>CAWUFW010017818.1:0-247005 GCA_963921515.1 Calotriton arnoldi
TCTCTCTAGTGCTGTTCTCGTGTGCATTCTGTTATTAGTGTTCCTTGCATGGAACACAGAATGCGTACTTATGGCAGTTGCTGCCGGGGACACTGTGTTACTGGATGTAAATAAAGAAGCTCCGCTATCCTACCAGCTGTCGTCTTCTTTTCAGTGGCGACGGGCTGTCCAGTATCCTGTCTCCCCCACCGTGTGTTGCTGGACGTTGTGGTTGTTCTCCACTTCGAGGCAACGTCAAGATTTTCGACGCTCTAAGAAACCTGTGAAGCCTTCAAGTCTCCTCAATCTGCCATCACAGACGCTGCGTGTTTTTTACCCCTGAGGGCCTGTGATCCCGGTGAGATTACCTTATTATCTTCATTTTCTCGCTTTCGCTATCTCTCCGCTGTGGCGCGTGAGTTGCTGAGTAGCGGCCATCGACGCATGCATCGGCGCACGTCGCCCTGACAACCGGCGCGCGTATCGGCGCGCGTCACGCTGCTGAAGATCACATTGTCACCTTGGCAACCGATGTCCCTATTGACGCCCGTCACGCTAAGAGCATATATATTCTATGCTGGCTCCGAATGGGTAGTCATGAAGTAATGTTGATACAATACCAACGAGTAGTGCCTCACGTTCAGATTTCACTGGACTTTCACTGCTGAGCTGCTTCTCAGGTGGAAATTCCTCACCCTCATTGGCCATACTTGGCACAGGAGTACAGTTTTCAAGACTGGTTGTTTGGTGCACAGTTTCTGCTTGATGTAGATGTATATGCCATATTGTGCCAGTCTTCATGGAATTTTGCTGGCATTTCTTACCACTGAATAGTGATTCAATGGTAACAAGCACATCTGCATCATTTTACTCGTTTTCACATTATTGTCGCTACGGTGACACGCACATCACACGTGTCATCTGAGTTCATCTACCTTCTCTTTAGTGACACGTAAACTTGATCATTTTTGGTTGTGACTTGTGGGGCAGCAACTCACCCACGCAAATGGATCATGTAATTGCACCACCTCCCTTTTTGCAGTCACCTGGTACTCCTCCTGTTATGTGGCAACAGTGGAAGGAGACGTTTGAGGCCTATCTTGAGGCGATTGATGGTGACACTTTTACCTCGAAAAAGAAAAAAGCTTTGCTTGTCTATAATTTGGGTGCGGAGGGGAGAACTATTTTAAAAACTTTACCCCTTGAACTTGTAAGAACATGTATTAGTGGAGGTGATGATGGTGATTCGCTAATTGTTGATGAATACGCTTCTCTTGTTAAAACGTTGAACAAAAGGTTTAATCCCAGGCGAAATATAGTATTGGAGCGCCACAAATTTTTGCAACGTGCACAGATTCCTGGAGAATCCATAGACGATTTTGTTGCAGCCCTTAGGACCTTAGCTGTCTCTTGCAATTACAGGGAGTTCAGGGATGAAATAATCCGTGATCAGCTGATTGAACGCACATGCAACAAGAAGAAGATTCAGGAGAAACTTTTGTCTTCTGAAGATCCGGATTTAGAAACTGCTCTCATTTTAGCGAGAAGTATTGAGCATTCTCAATTTTGCATGAAGGAATTGAGTGTATCTGTGCCATCTTCGTCATCTTGCGAGATCAAATTAGTTAGCACAAAACCTTCTGCCAAACCGACCAAGGGAATCAACTTGAATGTTCCTCGCATTTCTTCACCTGCACCTAATTTGTCTAAATCCAAAGCTGAGGGACAAGATCTATCTTGTTATCGTTGTGGAAGTAGATCACATTTGGGCAATTTCAAGTTTTGTTTTGCTATAAATCAGACTTGTTTCAAGTGTGGGAAGAAAGGACATTTGGCACGCATGTGCAAAGCGACTGTGTCTCACAAGGGACCGTCACGAACTGTGAGAGCTATTGAAGAAGACTATGCTGAGTATAGGGAAGATAATGAAAGTTATGAATTATTGATGTTGTCCTCTTCCTCCATTCAATCGGATGGTGTAGTAGAAATTGCTTCCATTATAGAGCCTCATAGAAGAAAATCTCCCGCGTGTACCATAAGTTTGAACGGCAAAAACATTAAGTTTCTTGCTGATTCTGGTTCTCCTTTTACCCTCATTAATGCCAAAGATTTTGAAAGTTTGGGCGACATTCCTGTTGTCCAGTCCATCATAAAGATCTTTGCTTATGGTGGTAAAAGAGTTGAGATTCTAAGTAAATTTTTAGGCAACTTAGAATTCAAGGGGGATTTTGCACGAGGTACTGTATTTGTTGTAAAAGAAGGTGCAATTTTGTTGGGATGGGAGGAACAGGGTGAGCTCGGAATCATCCTTGATCCCAATCATCCTGATATGGTCTTATCCAAACATGAAGCCAAACAATATTATTCCAGTCTTCCTGATGTTTCCCCTGTGCACACAGTTACAACTGGGTTGTCAGCTGAGAATGATTGGATTCAATGTTACCCTGAAATTTTTAGTGGCAAGTTAGGCAAGCTCAAGGGATTTCAACACCGCGTTGTTCTTAAGGAGGGTGTCAAGGCTGTTGCACACAAAGTGCGCAGAGTACCGCTTAGCATGCGTAGTGAACTTAGACAAGAATTAGAGCGGTTGTGTACCATGGGAGTAATTGAGTCTATTGAAGGGTCTGAATAGTTGTCACCCATTGTTTTGGCGCGCAAAGCAGATAAATCTCTTAGAATGTGTGTGGACTTGCGCGACCTTAATGCTTGCATATGGGTGGACCGCCAACCCTTGCCTAACATCAAGGAGATGTTGTCAACTTTGGAGGGTGTGAAATATTTCTCTTCACTCGACATATCTTCTGCTTGCCATGAAATCGAATTGTGCAAAGACTCGAGACACCTCACGTCATTTGTGACTCCTGACGGGGCGTTCCGTTATTTACGTATGCCGTTTGGTTTGGCGTCGGCTTCCGCAGTGTTTCAGCGTCTTATGGGAAACCTGTTTACGAACACTGCGGGGGTCGTGTTCTTCCAAGACGACATCTTGATTCACGGAAAAACTGTTCTTGAGCACAATGCCAGAGTCAAGCAGGTATTGGAGATTGTTAAATCTAGCGGGTTAACATTGAGGAAAGACAAATGCAAATTCCTTCAAGAGGGTGTAGATTATCTGGGGCACCATATTTCTGCAAGTGGAGTAGAACCCAAGATTAAGCTCCTTGATGCCATCCAAAATGCACCTGAACCGCAGAATAAAGACCAGCTGCGTTCTTTTCTAGGACTAGTTGAGTACTACGCTAAATTTGTGGCCAATTTCTCTGACAGGACAGTGTGTTTGCGTGGTCTGCTTAAAAAAAATGCAAAGTATGCATGGTCAGACCAGTGTGCATGTGATTTCAAGTTGTTGAAAGAAGCAATTGTTCAGGCACGCCCACTCAAATTGTTCAACATTAACGATTGCTGCATTGTTACCACTGATGCTAGCAATGTGAGTCTTGGGGCTGTTCTTATGCAGAAAAGATCCGACAATAGGGAGGAAATCATTGCTTTTGCCTCTAGAACACTCCGGGGTGCTGAAGGGACTTATTCTACAATTGAAAAGGAAGCATTGGCTCTATGGTGGGGTGTACAGTAGTTTCGCATTTTTTTGTGGGGCAATGATTTTGTTCTCAGGACTGACCACAAACCTTTGGTGGATCTTTTTACCACCAAGGGTGGTGGAAGGGCCACTCCTCGCATTGCCAAATGGCAGTACAGACTGAATGAATTTAATTACCGCTTAGAGTATGTAGCTGGTGTGAAAAATCGTGTAGCTGATTGCCTATCTAGGTTACCCCTCGCTGAGAATGTTCTTGAACCTGAGGGTGAGCATTTGGAAATGGTGTGCGCTGTTAGTACAATAGCTGATACTGGAGCTGCCTTGTCCGAAGTTGATTGGAAGCTTGCTCTATCTGAAGATGTTGAGATCAGCAAGGTGATCGATTTTGTAGCTCATGCTGGCCCAATAATACTGTTCTTCCTTCTCAACTAATTCCATTTAAGAGGATTGGTGATGAGTTGTCTCTTGTCGACGGGATTCTGCGCAGGGGTGGATTACTGGTTGTTCCGGTGTCCTTACGCAAGAAGGTTTTAGATTTAGCCCACGAAGGACATCTGGGCATCCGTGCCATGAAGCGGAGGATTAGAGAAGACTTTTGGTGGCCGGGTGTCGATAGGTCCATTGAACACTGTGTTCGTGATTGTGGTGCGTGTGTTTTGAGTGATAAAACTCAAGTGACCTATCCATCTTCCATCAGTCCCATTCCAGTCAAGGACTCACCCTGGTGCAAATTGGCTTTTGATGTGGCTGGTCCATTTGGTGGTCTGGGCAGTTCTCCCAAGTACGCTTTAGTTTTAATTGACTATATGTCCAAATGGCCAGAAGTTAGGTTTGTGGAAGGAATCAATTCTGCCACTGTCATCAATTTTTTAAAAGATGTTTTTCTTCGGGAGGGATTTCCGGAAGAGTTGGTGACTGATAATGGCACCCAGTTGGTGTCTGTTGAGATGCAGGATTTCCTCAAGGTGCATGGTATCAAACATATTCTCACCTCCCTTTATCATCCCTGTAGTAATGGTTTGGTCGAACGCCTTAACCGGGTGATCAAGGATCAATTACAATTGGCCTCCATTAACGGTTTGCACTGGAAGGAGGTGATCTCTGACATGCTGTGGGCTATGAGAATTACTCCCCACTCTAGTACTGGAATGTCTCCTTTCACCTTGCTTAGAGGTAGAGTGGAAGGTTCTAAGCTAAACAAAGACTGGATGTCAAGGAAGGAGGTTGATCTGCAGAAACTGGGGAGAGTGGCGGATGTCAGGGCTGCTGCCCAGGCTAAGTATGCATCTGATCGTGTCAGAGTGTCTCCGGTGCGTCAAGGAGACTGGGTGAGGATTAAAAAACCTGTGCTTGTTCGTAAGGGTTCCTCTCGGTTTTCTGTTCCTGTTAAAGTCAGAGAAGTGAGAGACCATGTTGTTGTACTGGAGAATGGGAAAGTCTGGAACAAGTGTGCTGTCTCGGTAGTGCCTGAGTCAAAAGTCGAGTTTGTGAAAAGCAAATTTGGAGTAGACACTCCTTGTATGACTTTGCCTCCTGGGGTTGTGTGCCCGAGAAATCCTGTACCTGACATGGACACTGTTCCCCGACAAAACCTTTCTAGAACTAGGTCTCCTCCCACCAAATTTCAGGATTATATTAGATTTTATTTTTGCTTCCTTTGTTTTTAGTTAGATTAGTTTCTGTTCATTTTTATGTGAAGGGAGGGTGTGTTGGGAATTGTTTTATGTGAAGGGAGGGGGGTGTGTTGGGATCTCTCTAGTGCTGTTCTCGTGTGCATTATGTTATTAGTGTTCCTTGCATGGAACACAGAATGCGAAGTTACGGCAGTTGCTGCCGGGGACACTGTGTTACTGGATGTAAATAAAGAAGCTCCGCTATCCTACCAGCTGTCGTCTTCTTTTCAGAGCGCCATTGCTGCTCCAGTCCTTTGCAGTTACGCTTGATGAGTCTGAGCTCTGAAGATTACCGGCTGGCTTGTTTAGAGGGTCTGCTGGTTTTGGTTGGCTTCAAGGAAGTGACTCTGTTGACGCATTTGGATGGCCTGTTCCAGGTTTGATGCGTTGTCTGGCCGGCTGGTGTTAAGGATCTCCATCCACTGGGTCCCAGTCACTTTGTTCCAGCTGTGTTGGGAGGAGCTTGGTGGCTTGGTGGTTGGGTGCAGGGAGCCTTCGTTGGCTAAGTGGACGATGGCGTGTTCGGTCCAGGTGATTTTGGTGATGTGTCTGTATTTGACTCTGTCGCTGGATGTGAAGATCTGGTCCAGCATGTGTCCTGCATTGTGTGTGGGGCCAGTGACCAGTTGGGCGAGGCCAATGGTGGTCAAGCTTTCCAGGAGGGTGATGGAGTTGACATTGTTATGTTATGTTATGTTAGCGTGATTTCTAAAGCGCACGAATACCCGAAGGTGTCTTGGCGCTGGACCTTAATATAGCCTTGACAAAAAGAAGAAAAAAAGTTTAAGATGAAGTTTCGTTAAACAACCAAGTTTTCAGATTTTTTCTGAAGGAGATGAGGGAATTAGCCGCTCTTGTACTTGCTGGGAGAGTATTCCAGAGTTTGGCTGTACATTGTTGGGGTCGAGTCGGATGTAGTGTCTGGAGTCGACCCTTAGAGGGGCAATTAATTCACTATTAACATTTGAAAATGTAGATTGTGGCTCCCGGGGGTCTGTAGGCAAGGGTGCCTCTGCAGGTTGTCTTGGCGTCAGTTTGGAGCTGAAATTTGAGGTGTTCCATGATTGATGTGGTGAAGTCATTGGTGGGGGTGCATTGGGTGGTTTCCTTGTGGATGATGGCGATGCATCCTCCGTGCCTGTTGGCGCTGTCTTGGTATATCATCTTGTAGCCGTCGGGTGTTGCTGTGGCGACGTTGGGGTTGAGGAGGGGTTGAGCCACATCTCATTGATGAAGCTCATGTCAGGGTGGGTGGTGATGGTGTCCCAAATTTCCGTGACGTGTCTGCAGAAACGGCCATTGAGCAGGATGCACTGATGTGCTGTTGAGGTGTTTGTGGTTTCTTGGGTGGGCATGGCAAGGGTTCCTGTGTTGGCAGCTGGTCCTAGGTTGCAGGTGAAACGACAGCAGTAGCATGTGAAAGGTCCTTCTGTGGATCTGGAGGAGGTGATGCAGCAGTTGTTGTTGTGGCATTCGGGGTCCTGAGCTCTGCAGAGGAATAGAGGTGGGTGGTCGGAGGACCAGTGCTCCTTGTGCTGGACGCAGACAGGCGCAGATGGGCTTGTACACCAGTGGCATCCATTAAGTAGGTCCTATAGAGGGAGGGGTGCTAGGCAGCAGGAAGCGGTGAGAGAGAGAAAAACCCAGCAGGAAAACCACCCGTTGAGGCAGCAGCAAAACGGTCAAGTAAAAGAAAGGCAGGCAAATAAAATGGCTAGAACACAAAACATAGTGGCTAAAACATAAAAAACAGTGGCTAAGACATAACGTGAAAGCTAGCTGGGAACAGTACAAGCGGCTATATTGTAGAATAAAGGCTACAACAGCATACACGTCAGGCAGACACGCCGGCTAACTAAACATGAAATGAAAGGCTGTCTAGTCAGGCAAACTCGGGCTGGCACACCAGGGTAATCAGCAGCTGTGGCAGGCAGCGGGGATTGGTGTCAAAAGGGGTGGGACTTACCAACACTGCAGGAGTCAGAGGAGACCTGGGGAGACTGCGGGGAGAGCTGACACAGCACCTGCTCAATGGGGTCGTGCCGCGACTTCCATTAAGTAGATCCTTGGGAGGGAGGGGTGCTAGGTGGTGGGACGCGGGAGGAGAGATAAAAAATGGCGATAAAAGCACCAGCGAGGCAGCAGCAAAATGGTCAAGCAAAAGAAAGGCAGGCACATATAATGCCTAGAACACAAAGCACAGTGGCTAAAACATAAAATACATGCCTAAGACTTAAAAATACAATGGCTAAGACATTAAGTGAAGGCTAGCTGAGAACAGTACAAGCAGTTATATTGTAGAATAAAGGCTACAGGAGCATACACATCAAAAAGACAGGCAGACTAACTAAACAGGAAATGAAAGGCTGTCTAGTCAGGCAAACTCGGGCAGGCACACCAGGGTAACGCAGCAGCTGTGGCAGGCAGCAGGGGTCGGTGTCAATAGGGGTGGTGCTCACCGACTCGGCAGGAGTCAGAGGAGACCTGGGGATATTCTGGGGAGAGCTGACACAGGACCTGCTCAATGGGTTCGTGCTGAGGCCTCCATTAAGTAGATCCTGGGGAGGGAGGGATGCTAGGCGGTGGGAAGCAAGAGGAGAGATAAAAAATGTCCGGAAAAGCGCCCAGCAAGGCAGCAGCAAAATGCTCACGCAAAAGAAAGGCAGGCACATAGAATGGCTAGAACACAAAGCACAGTGGCTAAAACATAAAATACATGACTAAGACTCAAAAATACAATGGCTAAGACATTAAGTGAAGGCTAGCTGAGAACAGTACAAGCAGTTATATTGTAGAATAAAGGCTACGGGAGCATACACATCAAAAAGACAGGCAGACTAACTAAACAGGAAATGAAAGGCTGTCTAGTCAGGCAAACTCGGGCAGGCACACCAGGGTAACGCAGCAGCTGTGGCAGGCAGCAGGGGTCGGTGTCAATAGGGGTGGTGCTCACCGACTCGGCAGGAGTCAGAGGAGACCTGGGGATATTCTGGGGAGAGCTGACACAGGACCTGCTCAATGGGTTCGTGCTGAGGCCTCCATTAAGTAGATCCTGGGGAGGGAGGGATGCTAGGCGGTGGGAAGCAAGAGGTGAGATAAAAAATGTCGGGAAAAGCGCCCAGCAAGGCAGCAGCAAAATGCTCACGCAAAAGAAAGGCAGGCACATAGAATGGCTAGAACACAAAGCACAGTGGCTAAAACATAAAATACATGACTAAGACTCAAAAATATAATGGCTAAGACATTAAGTGAAGGCTAGCTGAGAACAGTGGAAGCAGCTATATTGTAGAATAAAGGCTACGAGAGCATACATGTCAGGCAGACATACAGGCTAACTAAACAGGAAATGAAAGGCTGTCCAGTCAGGCAAACTCGGGCAGGCACACCAGGGTAACGCAGCAGCTGTGGCAGGCAGCGGGGGTCGGTGTCAATAGGGTTGGGCTTACCGACTTGGCAGGAGTCAGAGGACACCTGGGGATATTCTGGGGAGAGCTGACACAAGACCTGCTCAATGGGTTCGTGCTGAGGCCTCCATTAAGTAGATCCTGGGGGTGGAGGGATGGTAGGCGGTGGGAAGCAGGAGGAGAGATAAAAAGTGTCGGGAAAAGTGTCCAGCTAGGCAGCAGCAAAACGCTCAAGCAAAAGAAAGGCAAGCACATAGAATGGCTAGAACACAAAGCACAGTGGCTAAAACATAAAATGCATGGCTAAGACTTGAAAAATACAATGGCTAAGACATAAGGTGTAGGCTAGCTGGGAACAGTACAAGCAGCTATATTGTAGAATAAAGGCTGCGAGAGCACACGCGTCAGGCAGACACAAAGGCTAACTAAACAGGAAACGAAAGGCTGTGTAGTCAGGCAAACTGGGGCAGGCACACCAGGGTAATGCAGCAGCTGTGGCCGGCAGCAGGGATCGGTTTCAAAAGGGGTGGTGCTTACCGACTCAGCAGGAGTCAGAGTAGACCAGGGCAGACCAGGGGAGACCAGGGGAGAACTGACACAGGACCTGCTCAATGAGGTCGCACTGCGGCCTCCATTAGGTAGGTCCTGCTGAGGAAGGGGCGCTAGGCGGCGGGAGGCGGGAGTTGAGATAAAAAATGGCTTGAAAAGAGTCAAACAATGCTGCAGACCAAGCAAAAGAAAGGCAGGAAAATGGAACACAAAACACAGTGGCTAAAACTTAAAACACATGGCTAAGGCTTAAAAATACAATGGCTTAAACCTAAAGTGAAGGCTAGCTGGGAACAGTACAAACGGCTATATTGTAGAACACAAGCTACGAGAGCACACGCGTCAGGCTATCTAGTCAGGAAAACTCAAGAAGGCATACCAGGGTAATGGAAGCGGCCATGGCAGGCAGCGGGGATCTGTGTCAAAAGGGGCAGGAATTACTGACTCTGCAGGAGTCAGAGGATACCTGGGGAGACCGTGGGGAGAGCTGGCACAGGACCTGCTCAATTATTAATAAATCTCAATGATATTGGATGTCTTCAAGCCTTCATTCTTCAGTGTCAGCTCAGTACTTACAGGTAACATCATAACTGGACAATGGCTAAGAACAATTACAACCTCTGTTTGATGTTTGGCTGGCGGTGCTGCTTATTTTACTTTTTTCAGTTGGTACATAATTCAAGAACATCTTTCCTACAATATTCATGTAGTTCTTCCAACAAGATTTTCTTGGCTTCTCAGTTGCTTTAACTGTTATTTTTGGCTTCCACAGGAAGAATCTAACAACTGGAATGAAATTTTGCTATTCACTGCAGTGACATAACAACAGTGGGTAACCAAACAGGTGACATCACCAGAGAAGAACTCTCTTCCACTTTGTTCTGCCGCCTCGTCCGGATCTCTAAAAAGCCGAGGGTAGAGGAGGATGGCGGTTGGTGGACTCGCTTGCCTTCCTACCTCCTCTCCAGGATCTCCACAGACATGAGGGAGGCGGGAGAATGCAGGCGGCACTGTGCCTGAAGATGCTGCCTTATCTCCTCTGAGCGCAGGTCTTTCCAGTCAGTGATAAAAATGCAATCTGTGCTGGCAAGCATCTCTCGCAGATCTGCTTTCAGTGCAGTGCTGGCTCTTCACTCTAAATGTGAGAGCAGAGAGTGCTGCTTTGGGTAGGGAGTGGGGAGAATGACACAGAGGTTGGTGAGGGTGGGAGACATGGGGCCAGGTAATTTCTATATTTGGATTTGGGTGGGAGAAGAGTATTTTCAGAATGGCAGGAGGTCAGCTATTTATTTCTCATAGAGAGGGCAGGCATGTTCTATTCAGCTTTACTGTTAGTCCTCTGCTCCTGTATATATGTTGGAAATAGGGGGAGATGATTTGTGGTGCCAAACATAACAAAAAACTATACATGACTAAACTGTAAATAATGGTGATGTTTTTCAACTCGGGGTTCTTTTGAGTGACATTACAGACAACTCTAGCTTTGCTCTCGTTGTCTATCTTATGTCACTAAGAACCCATCAGTGAAAAACACCCTTATTATTCACAGTTACCTATTTATAATGCTATATGTTGAGAATAATTCTTTCATCATCAACCTCAGATTCCTTTGTAAAGATAAAAGGCTTGTCTTTGTAAATTACCCTGTCAAGCTTGACCTATTCACAAAGGCACTTAGGAGTACGTAAAGTAGTATTCCTGTAGTACGTTTTAATATAACATTACATAATTTTGTTAACTGTCCCCAAAGCAACTAAAATAGGAACAAAAGTGTACTATTCAAGAACTATTTATATACTGTTGGTACAAACAGAAAGGCCTGTCTACTTTTTACACTTTTACTAAGAATGAGGTGTAAATTTTGGGGTTGATTAAAAAAAATGCATGTAAGAGTACATACAATAGTACCCCATTAGTACCACGTCCTGTACTCATAAATAGTTTTGAAAATTACCTTCAATATTCTTCATACTTGCCAGCAGGCATTTGTTCAATTGTGTCAATACATAGCTAACCGTCCAACTGCCACATTCATCACGGTGAGGATGCTCTCATGAGGAAGTGTGAGTTATAAATCACCTAGACAGTATCTTTTGGTGTGTGGGCTGAGTCTTTTTGGTTGTAAAACATCTTTCATTAGGGACAGTCGAAGTTGTACTACATTTTCTTGTAGACTTCATGTTTTCACCTAACGCAAACAACAGCATTCACACTTACCAAGTGTTGAACTTGGACCTCTCTGCATGGTCACCCCCAAACATTTTTGCCTTACCTGTTTTGCTGGTTTTTTTTTGGTCTTTGGATTCAGTACACTTTACCATTGCTAACCATTGCTAAAGTGCTAACTGTACCCAGGGCCTGTAAATGAAATCCTACTAGTGGGCATGCAGCAGTTATTGTGCCACCCACTTAAGTAGCCTTTTTAAACATGGACATTAAACACTGTGTGCATTTTAAACTGCTAATTCAACCTGGTAAAATACCACCCTTGCCAGGACAAACATTCTCTTTTTAATATACATGTCCCCTAGAGTAGGCCCTACACAGTCCATAGGGCAGGATGCACTGTATTTAAAACGTTGGACATGTACATTTAAGTTTACATGTCCTGGTGGGGAAAAACTCCCAAATTTGTTTTTCACTACTGAGAGGCCAACCTCTCCCATAGGTTAACATTGGGTTATCTTATTATATTTAATTAGGGCTAACTTTTGTTTGAGAGTAGGTGGGAATGCATGTTTGGTGTCTACGGAATTGTAATTTAAAATTCTCTTTTATGGTAAAATCAGGTTTTACGTCACAATTCTGAAAATGCACTTTAGGAAAGTTGGCATTTTCTTGGCTGCAGCCTGTTTACTGAGTCACATGACTAGGTGTAGTTAGCAGTCAGCCTTTGTGTATTCCTCCCAAACAGGCACACAATAGAGAGCCTACGTTGGCAGAATGGGCCATCCAAGGCAGGATGAGGGTGGCAGAGCTGTAGACAGCCCCACTTGCACCTCACAGACTCTGCTTCAGCTCATACACAAAGAACTTCACGCTAGCCTACTGTACCTGCAGGCAGACTGAGATCAGGGCAAGAGAGGCAGAAAATTCCAAATATTTCTGTAGGGGGAAAACTCAAGAAGTCTCTCCCACTTCAAAGGAGGCACCAGATATAAACGTTTTACCCTCAGACCCACTCTTCAGTTCACTTCTGGGCCTATGAAAGGACTCCAAGGGGACTGCTGTACTGCCTTTGGCCTGCTGTGTACTTCAGAAGACTCCCTTGCTGCTCCAAGAGCACTGCTTTGCAACCAGAAGTCTGCCCTGTGCCCTCAGAAGGATGCCCTGCTGCTTGAGGCCTGCACTTATTCTTGGACCCAAGACTTCCAGTTTGACTCCAAGAGCTAGTTGGCTGACCTCCTTATCAGAGGTCCTGAACCTGCACTTGGGCCCAGCCTGAATTTGTCCTGAGCCTCCAAGTAGTGCAACCCCAGTCCTGGACCCTTGAAAGTGATGCTAAAGGTGCCTAGATAGCCCAAGTCCAAAACTTTGGACTTAAACATTTTCAGCCAAAAAGAGCTCAGAGAACCAAGAGGAAATCGGGACCTACCTGCTCGCTTATCCACCCAAGGTGCATCGCCATTTGACCTGATTTCGCAGCAGCCCCCCTTATGTTCTTCTTAGCAGCAGCAAATCCTGTTCAGCTGCTCCTCACAGGAATATCCAGCTTAGTGGAGCCCTCGTCGGCTATAGCCTGCAGCTACGTACCACTGGAGATTTTCAACTTCCATAAAAGAGACTAGATCCAAACGTAGAAATCTTCACCGCAACTTTGTCCAGCAGCTCTCTGATGATGAAGCCTCCTCCTTGGACACCACCGGCTGCCTTGCCCATACTGAATGTTACCTTTTACCTTCTCAGGCATTTTTCTTCTAAACTTTTTCAAAGAGGTAAGTGGAGCCCAGTCCCAGTCCACTTCGTGTATCTGAACCATGGTTTTCACCATAACTGCCTTGTCTCATGCGACTAAATGTCGGCGGTTGGCACTTTTAGCTGTTATTTTACAGTTTAAACTTTCAAAATTCATAACATTGGTTCTACTAATTGGATTTTTGTTGTTTTGGTGTTAACTAATTTATTAAAATCAGTGTGGGATTTTTTTGTGTTGTGTTTTTAATTTACTACTGTTAAATTGCTGTATAAATACTTTACACACTGCCTAATAGTTAAGCCTCACTGCTTTTGTGCCAAGCTACCAGAGGAGTAAGCACAGATAATTTAGTGACTTTTTGTGGTTCACCCTGACAAGGATTGTGGCTGTTGCTTGAGTAGCGTTTCACCCTCCCCCTACCAAAAACCCAATGTCTCACACCAAGGTTTACTATAAAAGACTGATTTGTAGATTGGTTGGGCCAAACAGAGGTACCATGGTGTGCAAAATAACCATGGACTGGGATGCGGCCCTTAGTAATTACCTGTGGCTCAGATTATGTTTTTTAATACTTCAGTATAATGCCCTAAGTGTGATGGGTATGCCCAGACATTGATCCCATGCTCACTGAGTAGGATTCTGGCTCAGTATATGGTGTACACCAGGAAACCCTTAGTGATAGTGAATGTGGTCTCTGATAACCACAGCTCTAAAGAGGTAGCTGTGGAGAGCAGCTGAGGCTTATCCAGGAGGGTGTAAAACTGATGCTATTTCTGCAATAGTCAGTCAGTGAAGGTCACACACTGGAAAGAACCCTACCAGTGATAAAAAATAAGTATTATTTATTACAACACCAATCACTAGTTTTATTTTTATTTTTATTTATGATTACGGAGCTCCGTGGAGATCCACATAAGCTGGAAAACCAACAACATGATAGTCAAGAATCTATTTTGATATAAAATTGACTCAAAAAATATTCCTATCCAACAAAACATCTGCAAGTCCTAAGCGAGAGCCAACAATATAAAAATCTTCAGATTAAAACATTACAATATAATATATAATATAAGATAATTAAAAATATCCTTTATTCCCTTAGTGCAATCGACGTAGAATTAAAAACAAGAATTAGCGTTTGCTCCCTACACACTTAATGAGCCTTCATACATGTTTACAAAACACTTAAAAAAGTAAAAAATCCTATGGCAGAACATTTCATTTGGCAGCTCATAGAGAGAATCGATTAATGCAGAGGCCGAAAGAATAGATAGTTGTAAACATATTGGTCGCATCCATTTACGCCGACACAATAATAATGCAGGACAGATAAATAACACATGATTAACATCCTGGAGGCCATTATTGCACAAATTACAAATCGGTGAAGAACCATACCATTTAGACAGTAAATGATTTAAAGGGAGCATACCCTGCCTCAATAATAGCCAATAACGGCGCACTCCATGAGGCAGGTTCCAAGAGATGTAGGCCTGTACTTTATTTATCACGCAGGAGTCAATGATCGGATGGATACCCCTCTTTAGAGTGCAAGCTTCCCTATCCCTTGTAAAACTTGGTTCCCAGGTGGCCTGTTTCAAGGTGGCCTTTAATTGATACGACGTTAAAGTAAAGAGCAGGGACTTATCTAATTGCAGCAAATCAACTATAGTCCTAAAATTTCTGAAAATTAATGACTGTTCTTTTATACATTCTAAAATGTCTTTCTGAAGTAAAAATCTTAATATACCAGCATCACCTTTTGCCAGGCCTAGGACCCAACGCACTATCCCCGCGAGACCCTGTACCCAGATGCGTCTCAACCCAAATTCTAACCTGAGGGCAGCCACGGGACATGCTGCGTTAACTGAGACTAAACTTCTTAAAATTCGGCCTTCTGTTGCTTTTAAAAAACCCCATTTCTCTACATCGATCAATTCAATACCATACAGCAGGGAAGCAGGATTTTTGCACGAAACACCTCCAATAAAAGTGCAAAATGTCTTTTTCCAGTAGACTTATAGAGGGAGCCCAAGCTTTTACCCTGCATAGAAGCTTTAGAGATGTTATTTTCTATATGGGCTTTATCACTTAGGTTGCCACACACTATTTTTCCCAAAAAGGTATATGATTTTACAAGTTCCAATTTTTGGCCACCCACAGACCATACAAAATTTCCGTACTGCAGCTTTTTTCTTCCATGCATGCACATAATTTTACTTTTTGATATATTAATCTTTAAATGGTGAGCCTCTGCAAATTTATGCAGTGCCTGCAGATGACTATTTAATTCCCTAGGCGTTAAATTCAAAATTATTATGTCTTCTGCATAAAGCAGACACACAATCGGTTTTCCCCCAAGTATCGGGGCAATGCCCTCGCTTTGGGCCAGATTGTGAGGAAGATCAGAAATATATAGGGAGAAAAGCAGGGGAGCCAATAAACATCCTTGTTTTAGACCATTTGCAGTAGGGATAGCTTGTGAGAGACCTCTTTCCCCTCCGATAAGAACTCTGCACCAAGTATCCATATGGAGGGCATGAACTAACTCCAAAAGGGTGCTGGGCATACCCAAATTTAAAAGCTTTCTCCACAGCAGAGGACGATCTACTTTGTCAAATGCTGTGGAGAAGTCTATAAAAGCTGTATACACCCTTCCTCCTCTGATTTTGACATATTTTTCATTTATTACCTGTAGAGCAGTTAAATTATCGATTGTTCCATGTTTTGTTCTAAACCCTGTTTGCTCCAACTGTAAAATTTTAATGGCATCCGCCCAATCGCTATTTTGGGTCAAAAGGCATTTAGCGAAGACTTTACCCACCGCATCAAGAAGCGCAATCTGACGGTAATTATGAGGAAGATCTCGGTCTCCTGTCTTAAACAGGGGGACTATTATACTCCCCTTCCAAGAAGGGGGAACCATTTTATTTTCATAATAATACTTAAATACTGGGTAAAGAATTTTACTCCACAGTGTACTATTTTGTTTTATAACTGTGATTGGTATTTCATCTGGGGCCCATTGCGGCTGAGGTACGCATTCCCCTGATCACCATTTCTATTTATTTTTCAGAGGGTCGATCCATACGAGGTAAAGTCTTCCTTTGGTGTAAGGTACTTAATTGCCGCCTCATTAGCTGCATATAAATCCCGCATAAAACGAACCCATTTATGTTCTTCAATGGCCACAGGGACTGATCGGGTTCTGGCTCCACAACCCTCCCCGATAAGAGACCAGAAGGTTCTTATCTGGCCTTTAAAGGCTGCTTCTCTCAGTTTAATCCAAATACTATCTTCCCTCTCTTTTCTTAACCTGGCCTTTACCCGAGTCCTCCTCCTTTTTAATAGTAACATTCTGTAATATCTTTCCGAGGAATAATTCAAATAATGTTCCCTAACTAGTTTATTTCTTTCAAGATTTAATGGCAGGAGGAATAGAGAGACCACTTTAAGACTTTTTCTTTGGTTCACCTTCCTTGCAGTTTCCACTGCTTGTTTCATAAATTTCTCTAAGGTGATCTGTAGGATACTGTCGAGGCCTAGAATGGCCTTGTTATCCCAATAAAATCTCCCTGTTTTCTTGGCGAAAACTGACAGATTCACCATCTAATGCCCAAGGGTCAGGCGAGGACAAATTAAAATGTATAAGGAGCGTTAGTAGCTTGTGATCTCTACAAAAGGAATTAGAGACCTTTAGGTCTTTTAACAGGAAAAAAGAGGTGCTTCCCACCACCACATAGTCTAAAATTGACTCTCCTCTAGAGGTTTTACATGTAGAAGCTGCCGGTGTGTCCGATGGAAGTCTCCCATTTACTATAATACCATCAACCTTTATTAATTCATCAGCAAACATTTTCCCTCTCTTGTTAGTTCTTATATTTTGTGGAAAAAGAGCTTGCGGAATCCGCATGGATTCCTCTTTTTCTTTGTTTCGAAATCTGTCCAATGTAGAGTTAGAGATCTTACAATTAAGATCTCCTACCAAAACTATATAAGGGGAAATTCTGTATCATTAGCTTTTTTAATGTAGGAGAAGACCACATTTAAGATAACATCATAAGAGGCATCCGGCGGAATGTAGGCATTTATCAACATTAATGGTGGACTTTTTGCATTTAAATCAAGGTTGTACAATGTTACTACCAACAATAGATTACTAAGATCTTTATAGTAATCATAATTCCATTATATCTTATTCGACAGTAGACAGGCCACCCCTCCCTTTGCATGTCCCCTCCTGGAAGGTGTTGCTTTACAGTCTAAGTTGAAATAATCCCTACATATCAAATCCTCTGAGCACCAGGTCTCCTGGAGACACACCACATTTGCATCTAATGTGCTAAATACAGTTACTTCTCCCTAGTATTCTTTATTCCTGCAGCATTCCAGGATATAATTTTTAATTCATTGCTAGTAGGATGGTCGCTGTAAGTGATTACTGTTAGACCCGCTCGACAGTGCACTAGGTAACCAATTCCATTTGGGGCTCTCATCTTTAGAGTTCCACCTAATGGAAAGGGGGGCATTCTTTAAATAGCACTTGTCTACCATTTTTATTAATACACATTTTTAATTCCTCTGCTTCATGCAAGGAGTCTCTACTATCTGAGAGTGAGTGGGTTGACAACGACCTATTGTCAGGGGCTCTATATCGGAGTAACTCAACGAGTGGAATAACATCAATCCCCCTGCTTTGAAGGCCTTCCAACCATTGTAATATCTGATTTACAATAATTTTGGAATCAAACCTTACCCTCGACTTATGACTGACTTCTGTGGCTAGGATGGAGACTAGATTTATATCACTACTTTGTATAAGTTTCAGACTTTCGATCTCCGAGAGACATTTAAGTAATAAAGCCCTATTTAATATTAAATCAGCATCAAACAGAGGAATACAATCTAGCCTTAATGTATCCATATTTTCCCAGGAGGGTTCAGCACCATTTATCTCTAATTTACCTCTCATTTTTTCGGAGTCAGGAAAAGGGACAGCCAGGGGGTTAAGTACTGATGGAATAAGGTTAACAGGCCCCCTTTGCGCTACTGTTAAAGATGCTAGGGACCCCTCTACTGGGGCATTAACGTAATCTCCTTTGGGAACCAGCATGTTCGAGGGGGGGCCTCATAAACCACCATCGACTCTATTATTAATTCTTTATCCTGAGAAGTCGCAGAATCAGTTTCATTTTCCGGCTTCATATCTCGTAGCGTACTTTGCAGGGGCTGAATAAATGTCTCCGTACTAGTTATAACCTCGATGTTTTCTTCAAAGCGAATTCTCCTTTGATTTTTTTTAGACTACTTTGGTATATCTCCTATCCCGAGTTATGAATATACAGTAAATATACCATCAGAAACAGGTAAGTAAGTACATAAAACACATAGGCCCGATAGAAGGGCCAAACCACATACTAAGAAAATGGAATGCTAACAGGGTACCTAATCAAGGCTACCACCCAAGGATCCATAGGACAGGGGAAGCCCAGAACCAACAAAGGTAAGTTGCTAGGATTCCCTAAGCGCCTGTGTGCAGAAGTGATACCCCGGGTCAGTGTCCATAGGATTACATGGGGAGGTCGCTGTTAGGATTTTAGAATTTCAGGACCCTTCCCAGAGGGCCCTGAGGAAACCCTTTGAAACAAGGGAGGTTGGAGACTACCTCCACCTGTGGATACCCAGAGAAGCATGATACCTACACCAGAGAGCCCAGGTGGATAGGTGTAAAATGGTGTTCCAACCGCCCATTGAAGACAATGGAGAACTTTGGATGTTCAGCTGCTACCCTTGGACCTGGTTGGTGGAACCCTGGCATGGATTCCAGATGAGGAGTTCCTGAGGAGAGAGGAGTCCAGCCAGCCGGAGTCATCCAGGAGGTGCACGGGCAGAATGTCAGACCTTCCCGGGGGACTTTACTGTAGGAGGCCTTGAAGATGCAGCTGTGGAGTCCAGGTGATGCTGTAGGATCTCAGGGGCCATCCAAAAGCCGCCCTACGTCGGTCGACACAGGACCACCAAGAAACCTTGGCAAACGCAACAGACGTGGTGGGGGATGAAATGTAGAAATGGGGATCAGCAAGGTCCGAGGAACTCACCTACTACAGGTAAGTTGGGACCTGCCCTCAGCAGGCAGGAGAGGGAGCAGGAATCAATGTACACCCCAGAGGGACCCTATAGCAGCAGACACAGGGAGTCCCCTGGAGGCCTCAGCAGCACATCGAAGATAGAGGCCCACGTTGCAGGAGATGCAGTGAAGATGTTGCTTTGGAAGCTGAGTGATGCTTGAGGCTGGGGTTTTTTGGAGTTCAAAGATCTCCAGACTGGAGATCCAACAAGCCTTGGTAATGGCAAACAGATGTGGTGCACAAGCACTCGTTTCCAACAGCTCCACATGGGATTGCAGTTTTCCAAATTGTGCAGAAGACAGGTCAGAAGGACTGCCAAACCACCACCTGTGTTGTAGAGCCTTGGAGAGTCCATGGGAAATCAAAATCCACAGATGGGTCATCGTCCTTGAAGTGCCTGTGGCTACAGGGGAATGACTCCTTCACTCCAAGGGAGATTTCTTCTTGCTGTCCTTGATGCACACAGTGTCCTTTTGACTCTGGGAGATGCAAGACCACGGAGGTTGCAGAGTCTTTGCAGTATGGGGATCAAGTTGCAGTAGGAGCCCTCTTACCAGAAGCATACTAGTCTTTAGTCCTGGTGAATTCCAGCAGCAGAGTCCAGTGTCTAGCAGCAGAAGAGTCTTTGGGTAGAATCTTGCAGCAGGATCTGCAAAGAAATCTTGTTCCAGATTAATCTAGGGGCCCACCCTCACTGGAGCCCTTAAGTAACCCAGGAAGGGGGTTGAACAACTTCTGCAGTGACCCACATATCAGGGGGGGGGTTCAGGGACGCTACTCTGATGCTCTCATGGGCCTCTGCTTAGCTTGCTTTCAAGATGGCAGAATCGAGCGGCCAACTGGTAGAGCTCTGGGCACCTCCAGGGGAAGGTGCTGTACAGGGGGGTTGTCCTTTGTGTGGTTTCATGCCAGAGCAGGAGCCAAGGTCTCATGCACTGGAGTAAACCGGTTTACACAAGGAGGCAGCAAATGTGCCCTTCAAAGCAGTCCGGTGGCACTCGGAAGCACCCCCACCCTAGCCCGGAGACACCTAATTCTAAAAGAGATGTGGCTACACCTCTCCTCTACAGGAAATATTTTGTTCTGACTTCCCCTGCCCAAGTTAGGCTCATCAGCAGGAGAAGAGAACATTGTCTGGGGTCGGCAGCAGCACTGGCTTGCATGCAGACCCCGCAAGGCTACACAGGTAGGTATGGGGTCTCCTCTAAGAAGCCCCCAGTACATGGTATTAGGCAACTAACACTGGAATCTCTGTAGTTGCATGATTCCAACATGTTTGATTCCAAACATGGCTAGGGTCGGGGAAGCCATTATGGACCAGTGTCCACTACATACCTTAAGATGGCTTCCCCGCACTTACAAAGCCCAGAGAATGCAGTCCGGGGTATATAGGGGTGCTTTGCTTATGCAAGGGCACCCTCACACTTAGTGCCATGCACCCTGCCCTTGGGCTGAAGGGCCTAACTTAGGGATGACTTATAGGGCTTAAGTGCAGTGACCGGTATATAAGCTACATTTTATATCTATTGTGAAAGGTGCATACACCATTTCACACTGGCTGCAATGGCAGGCCTATAGACACAGATTGCATGGGCTCCCATGAGTGGCTTAATACATGCTGCGGCCCATGGGAGGCCCCTGGTGTACCAATGCCCTGGGTACCATACTACTAGGGACTTACATGGGTACACCAATATGCCAATTGTGGGGTGTATAAAAGTACTTACCAGCAAATTTAGGGGAGGGAGAACCGACACTGGGGTCCTGGTTATCAGGATCCCAGTGTACTACAGTCTAAACACACTGACACCAGGAAAAAGTAGGGGCTACCATGTCAGAAAGAGCCTCCTTCTTACAAACTGTGACACTGGAACCAAACTACACCCAACTGAAGAGCCCCAAGCAGGGCAAAACTGTTCTTCAGTTGCTTGAGTCCGGTTTAGGGAGAACATGGCCTGGCAGTTAAGGCTGGACTTTTCCTCTTAGAGCAGTGTCAAGACTGATTTATATATGACTGGGTCCAAATTATTACATGAAATCACAATATTTCTTAATCGAAGTACAATTTAAAACAAGTTCAGCAATTTGCACAAAACATGTAATGCAATGATGTTTTCTACTCCTGTGAAAAACAAAATGCAAAACACCATTGACATAACACCACTGTGTGATCCACACACGCAGAAAAACAATTAACTCACTTCTAATTACACATCACAAGACAAAATGAGTACGGTGTCACAATTAGTGGTGGGCGGAGTTCTGCTACGAAGAATTCTGCGGAGTCGGAAAAAAAACTCTGCTTAACTATGCGGAGTTCCGCCTATGGGCGGAGTTTGCCGGTGCGTCCGTTCCCGTTGCGTTGGGAATGTGAAGTGCATCCTCACACTCCAATTCACACGTGAACGGCTTTACACGGTTCTCAAGTGTGTTCTCATGTTCTAAATCCCGTACGAATGGCACCACTCAGTCCGCATGGGAGACCCATCTTGTTTTTCTGCCCTCTGTTATGGTGCTGGGCCTAAATCTTATCTCTCTAATCCTCCTCCTTTATTACTTATCCACCCCTAATTTGTTATTTTTATAATAGTGTGTGTCTTTGTGTATTTTATGTTTTTGGGAAAAAGAATTTGTGTTTTTTGTGAATTTTTTACTTTATTTCCCCTTACTTCCTTATTTCTGTCTTCTTTACTTTCCCTTCCTTTTCCTTCTTTTTTCCACCCCACCCAGCGCCATGGCAGAGGGACAACTTCCTTGCGGGTGGCACCGCCGCCCAGGTGTGCAGCCCTAGCGTTCTTTGGAGAGGAGGAGGTGGCAGCACTAGTTTTTGTTGTGCAGCGCCACCTCCCCTCTATGCTGGCAGCAGGCAGCAGGCCTGATAGCGGATGCCCCCTGCTGGAGCGCGGCGGCGCTGGGGGGTGGGGTGCCAGTGCGTGCGGCACACCAGCCAGGTTCGGTGAACTGCCCAGCAGCTGATGCTCTGCTGGGCGGACATTCTGGACCGCAAACAGGACCTACTCGAGCTGATAGGTGTCGAAATTCCGGGGCTTGTGAGAATATTACTTATTTGTTGTGTTTGTGTTCTACAATGCTAACATTTTATTTCCGAATACCATGCTGCTCACACTCAGAGGTAAGTTACGTTTAGTTTACGCTGGTATATTAATGAGTGATCCAGTTACTAGTTTCTGCTATGGATGATTAATTAAGAAGCCATTGCTGACTGTTCTCCCATAACTATAGTGAATCAGTGAGTAGCGCATTCTCTCTGTGACTTTTTTTTATGTAGCTTGTACATGTCCAATTATTTCGATTTGTAGTATGCATCTATGCATTGCAAAAAAGGGAGACTGAGTTGGTCAATCAAGGGTGTTTAGAAATGGGAATATAATCAAAAATCATTCACTGCAATGCATTAGTCTTTTTTTTTTTTATCTTGTTAATGTCTTTTATCAGCACCCATGGGCAAGAAGAGGGACATTTCTGAGGGTCTGGGAGAAGCTGGTCAGCACGGCTGCAGAGGGCTTTGCTGATCCCAGTAAGTCCACTTATGATTGTTCTGGACTTCCTAGGTTGGAATCTTGGGGTATTGGAATGTTGGTGCTGTCTATCATGAACATTCAGATAGCAGGCCCAGTAAGCAAATATTATAAATAAAATTCAACATGTATGTTTGTTGAGAAGCCTTTCCTTTTCCTGCTCCTGCCTAGCTCTAACAAAGTTGAGTTTACGAGAGAGTGGGCATGGTCATCATGGACCCCCCCCCCAATGTAGTGTGCTGCTATCCCATTCATTTATAGTTAAAGTAAACCAGCAGATTCCCATGACAGTGCAGCAAGGCTGGAAAACAAGTATGAGGTCCCACTCCCATTGCATTTGCCAACCAACAGCATATGTCTTTCATTGACCATTATTGCAACCCTGGCTTGTCTAACTTTGTGAACCAACCAATCAAATGCCCAGAGTGATATCTGGAAGAGACTGCAGTGCTAGCTGAACGGTAGTGCTGTAGTGCAGTTGTATTTGGGGTTGCATATCTGGCATATTCTAAATTATGTGTAGTTTTTTTATTCTAGCTACACAGAACATCGGTGATGACGGCTCCAGTGCCGCTGCAGGAAGAGACGGGTCAGTTGGAGGGGGAGAATCAGCAGCAGGGACGGGCACTGGTAAGTCACATTTTTTCTTGCAATTATAATGCTCACTAGCTATTGCCACGGCATCACTCATCATCAACATATGACCATGAAGTGAACCCCTCCCCCCCAGCTTTAACAGCCACAGCAGTGGTTAAGTTATTATTATGGCCTCTTCTATCTGCAACTAAGCAAATTCTCATATAATGAGTGTTGGTGGCTTGAGGGGACATGAAAGAGTGGAAGTTTAGAAGAAAGGAAATGGTATATAAGTGAAAGGTGGGTGGGTAAAGGGATGAATGGGCGAAAGGATGGTTTGAAGAAAGGGTGGCTATTGAATGGATGGATAATGGATTGGATATTTTGGTGAAAGACTGGATGAGAGAAACTAAAGCTTAATCATGGTGGCTATGGGTGAATTCGAATGAAAGGATGAATGAATATTTGGATTGTTTGGGTGAATAAGCAAGGCAGCTCTTCTCATGAGGAGCATGCTGCTCACCTACTTTGCTTACTTGGTTTATGTAGGGTTATCATCATACAAAGCCATGGTTCTAAGTTTTTTGTTTTTATTCTTTGTTCTATTCCCTTGACTCGCTGTATTTGTTAAGTGAGCCAGATGTATACCACCCACCATTCATAATCCCCCTTCCCGCCCATGGCATTTTTGCCAACTATGACCGAAGTGCAGTATGGGTCAATTTGTGACTGCAGTGTTGGCTGTGTAATGTGCATCTGCTTCAGTTATTGAGACATTTACAATGTTTTCAAGACATTACAAATTTGCAAACCGAACACACAAGGTGTATTGTTTCCCTTGCTAACGCACCCCAGTCACCTCTCAGTACTCCACTCCTTTATTGTTTCCTAAGTTCTTCCATCCCAGCGTATGAAATTGGAAACTCTATTCTTGGCAGGTGCCACATTTAATTCCATAACCATGTGAAGTGAAGTGATTCCAGAATATATTTTATGGTTTCCCATAAAAGATTTATTTTACACTTGTTCAATTTTTCCCTTTCGAATTGTACAGTGACTGAATAAGCCAAAGATGACAAATCAATGATCAGTGTAGTAGGCCCGCTATTATATATCAAAAAAGCTCTGCCCTACCTGTCTAATCCCTCTACCTTACCCCCTGCAGTAGAGTAAATCAAGTTTCCTTTCCTTGCTTACTGCCTAGCGAATGCATTTGTTGGAAATATGTTGTGGTGGGCGAGGCCACAGAATAAAGTGGGCGTAAGTGCATGATTTGATGTCAAGTTTGGCGTATGGGATACACAGTGATGAGTGTGTCAACTACAATTTATATAGCCCGTTCTTTTCCCTGTAGTGCAGTACATTTGATTAATTTTCCTCAACGTCTACTTATGGCAGACAGGATAATATATTAATATTCACATTTTATATGTGAGGTGTGTGACGTAGCATCATATTTATTATTCATCTGCCTCTTTGAAGACAGGGTAGAAAGAGAAATGCATTTGGCTAAGAGCAGGGCCATTGGAATTAAAAATAGATAATTGTCGGCTACTGCTGTAGATAGTAGCAAACTAGCCGAGGTGATGGGACATGAGCATGGCTTCATTATTTTAGCACAGCACACAACTTGCACTCCATATAGTGCATAATGCCGTCCTCCTTAATGAGAGGTCATTTATTTTTCAACTCAAAGTTTCTGACTTAGTCTGTTTATAGTTACTTTAAAAGCCTTTGAAGAAAAAAATAATCAAATCACTGTTTTTTTAATCCAGTGATGTTATTCTGCCTGTTAATACTTTTCTGCCACACAGTCAGTGTATTTTATGTTTGGCATGTGTGGGTAAAACATAAAATTGGCCATGTGACTCTCCTAATCATAATCAAATCAAATAACTTAAAATGACCCTGGGGGGCCAGCAATGTACTGCTATTGTGTCAACCTGTAATTTATAACAATTGTTTGCACAGTGCATTATTTATAATTTGTCTTTTTTGTTTTTTCTCCCATTTGCAGAGGCTGGAGCATATCCAGCTGGAATACCAGTGGCTGTTGGCCCTGGAAGAGAAGGAGGAGGAAATTAACTCACAACAGCCGGGCCTGAGTGCAGCTGGTCCCCCTCAGCCTCCTGCCTCCCGGCCATCCCATCGCCGGCGCCCCTGCCAGCCAACTGCTGCCTTCCCTACCACACTAACAACAGGCCATTGCTGTGCCGTATCCTGCAGCGGCTGAACACCATCGAGGTCTGGCTCACCACGATCGAGCAGAGCCTGGCCAGCTGTGGACCGATATCCATAATGCCCTGATCTTATTTACATTTTTTGTTTTGGTGGGAGGACTTGCTGTTTACTGGGGCTGGGTGGAGTGGGTGGGAAGGGAGTTGGGACTGGAGAGACTTTTCCCTTGGACATTTTAAGTTTTGGGGCTTAGGTCAGTTTTGTTTGGGGAGAAGGGTGGGCATGTTGTTTGGGTGGAGAGGGTGGGTTCCTTTGTAAATAAATAAAGGGGAAAACTATTTTATTCAATTTAAATTTATGCCTGAAGTAGTTTCCTTTACTTTGCACAAGTAGTTTTACACAGCCTGTTTATGTGCTTGTAACTTAAGAAAGCACATAGTGCTTAGTTATAGAGTTATACTTCTCTAACTATCTTGAGCTTTAGGGGGAATGCTGCCATGATTACCTATATTGTGTACAGAATCTAGAAAAACAACAGTAGCAGTTAGTTACTGTTGGACTTGGCCCTTTTTGGCAGGTTCATCCCTAAACTTTTTGCCTTTTCTCTGACATGGTGTTGGTGGTTTTAGGCCTCTGGGCACTTTAGCACTGTGGTCCAGTGTAAAGTGCGTGCGCTCTCTGTGTACATTTGGTCAGGTTGGCACGCCCTCCCATAGGAATGCATTGGGGATTCCCTGACACAGTGTGTCAGTGGTAATTCCTGGGATGGGAGGAGCAGCATGGGCGAGTTTAGTATGGATGAAATTGTAAGAATGAATGCTGCGCGATGGTGTGCGTAGATTTATTATGACTATTTGAGAAATGCCACTTTTAGAAGTTGGCATTTCTGTGTGCTATGTGTCTGCCTGCCTGATGTGAATTGCATGTCTGGCTTGTGAGTGACAGGGGCTGGGAGGTGTGTGTGGTCCCAGGAGGGGCAGGGTGAGTCAGCACTAGGCTGAATGGCACATCTGCATTGGGAGTAGTGGGAGGAGTAATCCCCTGACCCTGAATAGGACTGTGCCCAGCCTGTACAATGCTGGCTCCGCCCCCTGTGGTGTGTCTGATCACCTAGCTCCCACCTGACAAAGGGGAAGAGGAGCTTGGAAAACAAAGTGCTCCAAATCCCCCCTGAACCAGTTGCATCTGGTTCCCCCACGCCCTACACTGCAGACAAAGGAATGCTTAGTATAAATATAGGGGCTGTGACCCCATGATGTTGGTTCTATGTTGGTGTGCTGTTTCTGGACTGCGGGGGCTTGCTGCTGCTGGGGCCCAGGAGGAACCGCCATGGGGGCTTGCCTCCCTGCTGGAGGGCCCTGTGTGCTGGCCTCCCTGGGCCCAGCCTTGTGCCCACCAGAACTTTGCCTTAGATCTAGCGCCTTGCGAGCGCTTTGCTTTTGGGCCCTGAAGAGCGCTTTGCTTGGTGTTGCTGGGAGGAGCTGGCATCTGCAGCGCTGGGCTGCATCGTGAGCGCCGAGGGAATCCCGGAGTGGGGATTCCCCTGCATTTCGGGATTAAGCGGGAGCCTACCCCGCATTCACCTTTACTTTTGCGGGTGCCCACCCCGCATTGATGATTGATTTAACTAGCGGGTGCCCCTCCCTGCTGGTGTGCGTATTTAGCGGGTGCCCACCCCGCATGGCACCGCCGAGGAGAAAGTGAGCCGCTGCGAGCGGCGAAACAGGAAGCCAGGCAGCCTGCCTGGTTGTGGGCGGGGCCGAGGAGAAGCGGGCCGGAAGAGAAGCGCTGGCCGGAAGACAGGCAGACTTGTGCCTGTGAAGCGCCGAACCAGAAGACCCAGGCGGGAGCCCACCCCGCGCTGGGATGTGTGCAGTAGAAAGACGGAGCCTCGAGGGCCCCCCGTGCAGAGACCTCCCCGCGCGAGAGAAGTCCCGGCTGAGGGCTGATGCAGCCAGAAGAAAGGCCCCGATGAGTGGGGCTTGGGGCGACATCCTGTTGGAACTGAGCCTCGTTCTAGTAAGTTTGCCTGGCCCGCGGGCGCACCAAGGAGCAGCAGGTGCCTGCCCTTGGGTCATTGTTCTTTTTCCGTTGGAAAGGAGACGGAGGGTAGTCTCTCCACCGACGGGGGAATTTCTTGTTTGACACATTTGTTGGGGCTGCATCGGCAGTCCGGGAGGCCAGGGTGGAAGCCTCGTGAGGGCCAGTGGGCTCTAGGGGTCCTGGTGGAATTTGGTGCCCGTGAACAAGTGACAGTGATGCCCAGGAGGGGCTAACGAGCTGTGTGCACCCTAACAGTGATACTGTGATGCACGGGGCCAATTCAGTGTTTAGGCCTAATGTATTTATGCCTAAATGTGTGGTGCATAATGTATTAATGCCCAATGTTATTTTACCTAATGCATCTATGACGGGTGATACTAGGGTCGCCCTAAGGCACAGGGGTGCCCGTGTCTCTGTTTTCTGCCACAGCTGCCCCGCCTGACAGTGGGCAGCTGCAACGTTTTGGCATATTTGTTCAGAGGGCACAGTGGGTGCCCAGGCCTAATTTCCTTCACAGCTGCACGGCAATTAGCGGCAGCTGCAACGTTTAGGCTATCATTTCTTTGGGGGGCATTTTGGATGAGACAGGAGTGAGACACACTCCTCTGCCCCAGCGCAATTGCGCACTTTTAGTTTCTACTGCATTGGCAGCCCTGACATTATGGGCATAGGGCATTTGAGTCCTCTGAGAAGGCCAGTTGGCCAGAGGGACTGTTAGGTTGATAGGGCGCCAGGCCCTAATGTGATTTATGTGGTGCGCAGGAAATGTGATTCATGTACTGTGATTTATGCACCGTGATTTATGCCTCTAATGTGGGTTATGTTTATGAGGTGATTAGCATACTGGGGTTTATGCTTGTGAGATTATTCTCCCCTGTGATTTATGCCTAATATGATTTATGATTAGGAGGTTATGGTCTAATATGTTTAGGCTTATGAGGTTGGTGCATAATGTATTTCGCGCCTGATGTGATACCGTGCATAATATGATTTATGTTGCAGGATAATGCTGAGTACAGTGTTTGCCAGTAATTACTGGTTGTGTTCTACGTTTATGATTTGGTTCTACATTTACTATCTTTACTTTGTGATGGTTCTGACAGTGGCCCAATTGACCCTGTCATGTGTATATAATCCCCTGTAAATATTGCCTAGTGCCAGTTGGCACAGTGTATATTGTGTGATTACTATTCTAATGTGTTTATGACAATACAAAGGCTATTTTTATATATAACCTTGTGTGGAGTTCCTTTTGTGGTGTGCCTAGTATGTTGTTGCTGTGTGTGTGTTGCGCAAACGCTTTACACATTGCCTCTGGGATAAACCTGACTGCTCCTGCCAAGCTACCAAGGGGGTGAGCAGGGGTTATCTTCAGCGTGTAACTCCCTTGCCCTGACTAGAGTGGTGGTTTCTGCCTGGCTTAGGCGCACGCCCTAGCCAACCAGAAATCCCATTTCTAACAGTTACTTACTTACTTACTACATTTCATCCATACTATTTGTCTTACCTGAATATAGACGCAGCAATAACAGGGGAGGCATCACAACTTCTCAAATGAGGTCCCACTTCCAGGTCCACCCAGGTGAGCTCCAACTGTAGGATTAATCTCAATGATTGACTGATTATCCATCATAGGCAACTAAATGGAAGTAGAAAGACTGAGTTAGTGGGTTATATATTTATCAAAGATTTACAAAGAATTGACACCACCCGAGAACTTCCATGATGACACAAAGAGAATGCCTGATTGTCCTAAAATACAAAAAATAGCAATACTAGTACGTTTTGGCTAATCTGGAGCTAGTAGTATTATTTGTGAAATCCTCAAGTTAAAAAAAATGGACTCAAAGTCTGGAGTGGACAAGCTTAGGTTAGGCGTTTACGGTCACGCAACACAAGGCATGAATGATGATGCTGACGACAGATGTTCTTCATTCTAAATTTAAAATATGGATCATTTTTAATGCACAAATTTGTAATTGGCTGGTGTGGGCTATTGCTTAAAAGATTCTACAGTGAGTTGGTGTTGCTTTCACCACATCCCCCCAACCAAGTGTGTGATCATTGATGGTGTAAATTAAGCCACACCTCAATAAATCACACAGCCTAGGGGAATAGGGTTAGGGGTTTAATGAATGGATGGGAAAGGGGATTTGGGGAAAGGTCAGACAAAGACAGACACTACAACACAAGGACAACATTCATCTGGGCAATAAGCAGCAGCACATCATTCGCCATCAATCTGTTGTTAGAAGTAAACAAAGGAATGAGTATGACAGAGTACAGATAAATGCATTGTAAACAGTCCTTCTGCCCCCGAGACCCAAGTTATCAGATATTTAATATTCTGTCTTCTAGGTTGGGGAGTGAACCCACCCACTTCTCTAAATATGATTGTTAAAAGAAAAATTATATTGTATTGCAAAATTAGGTGGTGCATCTGCATTTTCCTCGGGGATGTTCACTCTTTGGTGCCTGTCTGGGCTGGTCTGGTAGATAAGCAGAAGTGTTGTTGAGCTCAGCTAGCTTTCACCTTTCATTCATGCAGGTGACTAGAAGAAGGCCTGTGGATTGTAAAAGAGACACTGTATTTTAGGGTCAAGGAGAAGGACAGAAGGAAGGTAAGTTTCATGAGGAGTGTATCAAGAAGACTCAGAGGCAATGCAAAAAAACCAAGAGGGGGACTCAGAGTTTCATGTTTGCCACAAGTCCAACACACACACACACACACAGAGCAGCATTTCACAAACGCACCTCTCTGTATTCCACATAGCTGAGTACGAGGCCTCAGACTCTTAGATTACTTTTGAACTGAAGTTGATACACAATAACTTCTTGCTTCTAGCTGTTGATGAGGTAGTCCTGCTGCTCCCGCCCTGAGTTCTTCCATGATCCTCCTTCTGACTCCAAGTAACTCTGTCCCAGACCTGTCATCATCATGATGACCCGAGCAAAACAGACGTGGAGTGCACTGCAGTTGAAGAAAAAGTAGAGAAACAGAATTGCAGTATTTTGCATAGGTTTTTGTGTGTTAACTAAAGTGACTGTTCTGTTCTCTGAAGAACCAGAAAAAAAGGAGAGCACCCTGCAATTAAATCTGGCTAAGTGTGAAAGGGCAGATCATCTCCTGGGAAAAAAATGATCACCCATCACTCAAGCCCCAAACATTGTAAATCAATAAACATCCCAATAAATGTCCTGTATTACAGTACAACACGCCCTCCCTCACTGTCAGCCACCACATCAATCATCACTCACAGTCACTCAATAATCTGATCACTTATTAGTGCAATTGTTACCTGTTCCACTCCAAGCATGGTGATAAGTACACTATCTCTCCTTTAATGCAAGCAACAGATTGGAATTTGGCAGTCTTATAAATCAAACGATTGTCTGAGACACCCCTCCTAGATGATGAAAAAAAAAAAGAATCATAGGCGTGGACCATACAGGTTAATTAATTTTCACTAAGTAAGTTTGTGAAGGCCAATCACCTCCAGGGAAAAAATAATCGCCCATCACTCAGGCCCCAAACTTTGCAAATGAGTCATCTCAGGCAAGTTCCCACAGTACAGTTCAACACCCTCCCTCACTGTCTGCCACCATATGAATCATCAACCACCATCATCACTCACGCAATCGGTCACTCATCGTTGCAATAGTTGACGTTACCTCTTCCAAACCAAGCACGGGTAGTTTAGGTATTAAGTATTCAATCATCTTTGATGCAGGCAACACATTGGAATTTGGTATTGGCAGGCAGTCTTGTAGATAATACATTATTTTATGGGGCAGACCTTTTAGTGCTAAGTGATGCAAAAAAGTATAGGCATTAGACGAGGGGCGCAGGCATTGTCCCAAATGTCATGAAGGAATTGTGGAGGCTTCTTCAATGCACACTGGTCCAACTGCAATCCGGTAATATATGTGAAAAATAAAAAAAGTGGGGCAGCATAATTCTGACACAAAAATAACAATGTTTGCAAAGAAAAAACTAAGTTCAACAAGAAAAAATTTAAAAAATGTATGGGGTCACTGGCATACTTAGTCCGGGAAGCAGAGTTCATCATTAAACTCAGGTGGTTCACTCAGACATTGGTCAGCCAACACATTTGATTCAAATTCGGACCAATCACATTTCCTCCTCTTCCTGTGCTGCTGTTTCAGGAACAGTGTAATTGTGTGGTATAAAATGTTGGTACATTTTGGCTGAGTGCCAGTTTTTTATAATAAAAAGATGTACTGAACAAAAGAGGATTTTTTTGAATATATTATTGCTGCAGATTGACTTTACTCAAAGAGAGTGCACCTTCCATTTTCTGTTTAAAATTGGTTCCGGTATCACACCTTTGGACGGCAGGTGTGGGAAGAGATTGCACCATTGTATGAACTATTAGTACTTATGGATTGAATGTGCTTGACCTTGGTCTGCCGTTTGTTGTTTTTTATTTACATTTTGATCATACTCAATCTCTCCATGTTTTGAGGTGAGAGACTGGTCCTTCTCACTGTAACAACCGCACCAGCTGCACTGAAAACACGTTCAGCAGACAAACTGGCATCAGGACAAGCCAAATACCTTATTGCCAGCCTGCTGAGCTCTGGCCACTCGCGCATCTTCCCATACTAACACATCAATGGATTTTGATCCACACAGACCTCTTTTGGATCATCCAGACACTCCTGTAACATCCTGTGGATGATCATTGGTACTGCCACTTGCTCAACCTGTTTTGCAATCGCCTCTGCATTGGATTTGAGCCCTGCCAATTGAAACCAAGGCAAAGCAGAGGTTGGGTTCAGTCCTTCTGTTGCTGTTGTTGCCAGTGTTCTCATTGATGGTGTTGTTGGCTGCTGTGAGACATAATTGCCCTATCTGTAAGTTGAAGGCTGTAAACCCTGAACTGCGGGGTGGGACTTGAAGTTCCAGCCGTTCTTCTTCTAAGTCTATGGTGGCTTGCTCTATAATCCACCTCTTGTATTTTAAAAACATCCCCTTCAGAAAAAGGATCGAAAGTGGGCAGAATTTTTTTGTACCGTGGATCAAGTAGTGTGACACAGACGTACTCTTTGGACTCGATGATGTCATGTTGCAGCCTTGTATTACAAGCTAAGCAAAGGACTAAGGTCCCTTCTTTCACTGGTCTTGTAGGAGATGCAACAACGGGATAGCTTGTAAAAGGACAAGTTCCAATGTTTTGGCACCTCCTGTATCAGGGCGTTAACTGGTGCTCTATTATTACGCTGAATAATCTGCAACTGCTTCCAGGCTTTGAAAGAATGGCTCAAACGAGTGCAGATTCTTCTGCAGGTGGTCAGTATGTTATTGACTATGTCTTCCTTTTTGAGGAAGTTTTGCACCACCAGGTTGATCCAATGGGCCAAACACATGACCCTGAAATGGCCTTGACTATATTACTACCATTGTCCATGGCAACAAATCCAATTCTGAGACTTCTGGGTCACAGCCCTTCATACACCTTGCTGTTAAATTCCTCCAAGATGTTTACAGCTGTATGTGATTTCTCCATGGCGAACATGGCCACTGTCCCATGCTGCTGAACGCTCTTAAAACTTTCTTCCGGGGTTTACCCCTGCAAAAGAGATCCAGTGTTGAGTGATGCACATGTAATCAGTCGCCTGACAACTGGTCCACATGTCTTTCATCAGGTGGATGGTGGGAACAGCACTTTACTGCAAAGCTTGTCCAACCAACTGCAGCACATCGTGATGCAGCGCTGCAACAGCAACTCTGGAAACATAAGTCCTACTTGGTACCTTTCATTTTGGGCAGATGGCTGCCACATAGTCTAAGAATCCCACTCCTTCCCCAAAAGAAAATGGGAGGAGGTCCAGCGCTAACATTTTTGCCAGCTTCCCATTGTACAAACATGCGGTTGGGTGGTTTCACTCATAGGGCCCCTCCTGCTTAAACATGCCCGCAATAGTAGCCTATATTTTCTTCTTCTCTTGGGGCACTGACACAGACATCTTTTTAGAAGAAGATGGTAGTGTTAGACTCAATGTGCATCGTGGTGGAGCAGTCACTGTATGCTGTGATGTCCCCATCTCACTCCAAATCTTGTGCCAGTGTGAAGTCACAGAGGTGGGTGAATCTGCTGGTGCACTGCTGGGGACACGGCTGCTTTGGTAGACGATGTCACCCTCTACTTCCTCATCATCACCTTCTACTGTGAGTGGACTTTTAGCTGATGTTTCCCGGCTCTCCTCACCACCACCACCACGTTCAGCAACTTTTTAAGGTGCTCCTGCCACTTGACTGTGTGGTGTTTTTTCATATGGGTCATCTGGCCTCCAGTACCATAATGTGTACCAGGCTTACCTCGGTTAACATTTGTGTGGGAAATGGTGCATACTGCAATGTGCTTCCCCTCTTTGCTAACCTTAAAAAAGTTCTAAACTGAACAGGAGTACTTTTTTACTGTGTCACTGCCAATGCCTGAAGAAGAACTGGAGGTAGGTGGGTGTGTTGTTGATTGCCTCTCTGCTTCTCCTGAGGCAGGGGTTGGTGCAAGTCTTAGCTGGGGCTTTGCAAATTTGAGAGCTGGTGGTAGTGCTCTTTGTGCCACATCCCTAGGAGCAGGTTGAATAGCAATGTCAAACTCCTCTGTGTCACCTTTTACCATGACTAACTCATTGTTGTCATCCTCCTCATTATCCCCTTCCATAAGTCTAAGTCTTTCAGGAATTTTCTTTTCCCTTACCTCTCCTGTTGATTCCTGGTCTCTGCCGGGGTCCACTCCATGTCCCTATCAGCATCATCAGAAGTGGTGCTTTGAGAAGATGGTACAGTAGTACCCGTTCTTTTCCTTGCTGGAGATCTGAAAGCCAATGATTCTAAAAGAGGAGGTTCAACTTCTTGCTCGGAAGGAAGCTCTACCTCCTGTTCTGCTCCAACATCAGGCAAATGTACTATTGCTGGCTGTGGCTGATGTCCACTTTGCTCTTTTTCATCAAATGATTGTGTACTACTTTGCGAAAGGGACAAATCCAATTCAAAATCACTACTCATCGGCGTTGGCATGATTTCACTGGTTGCCTCACTGACAGACATGGTCCTGGGCTTAGGTTGGGGGGTGGTGCTGTTGATACAGGAGTGCTGCTCTCAGCTTGCTCGCCGGAGGCCAGTGAGACAGGCACAACTTTGCCGAAAAAGATTGTGGTCGGCACACCAGTGGTGGAAATCTGCTTCTTCTCCTCCCCACTAGCCACTTTCTTGGCAGCACCTTTCTTTGGGGCCATCTTGAAGTTGGCAGAGTCACTTTGCTTCACAAGCTGAAGAGATGCCCATGTTGCGTAGTTAGTCACGTGTCACATTGTGCACAGGCCTTCTGTCTGGCAGTACTGTGGGTGATGTCTCTTCTCTTGTGCACCTAAAAGCAAACAAGCAAGAAGAACATCAGTGAAACTCATCATTGTTGCAGTTCAAGTAGTAGAACATACAAACAATATCATTTAGTGTGGTTATTTAAATTATTTTAAATAATTAGTAATACAGTCCAACTATCCATTCGTAAAACCACACCAACATAAACTTTCATTGTGTGCAGTACACTCAGGAAGGATCAGAAAGAACAACAACAACAACATACAGATGTAACTTTTTGCTTTATGGGCATCACGTTGGGATGTGGAACTCAGGGAGGTGCAGGTAACAATGGAATAATCCTTAGACAATTAATGCTGTTGTGCAGTGCACATATAGCTGTCATGGGGTTGATGCCAGGAAAAAAAAAATTTCAATCAAGATTAAAAAAATGCAATAAAAAAATGTAAATAAAAAAAGTAAATAATTTTTTTAATGTAAACAAAATTACAAAAATTAAAATGACATTTACATTTTTTTTTTAAATAAAAAAATAAAGTCAAATAAAAAACATTAAGAAAAACGAAATTAAAAAATTAAAGATACGTGCAATTATCGGCAAGCATATTTATTTATTAAACTGCTATTATTCTCACCTATACATGCAAGCCTATGGCAAAGGGCTGGATGGCTTGGACGCACAAAACGGCTGACAGCCAGTGCCACTTGGTCATCAACAACCGCTAACACTGAGCAAGGAGGCATGGCCACAAACTAAGAAGACATGCAGGACTATAGCAAAAGCAAACTTGCTGCCTACACAAAATGACCACCAGCCACATTATCAGAACAACAACAACCAGCAAGAAGGCATGGCCACAACAAAGAAGACATGCAGGCCTATGGCAAAAGCACACTGGCTGGCTACACAAATTGCCCGCCAGCCACATGGTCACAACAACAAGCAGGAGGCATAGAAAACAAAGTACACATGCAGGCCTATGGACACTGACTATACAAAATGCCCCCTGGCCACATGGCATGGGGAACAAAGACAAATGCAAATGGTGGCCTATGGCCCACACACTCACACACTCACCAGACAAAGGAGGAATGGTTGGTAACACAGAAAAAAGTAGGGCTAAAAATGTTTACAACAACACACATTCTCCAAAGGCATTACCCCACCTATACACTGTTTCCAGGGGGGGAAAAGCATGACATACCACAAAAAAAAACACATTTTAATCCAATGCCATCCATGGTCTAAATGATGTTTAAATTCAACAGACACCACAGAAACAGTTGTTTCATGCACCCCTGACTAGTACAGGGCCCACTGGCTGGAAGACCCATTGGCAGACTAGGACACATAGTGAATTAAATCAATATTGCAAATTTATTAAAAAAACATGCAGAAAATTTAGTAAACTGTGCAAAATTTTTCCTTAACAACAGAAGAAAAATTAAATGCAAAAACATAATTTGCCCCCTACTGAATCTGCAGGCCACCCACCACATTACATTTTAAAAATTGACTAAAAGTACAAATAGATCCAGGTGCATGCCCCCAATCAAACAAACAACACCCTTATACACCAGTTTTTCAACTTACTTGTTACTCTCAAATACAAAGTCCTTAAATCCAATTGTATATGATGCAGCAGACAAGGAGAGTGATCCTTCCAGCTCAAAATCCCAATGAAAAGTAACCAGGAGAGGGACAAAGCACTAGGAGAAGCCTGCTGGACAGGAACAGGATGTTGGAGTTTCTGGGGCACTGCCTTCCTGTTTGAAAAAAAAAGTTTTTTTAAAATGGCTTCTCGCAAAAAAAACAACTCCAAAGGCCAGATGGAGAAGAAAATCCACTCCAAATGCCTCTCAGCTGCATCTCCAGCAGAAAACCTGCTCGACCGCTCCGTTTGCAATCCCGATCGGCACTAAGAATACTAGATTGGTGCTGTCGCGGCCAGAAGCCATGCAACTGAGCGTAAAGTCTCGCGGGAGCTCGCTAGCAGTGCGAGAAGTGTCGCTCATGCTGGCAAGCAGCCCAAGACTCTTGTCGCTCGCGGTTGAGTGCCAAAAGAAAACTCAAGCACGAACGGAGCTGCGCGCCCGAATGGCAGAACTCAGGAACGCGGAGTGCCCGAATTCCGCAAACTCTGCGAGCAGAGCGGAGTTTACTGCCTGGGCTTAGTCACAATCCTCATCAGACAACTGACCACGCAAAATAACTCACTTCACAAAAATCCCTCTTTATAATCATGTAATATATTGCCTGACAGCCTCACCAGGACATGTACTACTGCTTAGATACACCAGCATTTATCAACGCGATTACAAACATACATAAATCTGATCATATTAGAATGCAGATTTTAAAAATGTTGCACCTATATATCTACCAATTTTTTCCACAATTTGCCCCGTTGCCCACATTCTCTATCAAAATTTGGTTAGCACTTTTCCACATAAATTAGAAAAGGGGCCAATATGCAGAATTGGGGCTGTGTGAGTCCTAAAGGAAACCTGCACAAGACAATATTCAAAGTCAAAACCATAAGGGTTTATTCAATATTCAGGAATCGTTATAGTAAACAAAATGGTAGTTAGTCAGTTTATATCGGTATCAATATAAAGTCAAGCGATAATCCCACATAGGGACTTGTCAGTAAAATAGCAAGGAAAAGCCTAAGGGCCTGATTACGAGTTGGACCGCCGAACCCATGGTGGGGTGCAGTGGCTGTCATAGATTTGGTCTTTGAAGAAACGAGGAAAAGGTCTAAGCGTGAGGTCAAATGACAACTTTACATAGGGACTGTCCAGTATGAAAGGAAGAAAAAGTCTATAAAAAACAAAGTCAACAAGAGATTTGACATGAAATCTGCCTCTGGAAATAAGGCGAAAAGCAATAAGACACTTTTTATAGGTTCAGCGGAGTAGAAAGCCACTCTCTTAGCATGGTGTGAAATGGCACCATAGAGCAGAGCTAATGAGGTTGTAAGAAAACAACAAATCAGCATCACAGAAATTGTGTTACATAAAACAGACTACTCTAAGGACCACCCAAAATATTAAATAATAATAATCCTCGTTACCCTGCATACAGGAGAAATAACAATGCATGATTGAACAATGAACTGTTTACATAAATAAACAGTTGTGTCAGTAGGCAACAAAAGCCTTGATTATTGTAATATTAGGAGAACATATCTGGCATGGCTTCCTTCAAAGCACAAGTTAGATACTGTAGAAGAAGCTGCACTACAAATTGAATCCTATTTCTACTATTTTATGTTAATAGAAAAGAACTCAAGCAAGCCTATTAAATGCATTTCTTTTGCAATGCCAAAAAGCATGTCGGTAAATGCAGTCTGAGGCCCCGTTATTTCATCTCGTCTCAACACCTGGACCCAGCAGGAACCAGGATAATAACTAGAATATAAACACAAAGTTTCCATATGACTCATTCATAAGGAAGTGCATCAGATGGTGCATCTTCACAGTCTAAACAAATTGCCAACATCATTAATATACATGCATGGAAAACAATATAAAAAAGATTTCAATAGGGATCCAATTTTGTTATATCAATATAAAATACAGGTTGAAACAACATTCAAATATTATATCATAGTTGAACAAATATTGAAATAGTGCAGACAGCATAATGCTCTGTGATACATGCAAAAGGTATGTATAAGTAGTACAAATTCAATATGTGACAATTCTGGGCGACAGTAATTTAGAAATATAAAATCCACTGAAGATTCTGGAATTTATAGTTATATGAAGTTTGACTTTGTAACCTTGGACCTGCATTGGACTAAGACATCTAAATACCAGAATATATAGGGGTTTTTCTTTTTCAACTTGCTGTAGCCCAGCATTATCACCTATTAAATCTATATTATTTGTATATCGATTTAAAATGCATCATAGAGCTCTGCACCGTCTGCATTCTTTCAATCATTTGCCACCTACTATGTAATATGTTGAAGTCAACACGACTACTCGAGCTTATATAACAAAATTGGGGTCAAATGTCATTCATTTTTTGGATGGATTTGATAAATGTATTTGAAGAACATTGGCAATCGGTTTAGCGTGTCTGAAGATGCAATTTCTCTGTACTTCCTCATGAAATAATGCTACAAAACCTTTGTTTTTGTACTCCACTCCCCCCCTAGCTCCCTTGTGTGGAACTTACTACTGTGGATTTCTGTGCAATTGTAGTTCGAGAAATTAACAGTAGTAAATGTACTTTGTGAGTTCCTTTTAGGTGTAAATAGTGTATATTTGGTTGTTAACTTACGTTTACAGATATAAAAACTGCCTCGTGAATAAGCCTATGTGTGTACATTTCAGCAAGATACTTACTGTTTTCCTATATGCCATTGCAGCGTTGTGATTGGCTTAGGGGAGGAGAGGGAGGCTGCCTACTTCCTGTTCCTGCCGGAGGCAGGAATGGAGAGCAGGAGCCGGAGCTCTGAAAACGCGGGACGCGGACAGGTATGTTTTTTTTTATTGACTATTAAATTTACCTCCTCCCCGCGCGACCCCCAGCACGCGATTAATGTCGGCCACGACTGGTTACAATGCCAGTAAGAGGAAATGCATCCTATGAGATCATCTTTAGGTTGTTGGAGCTGGTGCTGAGGCGAGGGAGAACTCTTCTCAGTGAAAAGTTGGTTATCTACCCAACAGAATCAAGAGTGAGACATTATGGAGGCCAGGCACTGCACCTTTTTCGTCATTGAACCTGAACATGACTGAATACAAGTAGCCCTTACACAGGTATTTTATTTCAAGCACTACCCAGGACTTCTCTCAGAGGTTTATCCTACGAGTCCCAGATACACATGACCATGAACGGTATTCATTCAATTACCTCCATCTCCTGGTAGAGAAGTGGACGCTGAGGTAATTAGTGTGTGGGTGAACAGTAAGGATTCCATATTGTTGGTGAGGTAATGGACAGTATCCCTGGAGTGGCAGGAGCCACTTGAGTATGGCTGGTGAAAGTGAAGGACTAAACTTTTGAGAACATGTTGCATAATAGCCGCAGAAAGTGCATGAGCTATGAAACAGTGAGAATAGAAAAGGTGCCGAGCATCCAGATGAAAAGGTATATCCATGCACAACTTCATTGCAAAAGGGAAGCAAGTTAAGCAGATGGCATGAGAAATTCAAAGCATGAAACTAAAGTGGGAATTTAAGGTGCACTAGAATGGTGTTTGCCTACAAGGTGGAGTAACTGTTCTAAAACCAACCGAGATTATGCTGAACTGTCATACGCCTTAAAGGCTGTTTAAGTTTGTAAAGCAAGGGGTGCTATTGTATTCCATATTCTTTGCTCCTTGTGTTATAAGTTGTCCAGTCTTAAAAGGTAACAAATAATAGAACACTTTACATTTACTTCTGGAGTGGACAGTGTTTTAATAATATTGCAAAAATGAGACTTGCATAGGTTAGTCTGCAATTATGTCTGCAACTGTAAAGCGTTCTAGTTACAGGCAAAGTAGAGTCAGTGATATTGATCATCATATAGTTTCATAGAGTTCTAGTCGACTTAGTCTCAGGCAACCGGAAGAGTGAGACCCCCATCTCTTGTTTTCACCTCACAGTTGTCAGGTAAAATAGGAAGGTAAATCCTGGCACTTGTACTATTAATTTACCCAGTAAATGCAGTTTCATTCAGCACTGGCTAGTCAAAAGAATTTTGAAGATGGGCACCAGCCAGAGCCCATAACAACACCTTCTTCATGCAAGTGGCTACTTGATCTGCAATTGTGCCGCCATGACATACCCTAAATCAGTAAGCAACACAAGGAGGACTGCTGCTTCCATACAGTGAGGTACCTCTTAGTGAATTACCGCAAGCAGGCCTTTCATTGTTTGAGGAGTACTCCGGGGGAAAAGGGGGCTTAAAATTCTAATTTTGTCTCGAGCGTTAACTATCCTCTCACTATTTCTGAGTGGCATTTTCTCAGTGTAATATCAAATAACGGGAACATGATTGTCAGACACTATATCCCACCCTAGAAGTGACAGCTGAAAACAGCCTTGCAATATTGAAACAAGTAGGCTGTTGTTCTAACCCCAACTTCCCATATGAACACAAAGGCCCTAATTATGAGTTTGGCATAGTGGTAATTACAGCATGCAAGGGTAAATAGGGCATGATTTCAACGAATCGTCTGATCACAAGTTAAAAATCTCGTGTTATTTAGCATATTTGTTAAATACCTCATATCTGTAGTCAACGTGCTTTATTTGACGCATGCACTATTTATCACATGGGACAAATAATGCATGTGGTAAATAACACCCAATTACAAGTATGAGAGGTCATTAAAAACTAGTGGAAATACCAACTAGAATAGCACGAGTCAAAAGCAGGTGGTAAAAATTAATCAAAGTGTAGGAAACTAAAGAAAAGCTGTAAAACAATAGAACAATTCAAAGACCACCCCAATAATTCAAATAACCACAGTACATATACTGTTTCAGTTGAAAATAATACAATCTATACACAAGGCCTGACCTGCATTAATAGCTAGGGACAGGTGAAGCTGTCACAAGTTGATTGCAGCAGCTCACACTTCCATTCTCCAGTCCACTGAAAGGGGTGCAGCACTGTTAGGCCATTATGTCTGGAATGCCAAATCCATGGTTTTATTTTAGGGGAGTTTTATATAGCAAAAACTTGACCCGAAGGTATCAGAGTGCTCTACATGAGCATCGGTTGCATTACAGACTGACAAGTTCATTTTTGTTAGGCACGGAGAGATTACATGATTTGCCCAGTATCACAGGATATTGAGCTTCCCTGCCGTGACTCAAACCTGGTTCCCCAGGATCGTGGTTGACCGCTCTAGCTGTTAGGCCACACCCTCTCCCCATGTTATGCTACAACAAATTTTGCATCCTGAGGATGGAAACCAAATAACCAATATATGACCTCAAATGGCGCAGCAACGCAGAATAAGAGCTTGGATTGACCGTGTAAGGCTAGAACCCATAAACACGAGTCAGCTAGAGAGCCAAATGATACACAGGCTCAATATAGGCACCATAGACAACATGTTTTTACCAATACTGATACCCTGGAGCCCAACATTGGCACTCTCTGCCACCCCCCTTCCTGAAAATACTAGCAGCACTAGAATTCTTTGCAATAGGCACCACACAGCAGTCAGTAGGATTGGTGCATGGCGTTTCTCAGTCTATCTTTAAGAAAAAATACTCTGCAAAGTGATGGATGCTTTGCAGAGAGTGAGTGAGCAGTATATACAGTTCTTATTGGACACCCACAAAGCTCATGCCAGCAAAGCAAACATCTGTGCTATAGCAGGATTTCCTGATGTCCTAGGGTCAATTGGCTGCACTCATAGACACATGGTGACCTCAGATGGATAGAAACAAGTGTGCTGAAACCATAAAATGAAACACACTATTTATGTGCAAATGCTGTGTGATGTTGATCTGTGTGTACTGAACTGGTGTGTTAGGTGCTCTATACAAAACCCCAATGTTATGATGCTAATGAGAAGCAACATTAGTCATACTGTGGTAACACATCACCCTTATGGTACTGCCCAGACAAATCAAACCTTCATCATCAAGATTACAGTGCATTATGATTGGTGAACCCCAATTTCTCTGCATGTCAGCAGTACCATTAGAGAGTTATTAGCCCCTATGACATAGATCAATGTGAATATGTGTAACAAATTACATCAGTCACTCTTTATACAAGTCAACTTTTTAACAACCACATGTACTTCCATTATGACTCTCATGACAATTAACTTGGATTCCTCTGAACTCAAGACCTTCTTATATGTCTTCCACTCCAGACATGTTGACAATGGTCATAATTGGTTGTTCCCACAGCTTGTGGTAGAGCTGAGGTGGAGAGCTACCACCAGTTGCCATGCTCTAATGCTTGTGCTTAGCAATTAGCTTAAGTAACTAGAACTTCAAGGTATAGAACCTGATTTTGATGCTCTCAACATCATGTGGATATGTTGATTCAGTTTCATTTTGGCCATTATCTCCTTCAAGAAGCATGCTTTTCTTTGTTTTTGGTGGCATCTTCAGCATGATATGGCACATTGGACGGTCATGGTGTCTTACTACCTCTCTGGCCTGGACCTCCCACTCAGGATGCCTGGGTCCATGATGGAAAATTTTGGCAGGTTTCTACTTGTCATACTGAGTGTTGTCAGAGGATTGCAGTGGATTCTGTTTGTCTTGTTTCAAGGTGCATTGTCCACACAAAATGAATGTCTGCAAACTCCCACACAGAAAGGCATTGTTGGTGTACTTTGTGGTATCCTAAGTTCCTTTTTTAGTGTTGCTCTGGCTGTTTCTGTTCTCTAGGAATCATTTCCACAATCCAGAAAAATCCAATGCCTGAATATGTCCACTTCGTGTTGTTTTGTGGTCGTGATATTCATAGGGTGAGGTATATGCTCATAATAACACATTCGATATTTCCCACATGCTCTAAATAGCGCACATTCAGTATTAAGCACATGCACTAAATAACAATTTCGCAATACACAGTAAAAACTTATAATCAGTGATATTTATTACGTGTTATTTACCGAACCCCATGGTTTCGGTATTTACCCTATGTGTAAGTTTGGTGGTATTTACCATCAAACTCGTAATTGAGGTCATAGTGTACTTCTTTACAGATGACTTTATTTTACTGTGCTTCACTTCTACCATGTGCTGAAATTAGGAAGGATTAAAATGAAGCCAAATGTTAGTGCCAAACATAGACAATGAATTACCAGCAAGTAAACAGCAGCCCTTTCAATTTCGAAATTTCGATTGCTTTAGCAAGTTCCAGGGTGTCATGCATTTTACTGATGGTAAATAAATGTTGTCTAGCTAATCGCAACCATGTTCTTTCACTTCAGAGATGAAAACTGGTAACTTGGTTCAGTATACAATTCACGTGCATTTCTGTCACAAATCAGACCGGAATCAAATTGAAACTGCATGCTGCATTTCCTGCAAGGGTTGAAAGACTTTTCAGCCATTATTATTTACGTTTAGCAAGTGTACAATAATGCGCTGGTTATTATTTTGGAACTTTTAAAAACTCTTTCTGGGAAGAGAAGCATTTTAATGATTCTAAACCGCGTTATTAGAATTGAAGCTCCATTTACAACAAGCATATTCAAAGATAACAAGTCTCGACAATGACATCTGTTAGCTTTGCCAACGCTATTTTTCCCAAGATGGGCACCAGGTATGCAAGTGTAAACATGTCGGTCATTGTAAAACAAATAACTTTCTTAAATTGCCACAATTGCATGCGCACCCCTACACATCTTCAAAAAATATATCTTTTTTTTATTAAATATACCCCAAGATCACTGCACACAAGGGCTTAGAATCGATTAAAAATATTTAAGAAAGCATCAAATCCTAACCAAGAAGAGGACAGAATAAATCAATATTACATACATGCATTTGGCCAAATGACATCTGAAGTTGCCTCTAGACCTAAAACATAGACGTTGATTTGATCATATAGTGTATTTTGCTTAATATAGAATTTTGGTAAAAGACATCCACATTAATTGACTATGCTACATAAGCAAATTAATACAGTAAGAAATATATACTTGGCCTCTAGTTATACGCGTTAAGGCTCAAATTGTATTTAGATTGTCGCGCTCACGCTTCCTTAGCAGAGTTTGCCGCTTCCTTAGCAGAGTTTGCCCAAGAGTCTTCAGTTTTACAAACAACGGTCTCGTGAAACGCTGCCAGCACATTTTAGGAAACGTAAGTAAATAGATAGTATTACAATTTCACTATACATTTCGAAACCAGCAACCAACATAATTATGGCAAGGAAAACTCATTGTATTTTTTACATTTTCCGCTAGATGGCGATAGAAGTACGCTATTAAGAGACCCATGCCGAATGGCATCTCTTCAAATAGATGAGAAGAAACATGAAGTGAAATGTATAAAACGATTTTCTGAACGCTAATTTCAAAATGATATACTGATGCGTAGCACGATGATTATTTACATTGCACGTTTGACAACGATGCACGCATGAAAAAAAATCGCATTTACTATTTTAAAAGATATCTGCACGTATTTGCTATTGCTGTATCTTTATCTTATTAACCATTGGATATACAACAATGACTTCTAACTTCTAAAATGTGAATTTGAGTTTCAAAACGTCAGCACATATACGGTCAGCAGTGGTTCCCAAACTGGACGCGGACCCCCAGGGGTCCATAACACATTCCCAGGGAGTCCGCAGGCAGCAGTTTTTAAAAAATTATTTTTATTGACAATTTCATTTCAAATTCATAATACAAAGAGAAAAAAGAAAGCCATCATTTTGCCCCAATTAATAGAACCCCACTCACACCCCACCCACCCCCTGCTACACATTTAAACGAAATCACTTCTTCCTAACAGTAGTACAGATCATATAATTCTTAATTGATAACAAACCAGGGGGAGAAGAAAAACCTCAGGACCAATATACATAAATAAAGACATAACACTTATCTAAAGTGCATCGTGCATACCTTTCTCAAATCCAATCAATAAGTGGTCCCCACCTCCGAAGACCCTTCCTTTTACCACGGACCCCTTTCCTAGAAAAGATTGCTTTTTCCAAATTGCACGTTGCCAGGACGCGGGTTAGCCATTGTTGCAAGACTGGTGGGTTGTTACCTAGCCATGCCGAAGCTATACTTAGTCGAAAAATGGCCATAGCGATAAAGACTTTGGGGCATATTAGCAAGACCCACGTTAAAATTATCGCCGTTTTAGCGGCAGGAAACTGCCGCTAAAGTGGCGATAATGGGCTTGCTAATATGCGTTATGGAATTCCAATAGAAGCCCAGGTTAGATGTGCAGGACATCTAACCTGGGCTTCTATTGGAATTCCATAACGCATATTAGCAAGTCCATTATCGCCGTTTTAGCGGCAGTTTCCTGCCGCTAAAACGGCGATAATTTTAAGGTGGGTCTTGCTAATATGCCCCCAATTCCCTACCTCTTGACAACCTTTCTCCAGCTGACACTCTCAGAAGTATCACGGTGGGGATCAAGGATACTTGAACATTTAATTTTACGTAAAAATATTCAGTAATCTGGCTTTTAACAGTCATTAACGACAAGCAAGTAGCAAAGATATGAACAATATCGGCCCCCCCTTAGTTGACATCTGGGGCATCGTGAGCCTTTGCCGTCCCCCCATTTAATAATCCTACTGGGTGTATAGCAAAGATTAAAACAGGTTTTATAATACTGTACTTGTAGCTTGGAAGATAATAACTTTGTTTGAGCCAGAATCCTTCTATTCCTGAAAACTAAATTCAGAGATAGCCAGTTGCTCTTGCCACTTCAGGGAATGCTTATCTATGTCATCCTTCATCCGTTTATTGAGGAGGGAATAAATAAATCCAATAGACAGTTTGCGCCCCGCAATCAAAACATCAACCAGGTCACACCAATCGAGCCTCCACCTTTGCGGTTTAAAAAATCCCTGACCTGGCGATACTTAAAAAAATCTTTCTGGCTAATATCAAATTCATTCCTGATCTCTTGGAATTACCTTATACCCATGGGAGAAAAAGAAAAAACCCACCTTGTTTAAGCCAATTTTAACCCAGCGTAGGATATGCTGATCCTCAAAAATTTCTGGCAAATACGTATTGTGACTTAATGGGGTGTAGAAATGTAATCTACCCAGGCCCATTAGTTTATGGACCATCGACCAAACTTTAAAAGTGTTCAGTAAAATCTTAAAACGGACTCTCTTAAAGTAGTTGAGCTCAATTTGCCTCCACAGGTTTCCCCACGCCCCTTCACCTACCAATAGCTCGAACGGAGAGGGGAGCACTCAGCTCCTGTTTGCGAGGGAGGCTTCTCTTGTAGCAGGGGTCCTAAATTCTGTAGAATAGAGGCCCAGTAATAAAGCTTTCAGTTGGGTAGCCCCCACCCGCCTCTTTCTTTAGGAAGGGTCAAGAATTTTAACGCTCTCCTTGGTTTAGCGTATGCCCAAACAAGTCGGGAAATCAATTCATCGAGTTTTTAAACCAGAGGTTTCCTACCTCTAAAGGGATGGCACGGAAGAAATAAAGGATTTTAGGAAAAAGGATAATTTTAATAACATTACATCGGCCGGCCAAGGACTGGTGTAGATTATTTAGCCTATGTAGGTCTTTTTTAGATTTTTCAATAAAGGGCTCAAAATTTTCTTTAATAATACAATCCAAATCGGAAGCAATGGAGATTCCTAAATACACGGCATATGTGGTTACCCGAGGGTCCACCAGGGAGATCTTATTATTAACCAATATTACTGTTTTTTCCTAATTCAACGAGTAGCCCGGGTACACCCGAACTTGCCCGCCTCTTTCTCTATTTCAACCAGTGCTGTAGCTGTAGGTGTAACTAGGGCTATATCGTCCGCGTAAGCAAGTGTTTTTGTCTCCCAGCCATTAAATACCATAGGGGGATGCTGACATTAAGCTCAAGCTTCCGAATAAAATGATCTATGTAGACGGCAAAGAGAAGTGGGGAGCATGAACACCCCTGCCTGGCCCCCCTTGAAATCTCAAATGGATCTGAGAGTTCCCCTGCCACAAACACCCTGGCCTCTGGTTTAAAATATAAAGCCTTAATAGCTAACCGGAACTCAGGTCCTATGTTTACCTTCTCTAATACAGTCCACAGATAATGCCAGGAGACCCTTTCAAAAGCTTTCTCCGCATCCAGCAGAATCAAAGCCATAGGGCCTACCGCTACCTGGGCTGCATCAAATAGTGATTACACGTCTGATATGGTCCGTTGTGCTTCTCCCGGGTATAAACCCATGTTGGCGTCCGGTTACGACATTGCTGATCACTGGGGACAGTCGGGATGCAAGAATTTTTGAGTATATTTTAGAGTCCCCATTAATCAGGGTAATCGGTCTATAGGACCCGAGTTCTGTTGCCACTTTATTTTTTCTAAGGAAAACCACAATCTTTGATTGCGACCACGAGGGTGGGGGATTGTTTCCTTTACAAATATGAGTGAACAGGCTGGTTAGGCAGTCTCTCAGTTCAGGTGCAAAAACCCTGTAGAATTCTGCGGGGATACCATCAACCCCAGCAGCCTTCCCAGTAGCCAGAGAGGAGATAGCGGTTAAAACCTCTTCCCACAAGGGGCTCCCCTCTAGACCCTGCTGTTCTTCTTCGGTAAATCTCGGGAGTTGTATTGAATCCAAAAAGCTGATTATGTCAGCGTCCCCCCCTTGCTGGTTTCTAAATACAATGCCTGATAAAATCTTTTAAACGCCATAACAGATATAATACCTTGTACTGGGTCCTGAATTTCCCTAACTTCATTTTGCCCGTCCTTTTGTTTCACCCTTATGGCAAGTATACAACCAACTTGCTCACTGCATTCGTAAGCTTGTTCCCTCCAGACTGTAAATTTGTCTGCTATTTTTGCTGTCGTGTTCTCATTGATGGCTGCTTCTGCTACCATTATCCCCATCTGAGCCTCTTGAATATTTTTTCCCTGTTGCGTGGCAACTATTAGTTTCCTTTCATCCAGGGCTAGCGTGGCATATAGCTCCTGCATTCTCTGTTTTTCCTTCTTCACCCGGGTTAGCGTAAACTGAAGGGTTTCTCCCGGATCCCCGCTTTCAACGCGTCCCAAATAATTTCAAGGGAGGTACTGCCTAGATTTTCTCTGAGAACTAGTTGTATCCAGTTCCTCATATGACATATATAGTCCCTATTAACCAATAATGCTCGCTCAAAGCTCCAATTATTGCCCTTTTTTGGAAACCCACCCTTTTTGATCACCAGCACCAGGGGATTATGACCCGGGGATAGATCTCAATATCACACTCTTGAATTATAGCATGTGATACCAAAAATAAATCGAATCGAGCATGCGTCTGGTGAGCAGAGGAAAAAAACGTATATCCCAGTTCAGTAGGTCTCTTGATTTGCTATACATCCATCAGGATGTGATCTCTACAAAGACTTTTTAAAGACTAAAATACTTTTGGTTTCCTTCCACAGTATTTATACTGCTCCTCACAAGACCAGCTAGTAGGTAAATTTTATGGCAAGACCGGAGGCTCCTATTATGCTTTACTTTCTTGCATTTATTAGAATAGCAGCCAAGATAAGTGAAAACCACAGTTCCCAGAGGGCCTAGCGACCCAGGCCAATGGGAACAGAGAATAAACAAAACATATAACCAATGAGCAGGCAGCACCTATCACTACGTCACGATCTGACTGCGAACAATCCTCTTTTCTTGCTGCTCGCAGTCAGATAAGTGCCTTCTCTTTCATGCTCTACCATATTTATGCATTATTGTCATGTTATCGTTACTGGTTCATGCCAGCGCTTAACGGTTCATTGCTTTCATGCTTTTAGCCCTTCGCGCTTACCGCGTTCAAGTTTTTTCCTCCTGCGCTATTCAGCACTCAGCTGTTGTCCTCTCTAGTTAGCGCGCGCGCGCGTTAGCCGTTGAGCCTAACACGTAGCGCGACGTCTGTGGCAGTCCTTCCCTGCCGTGTGGCCTCATACCTCTGCATTCCCCTCTCAGCGCGTCTGCTTCCTCACGACGCTGCTGCCTTCTGGGGTTTCCTGGAGCCTCGTTCTTCGCTCTGGTTCTGTACCGCCTCCTGTGGGAGTGGTTTCCTCCCTGTTCTGCCCCTTTTTCAGCCTCCTCTTTCCCTCGACCTCAGTTTAACCCCTTCTCTCCCTCACAGCCAGTGTTTGATATTTTACAATGGAGGTTGACAGCTCCCCAGCGTCAGACCTAAATAATGATGAAGGCACAGCCTTTAAAAGTGATTTAAATGCTTTTATTAATAATTCAGTAGAAAATGCTGTTGAAGCGTCCATGAAACGTCTTTCCAAAGGTATGGAAAATTCTATGCCCAGTCTGTTGTCTAAAGCATTGGCCCTTTCTGCGGGGGATAGCAGAAAAAGAAAGTTGGTACCCTCCGTGTCTTCCAAGGTCCCCAAAAATGCGTCACGCTTGATTAGCGAGTTTCCCTCGCACCAGAATGAGGACTCCGCGCCTCCCAGGCCTCCTTCTAAGGAGGGGTTGTCATCTTTTGATGGTAAAAGAAAATCGAAATCCAGGCACGCTGAGGTACCTAAGAAGTTGGTGATTTCCACCATTCTTGACACAGACGATGATATGGGTGACGCAAACGATGATGATTTGCTGGACGTTTTTGATATTCCCGACCCTTCCCCCCCCCCCTCTAAAAAGTTAAAAACTGACTCTTTTGCCTTTACTCCAGTTTTAGATTCGGAGGGGGTCCCCATGTTTGATCCTTCCTCCCTTCGCCACACAAATTCCACAGAATGGTTCCCGGCATCGCATGTTGGCGACTATATCTTGGCCAGACTTCGACTTCCCCTTGACAAATCAGCCCGAGCTAAATTAAAGTCTGAATGCCCTAAACCTTCTCTGCCTTCCAACGTCACAGTAGCTCCCTCCATTGACCAGCCTCTCCTCACTTTTTTCTCCAAATTTGGCAAAGATCCCCGCAAGGGGGTGGATAAAGCTTGGTCTACCTGCCAAGACAAGGTTTTGGACATCGTAGGTCCTTTGGCTCGCATTTTCGATATGGCAGAAACTGCTCGCTTGGAGGGGCATGACCTCAATGCTGAAGATATCTCCCTGTGGGTCCAATGTGCATTCTGTCTTCTAGGTAACGCCAATGCAGCGATTACTCATGAGCGCCGCAAAGGGCTTCTCCTTAAGCTTGATCCAAAACTGGCTAACCTGGCTCCCCTTGATCCCGGCAATAAGGCGGATGGGCTTCTATTTGGGGACTCACTGGTTAAAGATCTCAGCAAATTTGTCTCTACCTTTGCCTCGCTGGACAAAGCACAGCAATCCATCCAAAAAGTTTTTTCCCCTCGGGTTTTTGGACGGGCCGGCAGAGGCAGGGGTCGCTCTTCCGGCCGCGTTTATTCCAATCAAGGCTCCAGAGGCTCCTACAACACTAACTACCAGGAGTACAAACCTCAATTCTACCCACAACGAGGTCGTGGATACAGAGGTCGTGGTCAGAGGAACTTCCGCCACAACAACAGCAACCAACAAGGTGGGTCTTCCCCCGGTGGGGGAACGTTTGAGATTTTTTATCCAAAAATGGCGTACTCTCTCCGCAGATCCCTGGATCCTAAACCCGGTCCAATGTTATCTTATAGAGCTCTACGCGCCACCTTCCCAGACAGTTTTCCCTCCTCCTTTGGTCTTTTCAAATGACATGTCTCAACTCGTCTCAGTGGAGATCCAAATACTTCTCCAAAAACAGGCTATACAAATCGCCCCACTAGACCCGTCGGGTTTCCTCAGTTCCATCTTTCTGGTCCGAAAGAAAAACAAAAAAATGCGCCCTGTTATAAATCTAAAATGGTTCAATCAGTTTGTGGTGTATCGCCACTTCAAAATGGAAACCATCATTCATTTGCGGGATACTCTCCGCCCCAACGACTGGATGGTCAGGTTGGACTTGCAAGACGCATATCTTACCGTTCCTATTCACGCTTCTCACTCCAAGTTCCTTCAATTCCAGTGGTTAGGCGTAACCTATCGGTTTTGCTCCCTCCCGTTCAGCCTGTCGTCAGCACCATGGTGCTTCACAAAAATCATGAAACCGGTGGTGTCTTACCTACGATCCCTCGGGATCCGGCTTATCATTTACCTAGACGACATTCTACTCATGAACTCCAACAAACAAAATCTCTTATCAGAATTAAACACCACTCGGTCTCTTCTGCTGGATCTGGGTTTCCTTCTCAATTTCGAGAAATCGATGCTCATTCCTTCCCAGAGCATGGAATTTCTGGGCTTTCTCGTGGATTCCTCCACGGCGTCTCTTCGTCTTCCTCAGTTGAAGGTCACGTCCATAAAGTCCGAAATTTCTCATGTCCTTCACACCTCTCTCATCTCTCTCAGATCTCTTGCTCGGATCGTAGGCCTCCTCTCGGCTTCCATTCAGGCTATCTTTCCAGGGCCTCTCCATTATCGCGCCCTTCAGCGTCTAAAAATTCTGCATCTTCGCCAGGGCTTGGCCTACTCCGACCTCATTGCTCTAGATCAGGAATCTCGAGTCGAACTCCAATGGTGGATCGACCATTTAGATGCTTGGAACGGGAGAGCTATCTTCGCTTCGGCCCCAGATCTTGTATTAGAATCCGATGCAAGCCTATCGGGTTGGGGCGCCCGTTGTGGTCCAATATCGACTGGAGGTACATGGTCTCACGAGGAGTCCAAATTGCACATCAATTGTTTAGAGATGCTGGCAGGCTCCTTTGCAATTCAAAGCCTCACGAAAAACAGAGTGCGCTGTTCCATCCTCCTTCGCATGGACAATGTTTCTGCGGTCCGCTACATAAACCATCTAGGTGGCACCAGGTCCAAACCGCTTGCAGAGCTAGCAAAGAGTCTTTGGGAGTTTTGTCTTTCAAACAAACTATCACTCAAGGCAGAGTATCTACCGGGAGATCTCAACTCCATAGCGGATTGGCACTCTCGCTATCTCCGAGATTCCAGCGATTGGAAGCTTCTTCCATCCGTCTTCCAATCCCTTTCTCAAAAATGGGGTCCTTTTCATATAGATCTTTTTGCTTCTCGCCTCAACGCCCAATTGCCTTTTTTCTACAGTTGGCGACCGGACCCTCTCGCTTTAGCAACGGATGCTTTTCTCCAAGACTGGTCCCTTCACCTGAATTATGCCTTTCCTCCTTTCCTCTTGATCAACAGAGTTCTTTCTCAGGTTCGTCGCCAACCGACTTCTCTAGTCATGGTAGTTCCCTTCTGGCAATCACAGATCTGGTTCCCCTCTCTTTTGGAGATGGCGGTGGACTTTCCAATTCTTCTTCCTCTTTGCAGCGATCTGCTTCTGAATCCCTTGGGCCATCCGCACACCCTCATCCTGGACAAGTCCTTGGTTCTGTCGGCCTGGAAAGTCTCCAGCCTGTCCATTCTGACCTCCTCATTTCAAAAGAAGATTCTCTCTTTATCAGTAAAGCCTGGGCCCCAGGTACCTCCAAAGCCTACAAGTCTGCTTGGACTTTATGGTCAAGCTGGTGTCTGGAACGATTTATCGATCCCTTTTCAGCCCCTCTAAATTTTGTAGTCAACTTCTTGGCTTCTGAGGCCAGTGCAGGTAAGTCCTATTGAACAGTCAACTTGTATAGATCAGCCATTTCCCTCAATCACTGTCCTATTGATGGCAAACCTGTCGGAGTCCATCCTCTCATTTGCCGTCTTCTTCGAGGCGTTCGATTTTCCAAACCCCCGTTGGCTAAGTATTCTAATTTATGGGACGTTAATTTGGTTTTTAAGTTGTTTTCTGATTGGCCAGATAATTCTGCTCTCTCCCTAAAAATGATTTCTGCTAAGCTTACTATGTTGCTGTGTCTTATTTCTATCAAACGTGTTTCAGATGTTAAAGCTTTAGATATTTCCTCTCACCAGTTCTCTCCTACAGGTGTTTTGTTCCAAGTTCACAAACGTACCAAGACTAATTTGAACACTGTTTTTTACCCTTATTTTCCCGCTCATCCCAAGCTATGTGTAGGTCAATGTCTCAAGGTATACGAACAAAAGACCTTTGATCTCAGAACGTCCTCTCAGTCTCAACTACTCATTTCCTTCCGTAAACCCCATCTCCCAGTTTCCTCTGCTACCCTGGCCCGTTGGGTTCATTGGGTCATGTCCCTTGCTGGCATTGACGTCTCCGTCTTTGGGGCCCATTCCTCCAGGGGAGCCATGGCTTCCAAAGCTTTTTGGGCAGGCTCTCGTCTAGAGGACATTCTGAGATCAGCAGACTGGTCAAATGACAATGTTTTCCGAATGTTTTATTGCAAACCGGTTGTTACTGCTGCTTCTTTGGTTGTTGATATGCTTTGAACAAGCATAATAGGAGCCTCCGGTCTTGCCATAAAATGTAGATTTTCCTAGTACTTTATGACGGAAAGTCTTAATTTTATTAAAGACACAGAGGCGAGTATTATCCCGCCTCAACACTTCTAACATGTGTTTTCTCCCTCCCTACAGCGAATCCAGCATTGCCACCCGCTGCTTCATAAGCGGAGTCCAGTTTCTCAGGGATATTCTTCGGTTCCTGGTGATGATCCTCCTTCGCATTCCAATCCTACCACGGGGATTCCTGGTGTTACCGTTTCCTGGTTGGACTTCAGTCGAGATTTCTTTTCCTGGACTTTGGCTTTTTCTATCGTTTTATCTATTGTTCCTCTGTTTATGGACTCTATCTGAGCTGCTCGTCAGCAAAAAGAGGATTGTTCGCAGTCAGATCGTGACGTAGTAATAGGTGCTGCCTGCTCATTGGTTATATGTTTTGTATATTCTCTGTTCCCATTGGCCTGGGTCGCTAGGCCCTCTGGGAACTGTGGTTTTCACTTATCTTGGCTGCTATTCTAATAAATGCAAGAAAGTAAAGCATAATAGTCGCCTCCGTGTCTTTAATAAAATTAAAACTTTCCGTCATAAAGTACTAGGAAAATCTACATTAATATTTAAATCAGCACAAAAAACGATGGGAGTTGGCCAAGATACCAATTCATCAGAGCAATCAGGCAACGGACCTAAATGATGGCGCCTGTGGAAGCATGCACCCCCCGGCTGCTCCCCTTCCATGAACCCCCAAACAAAAATTAGAGAAGCAGGGCATAACACCCCACACTGGCATAATATCTAACGAACAACAGGAATAATCAAGGGTTTAGACTCAAAGAGCACTTACAACTAGCTTGGTAGCCTACTTTCTCATGTTTAGTCTAGCCAGGGAGACCTGTTACCTACTAGAATTATGTTACCTACAATCTTGCTGCGGGACCCCCACTAATTTCTTTTAAATATTCCTGGGCCACAATCTCGGAAGTAAAACTGTGGGTATGCCCTTTAAATATCACTTTCAGACGGGCTGGGTTTTGAAGATAAACTTCGGCCCTAATTTGCTGGAATGGGTTAAACAGTTGCCGCAGCTGCCATTGCCTCTCTACCATGGCATGTGTGAAGTCTAGTCTAACAAAGAACGTGACACCACCGAACTCCTTTCCCGCATTAGGTCGGGCTTGATCAAATATTTCTTGACGCAGCAAGAAATTCCCAAAAGAGACCAAGAGGCCCCTGGGTCTTTCCATTTCATTTGGCCAAGTTTTCCTAAGCATTAAGGGAAATCTATGGGCATGTTGAATCTCAGCCTCCCAATCCCACTTTGCTTTATCTGGGAAAGCACCCCTTAATAGGTTACCAATATATGCTCTTGTGTCCGAGCCTTCAGCTCCCTCAGGGACTCCTAAAACTCTCAGATTATTACGTCTCTGTCTATTCTCTTGATCCTCAAGTTTCCAGAGGACGTGGGCCATGGCTGCTTCGTGTGAGGATTCCTGTAGTTGCAGAGCGTTGACTTCGGTTTCCAGGCATTCAGTCCGTTCCTCCACCATCGTGATTCTGCCAGCGATATCTGAACACGTTTTGTTAATCTTCTTGATGGTTCCGTGTAATGTTTTTGTGGGTAGCCTGCCTGACGACTCCAATTCCTGGCTTCATCCTGCACCTGCTTGATTGTTTGAAGAATTACCACCAAGGATCCTTCAACAGTGGAGGGTTGCACGGGCGTGCATGTTGTTACTCCATTAAGTTCTTTTGGGGTCCCTCCAGGTTCCTCATGAGAAGGCCAACTGTGTTGCCGAATAATCCCAATGTAGATTTTCTGAGGAGGTCTCTTTCCTGCTAGCTTTAGAATCTTCGCCCCCTGCTCCCCTTTTCTTCTTCTTCTTTTTTTCCCCCACTCACCCTTCACAGAAACTTTGCGTTGGGTTAAGCAAGTGGTATTGTCTAAAGCGTCGCTAGAGGAGGATATGAAACTAGCTCATCGCTAGAAGATGACGATTCCTCCAGGTTAGAGAGGTCTGATTCGTCTGTGAGTGAAAAGAACTTCTCCCCCATGTTAGGAGATTTAACTGTTGATATTGGGGGCTTCTCTTTGATTACCCTGCTCTGGCTTGGAGTGGTTTCAGATTCACTCCCTGTGTGACCAATAGCTTGCATCTTCATCTGAGCAGTTATCCCAGGTTGACCTGCATACAGGGATTCTGGACGTGAATCAATCTGCTGAGACGGTTTTACCAAGTCACGATCCTGCCCCTTATCACTGGGTCCATCGCTGCTGCTTCCTTCGTGATTAATAGTTGACATCGAACTTGCACCATTTGACTGAACATCACCTGGCTCTTGTGTTGTATGAAGATCAATATTTTGGGATAAAACTTCACCCTGAGGTGTATTAGAATTGTTTGGGACCTCAGCTTTCCTCTGTTGCAGAGTGGGAGAGACCTCCGCCCTTCCCTCCTCCAGCGGGGCAATAGTATTAATCTCAGACTCACTGTTTAGGTTCTGTCCTTTGGGGTCCGCGGTGTGACCTTTCTCGCTGCCAGAAAATAAGGTTGAAATCAAGAGTTGAGACCCCTTTAAATCATCTGGTAATCCAGACTTTCCAGGTCGTTTTGCATTCCTGGCTCCTCTGGTACCGCTATCCCAGCTACTGGGTTTGACTTTACCCCTCCCCGGTATCCCTTCCAGGTTCCCCCCCCTTGTTACCTTACCAGAGTCCTGCGAGGAAGGAGGGAGTCCGCTCGTTGTAGCAGCGGCTATGGCAGTTTTCTTGGTCCTGCGTCCCGGCATTCTACGTTTCTCTGCAGCGTAAACCCACAGCCGCAGCGAGACGCGAAAAATCCAATGGAGCAGCCCCGGAGTGCTTCTGACAGGACCAGCTGCTGCCTGAAGCACCCGATGGGTCTGTGATTCGGCTCTGAGCATGCCCCGCATGCAATAATCATGAAGGTAGAAACCGCAGAGCATACTCCAGTGTCCGATACGGAGCTTTCCTTCCACCTCGGGGGAATCACAGAGGGGAGCGACGCGAGATCGCGTCCTACACCGGCGCCATCTTGCTCGATGTCATGTCCGCAGGCAGCAGTTTTAAAAGCACACTGCAAAGTTCTTTGTATAATCAGCAGTTTTAGGGTAACAATAAAAGTGTCAAGATAACTCCGGTGATTAATGTACCTGCTGGAGAGAGATGGGAGTTTTGTTCATTGGCAGCTTTGACTCATCTAAGGTAGCACAGAGGGTTAATATGTCTGCTGGAAAGAACATGTACCATGCATTTAAAAAAACAATATTTTATGTGCATAGCTCAGTGGGTTACTGCTTTTGTCACAGAGTTTCTATTGTTACTGTGCAGTTCATAAGTTACAACCATAATCTAGCACAGTGAACTATGAACTGCCATCAAAGAGCTGCATGCAAACTGCATGGTACAAGTTAGTAAGTTATGTTTTTCCCAGTCTTTTATTATCCTGATGCTGCTAAAAAAGGTTTGTTTGGGTAGAAATACATTTTTATTATTAAAGTCAACGCTAATCACTGTCCTATGTTCTGAATCCTGAGTTTGTGCTTCTCGTGACCACGCACTCAAAAAATGCCTACCAGTATGGATGACGTGAATCCTGCACCTTGTAGTCCCCTTTGCCATATGTAACATTTTCTATACACTGATTTACGCATGTATGATTCATTGTCTCTGTATGTGTGTGATGAAAAGTGCTCTGACACCCTACACTGGTATGAGAGGTGCTGAAAAACAAATGAAATACATTTGACAGAAGGGCTATGGAGAGATAAGAGGTACTGTTGAAGGGAGATAGTGATGGAATCATTAAAGAGCCCGATCAAAGATTGTTGCATGCTGGTGCACAGTAAGGTCATCATTTACTATCCTGTAAAAGCTAATACAATTCAATATATAATGACAAATGTGCTGTCGAATGCACCATGTTTTTCCTACTTTTCTTGAGGGGAGAGCCCCCAAAGCGCCCTTTGTAGTGGTCAGGCTCACTCGCTGCACTTGGTGTGCACCGTACGGGGACTGGTCTGACAACATTTACCAGGGCTGCTTTGGGCTTCCAGTTCTGCCTTGGCAGGAGCAGGAGCCTCGTACTGCGAAATAAAAACCAAACATTTAAAGGTTTGTTGCCGAGAAGCAGCACCAACCTTCCCATTAAATGTTTTTGATTTTTGCAAATTTTTTCAATATAATATAATAAAATCTTTAGTAATTTCAGTATTTGTTTGGTGTGCACTTGTTTGTGTATTTTTTGCGAATTACTGTTTTAATGTTTAAAATTTAAATAGTAGAAATTGCTTGGGGGTCCCTGGCTTCCAGTTGTGACTTAATGGGTGTCCTCAGGAGTAAAAAGTTTGGAAACCACTGATTTAGCAGGCACTAGGGTCATGATTACAATGGTGCAACAGATGCAGTCACACCGGAACCAGAAGCCGTAGGCACACCACTAAACACCTAATATTGCTATATTTTACTACTAAACAGGCAGGCACAGGTGCAGTTACTTTGCAGGCAATAGGGTTATGATTGAAATGATGCAGCAGGTGCAGTGGCACCAGGGCCAACATTTTCATAACTCCTCTAAACACCAACTCTTGCTATATTTTACTTCTAATCAGGCGGTCACAAATGCAGTTATCTTGCAGGCAGTAGGGGCATTGTTGGAATGGTGCAGCAGGTGCAGTGGCAATCGGCCTAAAAGTTGTCAAAACTCCTCTAAAAACTAAATTTTGCTATACTTTACTGCTAGACAGGCAGTCACAATTGCAGTTCCCTTGCAGTTAAAAGGGGCATGATTTGAATGGTGCAATAGGTTCAGTGCCGCCGTGGTCAAAAGCTCAAGGGACCCCACTAAGCACAGATTATTGCAAATTTTTACTACTAAACAGGCAGTGATAAGTGCAGTTATCTAGCAGGCACTAGGGTCATGATTTAAATGGTGCAGCAGGTGCAGTGACACCAGGATCAAAAGCTCTACGCACCCCACTAAGTACCGATTATTGCTATATTTTAAAATTAAATAGGCCGTCACAAGTGAAGTTATCTTGCAGGCTCTAGGGTCTTGATTTGAATGGTGCAGCAGGTGCAGTGACACCAAGGCCAACATTTGTCAGAACTCCTGTAAATACCAAGTAGTCACAAGTGCAGTTACCTTGCAGGCACTAGGGTCATGATTTTAATGGTTCAGAGGGTGCAGTGACACCGTGCTCCAAAGCTCTAGGAACCCCTCTAAACACCAAATATTACAATAATTGACTAATAAATAAGCAGTCACAAGTGCAGTTACCTTGCAGGCAGTGGGGTCATGATTGAAATGGTACTGCAGGTGCAGTGGCACTGGGGCCAAAAGTTGTCCGAACTCCTCTAAACACATGCAGTTATTCTGCAGGCACTAGGATCATGATTTCAATTCTGCAGCAGGTGCAGTTACACTGGAGCCCAAAGCTCTAGGACCCCCCTCTAAACACCAAATATTGCTATATTTTACTACTAAACAGGCAGTCACAAGTACAGTTATCTTGCAAGCAATAGGGTCATGATTTAAATGGTGCTGCAGGTTTTTGGCAACGGGGTCAAAAGTTCTTATACCACCTCTAAACACCAAATATTGCTATATTTCACTACTAAACAGGTAGTCACAATTGCAGTTACCTTGCAGTTAAAAGGGGCATGATTTGAATGATGCAGCAGGTGCAGTGGCACCGTGGTCAAAAGCTCTTGGAATCCCACTAAACACAAATTATTGCTAAATTTTACTACTAAACAGCCAGTCAATAGCCAATTATTTAGTATGCACTAGGGTCATGATTTCAATAATGCAGCAAGTGCAGAGGGACCAAAAGCTCTAAGCACCCCACTAAACACCGATTATTTCTATATTCTACAACTAAACAGGCAGTCACAAGTGCACTTTTCTTGCAGGCTCTAGAGTCATGATTTTATTGGTACAGCTGGTGCAGTGGCACCGGGGCCAAACGTTATTCGAACTCCTCTAAACACCAAATAGTCACAAGTGCAGTTACCTTGCAGGCATTAGGGTCATGATTTCAATGGTGCAGCAGGTGCAGTGACAGTGTGGCCCAAGGCTCTAGGAACCCCTCTAAACACCAACAATTGCTATATTTTTCTACTAAAGAGGCAGTCACAAATGCAGTTATCTTGCAAGCAATAGGGTCATCATTTAAATGGTGCATCAGGTGCAGTGGCACTGGGCCCAAAAGTTGTCAGGACTTCTCTAAACACCAAATATTGCTATATTTTACTACTAAACAGGCAGTCATAAGTGCAGTTTCTATCAGGCACTTGGGCCATTATTTCAATAGTAAAATAAGAGCAGTAGCACTGGGACCAAAAGCTCTAGGCATCCCACTAAACACCAATTATTGCTATATTTTACAACTAAACAGGCAGTCAACTGTATCTTGCAAGCAGTGGGGCCATGATTTGAATGGTGCAGCAGGTGCAATGGCAATGGGCACAAACGTTCTGGAACCTTTTTTCTTATATTAAGGCTGCATTGTGTTTACTGATTCTTATCTTCCCTTGGCTGCACACATTTAAAAAGTGCTTTTTAACTCTGCTTTAGTGGGTGGAACTTTCAACTAATTTTCATATTCTTTATGATATTGTTCAGCTAATAAAACTGCATGTTTTTTCTGTGTCATGTGTTTGCCATTGGTGCATTATGTAGCGTAAGCCCGAATGAAATGATTGCAGTGCTTTACATGAGCACACTCCGTTGTGCTCCCGAGGGGTGTTTTAACCTCATTTATCCATTGGGACAGTCTCTGTATAACATTACAGCAACAGGCAACTGCCGCAGAGTCTTCGATTGCAAACACGGTCATGTGCCTGTTCTAAAACTACTCCTCGAGTTTTGTGATTGCAGCCTGTTCCTTCGACTGGCTGGGAAGGGAGGCTGTATAGTTTCAAGAGCAGTGAATTAGAAAATTCCAGCTGCTGGGCATTGGTGTTGCATTGTGTCAAAGCTTGTCTTTGTGAGCAAATGTGTTTGGTGACTGTAGGGTATTTGTGCTGCTGTTCTTTTTTCCGAAGGTCTCTATTATTTTGAAATACTTTTAAATCAAAAAAACTGTTTTTGTCTTCTTTGGTGTTAGTTCTCCACTTTTTTAACACCGATCGTTTAGCTTAGTAAGCAGGTAGGTGGTAAGACTGGCATTTTTCGAACTGGCCTTTACTGTGCAGATTATATTGTTCTAGCACCAAAAACATGCTATTTCGTTTGCTGTATTTTCCTTTGGCCACATCATTAAGCAACATGGTAATTGAGCTATGCTCTGTAAACTGAAGCAGGAGTTATTGCCTAATAGTGAGAATTTTGCCGTTCATCTTTCCGTGGACGTAAAATGCATTCATATTTATTTGCATACTTTTAACGTGTGGTATTTTAGTTTAATAATTGCTAAAAAGGGGTTGAGTTCTCCAAAGTAATTTAAGCAGCCTCCTGTATCTTCATTGTTATAAAATATAAATAACATCAACTGCACATTCTTAACACTTGCAAGTGCTTTGTCTAATTTTGCTCGCTTTAGGCCTGGGATTTTAGCTTAGTAATTGCTAAAAATGGTTTGGGTTGTTGAAAGTAATTTAAATAGCCTCCTGTATTTTCGTTGTTATACAATATAAAGAACACCAACTGCACTTTCTTAAAACAGAGAAAGTGCAGTTATCTAGCAGGCTTTAGGGTCATGATTTCAATTGTGCAGCAGGTGCAGTGGCACCTGGACCTATTATAACAAATGCCTTGAAAAAAATACAGTATTTGTTACAACATACAAACTTCAAAGTATATAGCACTATAACTGAAAATGTCACAGTGTACTGTTTAAATTTAGAAAAAATGTAAACCATAAATAACACAATGCTAATGACAATGCAAGTGCAGATATTTACTGTATTCTTATTATTGTTTCAGAATTTATGTCCATGTTTATTTTTTGCGCAATAATAAAAAAAAATGTGCAGCGCAAAATAAAAAAAACATTTGTTAGAAAAATCTGTAATAAAATTGTTTTTAAACACTTGCCCATCTCAATAAAACAATAATCTCACTTTCAGTGTGTTTCTTTCCCTTATACTACACAACTGCTCAAATGCTCATTTGAAAAATGTAAAGTTCATTTTCATTTGTTTATCTTAACAATGGACAATAGTTTCTCGTCCACCCTTTACCTATTCTCCCCATAGTTGCACCACTTTCAAGCCTATGTATCAGGTACATGTTTTTTTTTATCTTTGTCCTCCCCCATGTACCTAATCTCCCCACTCCATAATACCACTAGTAACAGCACAATATATTGCCGTTTTGTACATAAACAAGTCATAACACTTTAACAAACTCTCTGTAACTTATATTGGACAACTACACAGCAAGCTACAGTATATAACAACAAAAAAGCTTGGGGCCTATTAGCAATAACCGGCGATAATTATCGCTAAGCGCAGTTAGCGCTTGGATAATTATCGCCGGCTATCGCAGGTTTCTATCGCGGAGATAGCATGCTATCAGCAACGCTTATCTCCTAAGCGATAGAAACCCTGGAGAACAGTGTGAATATCGCTTGAAAACAAGCGATATTCACACTGTGACCAGTGTTAGCTAGGTGATAGGGCTGAGGGGATTTAGCCATGTAATCCACCTCCCATTGGATTACATGGCTAAGTCAGGTCTGGACCAGGCGTTAACAAACCAGCGCTAAACGTGTTTAGCGCTGGTTCGCTAATCACCTCCCTGCCTCGCTAATAGGCGATAGCGAGCTTAGCGACTGTTTCCAGTCGCTTTTAGGTTGGGAACGCCTACTTTGCATGTCATTAGCGATAAATATCGCTGGCATGCAAAGCGGCACCCAACCCGGTCGCTATCGCCTAGAAGCTGTCGCTAACAGCAGTTAGCGACAGCTTGCTAATAGGGCGTTAGAATTATCGCCGCTTTAGCGGGAAAAAGTCCCGCTAAAGCGGTGATAGAGCCCTTGATAATATGCCCCCTTATTATTAATCACATAGGCGAAACCTAATTCATTTACTAATGCTTGTTCTTCTGGGGCGCTGCCCTGTATTGGGGCGTGATCTTTTACAATTATTGTCTGGAAGGCAGGTTTTGTGGATATGGGAATTTTGTATCGGGGGAGACTGTTGATGTCTTCCCTCAATCGAGATTTGTGCACACTCATGTGTGGTGAGAGTGTTTCATCCCCTTGTTGCTGGTCATATATAAGTATGTTTGGGGTTTAAACCTGAGTTTGAAGTATGCAAAGGTGTCCGACACTTTTAACAACTTTAATGTGCTGGGCTTTGAGGAGATGGCTGGGTGACCATTAATTGCAGCATTGAAATGTTGCATTTGTTCACTTCCACCATGAAATCACTTCAATCATTGCCCTCTTTGAAAGCACAATACCTTCACTGCATCAGCCGCATTCACGAAGAGCATGAGGAGCTCCACAGGAACCTCAGACCTCAACCCACGCTCCCTGCAGCCTTATTGCCTGTTGATTGGCCAATACTAAAAGTGACAGCCACAGCTTACTGAAACTCTAACCTGTGATATTTTGGAACTCTTGAATGAGCCTGTGTTGAGCATTATTCCTACATATGTATAAATGTTTTTCCTCAGGGAAAGTCAACAGAGTAATGCAGGGTTGTGCAGCCCCTGTGGTGAGGGGGTATGGTAAGTGGTAACAACACCTCATTGTTCCCCATTTAGCCAAAAGCCTATGAATATGTGTGAGGTATGAGAGTCTCAGGGCTCCTCACCACTACGTGCAGGTGGGCCCCAATATGTTGCATTACATCACCGGGTATAATTAAGCACATATAGGTTAAAGGAATATGTTACTAATTACTGTTGCGCCTGTGCCCATGGCAAAAGTTCACATAGGATCCATTGATAGCTTTCAGTCCAACGTCTATATCCTGTATCCCATCTTTTGGATTTGAAATTCTGCCCCTCACCTCCCCCCCACCCCCCTCCGGTTTTGGGGCTTTTTTGCATGTATCTCTGTGCCTGCCAGTCTATGCTACTGCTAGTGGGCTTTTAAATAGAGACTTGTTGGCCAGGGTGATGTGTGTGTTCTGGCAGTCAGCGCGGGACTGCTACTTTTTGAGCAGTTTGATTATCATTATTCCATTTAACAGACACAGCTAGCAGCTAGTCTCTCGGGCTGCCCCTTGCCTGGGCTGCTTCTTTCTTTATATATTGATGGGTGCTTTCCTAGTTTTTAGACTGTTTCTGGTTGTTGTTGCTGGGGTTTAGAGCTGTAAATGGGTTTGGCATTGCCTGGGTGTGCGCTGCTCTTAGGGTGTTCCTGTGGATTTCTGTCCCACCTGCAGAGCTGGCCTTTGCTCAGAAAGTATTCTAAGTGAAATCAAATCATGTGCCCCCTCCAATTCGTCCTCTTTAACAGACTGTGTGTTGAAAAACATGAAAGAGGTAGGGGGAACGTGAGGGTGGCAAGAGAAAGAAGAGCCATGAGAAGAACAGCGATTAAAATGCATACACTGGCCCCTGCAGCATCCAGACACAGTGCCTAAATGCACATTTCTTTTAAGAGACGCTGGAAGAAGACTGTTGCAGGCAGCTCCTGTGCCCCTTTAAAGGTATGTACCCTGGGCATGAGAACAGCTCGCACATGCTAAAGGCCTACCCCACCCATCAGTCTCGATTGTAGTGCAGCAGAGAAGATTTAGGGGTATACAGGAGGGAATTTTTGCTCCCATTGCCCTTGTACCCTGGCAGACTTTGGGTCGCTGGTTCTGCCAATGGTTGCTAAGGGTTATGAGAATTCTTACTTTAATACATACATACTAACATTGTAAAACAGGAAAGAGCAAGATGGTGAAAATAAAATCTGGGTAATTTCTTGTTAGACCTGTCAATCTTAGTTTGGTTTTCCCCAAACAATTTGCCTTACTCCTCCATTTTTGCTGATCTCGTTTTTGTTTGCTTTAGGAGTTTGTGTACTTTACCACTGCTAACCAGTGCAAAGGTACCTGTGCTCACTCTCTTAAACATGGTGAAATTGGCTTACACACAATTGGCACATTTCATTTATTTGTAAGTCCTTGGTAAAATGTTACTACAGGTATCCAGGGCTTATAAATTCAATGCTACTAGTGGGCCTGCAGCACTCATTGTGCTACTCACTTCAGTAGCCTTTAAACATGTCTCAGGCCTGGAATTGCAGCCTGTATGTGCAGTTTTAAACTGTCATTCTGACCTGGCAAAATAAACCTTTTGCCAGGATTAAAACTTCCTTTTTAATACATGTCACCCCTCGGGTAGGCCCTAACCAGCCCAGAGGGCAATGTACAGTGTATTTAAAAAGTTGGACATGTACTTTTAAGCTTTAACTGTCCTGGAAGTGGAAAACTCCTAAATATGCTTTTCACTACTGTCAGGCTTTCCTCTCCCATAGGATAACTTTGGGTTACCTTATTACCTTTAATAAGTGATAACTTTCAGTTGCGAGCAAGTGGAAATGCCAAATTTGGTGTCTAAGGAATTGTAATTAAAAATCCTCTTTAATGGTAAAGTCACAGCTCTGAAAATTCCACTTTTAGGAAGTTGGCATTTTCTTGTCTTTACCATTTGGTGCCTGCATCCTGGGACCAGTGACTAGTTGTAGCTGGCAGTTGGTCTTTGTGTATTGCTCCCAGACAAGGAGACAAAGGAGAATAGGTGTTGGCAGGATGGACCATCTCTGACTTGAGAGGGAGGAGCTGTCACCTACCACACTTGCACATCAAACAAACTCTGCCTGAGCACACTGACAAAGGGTTTGTGTAGGAGAGTAGGATCTGCCTCTTATGTTGCCCCCACTTTTTTTTCCTGATGTTTACACTGGTTTCTGGCTATAGTCTGGCTGGGTCCCTGCCAACCAGGGCCCCAGCCTCTCTGTTCTCTCTAAATGACTTGGAGTGCACTCTAGGTGCACTAGTGATTGGATACTGTGGTACCTTATGAGTCCCTAGTATATGGTACCTTAGGTACTAAGGGCATAGGTACTTCACAGGCTTACCAGGGGCTGAAGCATGTATTATGCCACCCCTAGGAAGCAGACTAAATCTGACACCACAGGCCTGCTACTGCAGCCTGGGTGAGAGAGTGCTAGCACTCCTCACTGAGATATAGGTTTCCTATATCTCTCCTGCACACACATTTAAATCTATCAGTCACCCCTAAGGCAGGCCCTATCAATCCGGAGGGCAGGGTGCTTGGTTCCTATGTGAGAGGGTGCCTCTGCCTGAGCAGGGCCCCTCTGCAGCTCTCAGAGTCCATTCTCTGGGGCTGTTTGTGGATGCGGTTAAACCATATACTCTTAAGTGCATTATATCCTCACGGTAAAATGCTAACTTTGGAATGGCTGCATCAAAACATGTCGTGTTTGGTGTCAAACATCTTGGAATACTACCCCCCCGCCAGTCCTGGCAGCGGGGGTAGCATTCCACCCTTCTAGAGGGATAGACATGTACCTACTGTGGAAACGCGGTAGAATCCTGCAGAGCCCTGGCATCACAAAATGGATGCCACCAGTCACAGACACTGGGCTGCCCTCCTGCTGATGACCGAAACTCGCAGTGGAGGAAGCCCAACAATAGGCATCCTGTCACAGGGAGGTGTAACCACCTCCCAGACAGGGTTTAGTGTATTGGGGCTGGGTGGGTGCACTCTTAGAGTGCTTTGAAGTCCTGCACTGGGGGAGCAGAAGGCTCCTCTGTGCATATGCCAGTTCAAACCAGCTCAGGGGCTACCTGCCCCTGATCTGGCGCGAAACTGGACAAAGGGAAGTGGGTGTAGCCACCCACTCCCCTGACCCTCCCATAGGTGGGGTCATAGAGCTAGTCCCTCCCTTTCTTTTAGTATAAGAGGGGAACCTGTGCATTGCAAACTAGATACCCCTGGACGACGCTCTACAAGAAGAATCCCAGACCTTCGACGTTCCACTACCTTTGGAAGACTGAAGAATCTCCCTTGGAGTCAAGGAGTGACTCCCCTGCTTGGCAGGCACCAAAAACTACAAACGATGGTCACAAACTACGCAACTCCCGCCGGAGTCCGAAGTCCCTGCAGCCCAAGAAGTGGATTTCCTAACTTCTCAAAGGCCATCGTGAGTCGCCAGCGAAGCTGAGGCCAGTGGACCCCAAGAGTGATGAGGAACCGTGACCCCTGGGTACCGTGTACTATTGTCGAGTGCAACCCCTTCACAATGTTCTACGAACTTGTGCTTTGGACCACGTGTGGTCCTGGCCTCCAGCAGAAATCCCTCCGAAGATCAGAGGCCTACCACATCCCGAGTGACCGTGGGCCCCTGTTGAGCGAATCCTCCCAAGGCGTCTTTGCAATCCCTTGCCAGCCAGCTTGTGGGTCCCCTGAAAGCTTTCCTACAGAACCAAAGGGCTCCCCTGGTTGCCCCAGGCCTGCCCTGACTTACCCTCGCTGGGTGAGTCCCTCAGACCTTGCTGGTCTGCGCCATTGACTTTTTACACTTTCCCCGAGACTTGCTGTTACCAAGGCTTGTTGGCTCCAATCGAGTCGCCGACACCGCAGTAAGCTGCAGACATCGTGGGACACGCCGAATCCAGCTCCTGGTTGTCTTCGACGCCTCCTGGACCTCGTGCCTGAAGAGTCAAGGCACCCATGAACGACCTGAATCTTGCGACGACGGTGGGCATCCATCTTCCTTGCCCCGAGTCACTGCCAAGTGACTTTGAACACTGTCCCCTCTGCTTTCAGGTCTTCCATCTTCTGAATCCAGGCTTGAATTTCTCCGGACACTTCTCCTGTCGCCGCAAGCAGCAAGTCTTCACTGGCTCCCATTGAAAACGACGCCGCGACCCGACACCAAAGAACACCTATGCACCCGGCTCCCCTGGGTGAGGTAACTTCAGCACTACAGTGCTCCTGTGGGTGTGGGCCCTAGAACTACTTACCCTATAAGTGACTTGCTTGTAGCTACCCTAGAAGTGCCCTAAAACTCTTACTTTCCAAGTGCGACTATCGCGCTGACTCGTACATGGTTCGCGTCTGTGTTAGACACACCGCGTCCAACTCCCTTGCAACTCTATCTGTAACCGCGTCCTTCGACTCATACAAGGACCGATCGGTGTGTTCGCCTCGAACACGCAAGGGACCTTTAACATTGAAATCTCAATCGCGTCTGTTCGCATAGACTCGTACAGGACTCGCACCGGTGCCAGGACACCGCGTCCGTCCCCTGTGGGTCTCCTACAACTACCTGGGGTGGTTCTTGGGGGTCCCTCGATTCTAGATGCCCTAGACATAGGTCTAGCCAAACTAAGATTGTGATATTTGATTGTGCTAAACTTATTTTGATAACATTTGATTTGTACATATGTTCCTGACTTCTAATCTCATAAAGAGATTAGTAGAGAGTTGTTTATTAATAAATACATATATATTTGATATATATACCTGTGTGGTGTCTTTTCATTTGGTGATTCAAGAGATTGTGTGGTAAAACAAGCTGCTTTCCATTCCTTCAAGACTTAGCCTGAAGGCTGCTCTCCACAGCTACCACTAGGATAGCTTTCTTTAAAGGTTGTCTTAAACCTATCTACCATAAGAGTCGAATTGTTCTGGTGCAAGGTGTCCACTTTAATTAGTGAACAGCATATACCAGGCCAACTTCTCACATTGGTGGGCAGCGTGTGGGATTCCAGCTTGCTATTGTTTTACCAGAAAATCTCTATTTGAATTACTAACTGAAAACCACTATAGGTACTTAAGGTACATATAAAGTCAAGCTTAGTATCAATAAGTTCTACTGAACTTAGAGCTGTGTGCCAAGGGATAGCACACCCTTTCTACAGCTCAAGCTAGTATCAGTAGGCCACAAACTAGTATAGGTAGTTCAACACTGCACAACACTAGAATGTCCTTAAAGGGTGGAACCAGTGGATCCACTCAGCCTCAGTATAAGGACATGGCTTTCTCTGACTTGAGAGCCATCTGTGTTGAGAGACACCTGAAGCTAGGACAGAGTCCCTCCACACTACACCTGATAGATCTGCTGACAGCCGATGATCTTAGATTGGCTCTAGGAGCTAATAGGTCTGAATCAGGGGGTGGGTCAATTACAGTGTCTGGGTCAGATGATGAAAATCAGAATGACCAAGACTCTGTGATTGAAGGGCCAGGCTCCAAGGGGCCTGAAAAGGACAGAGGAATTCTCCCTAAGAGAACTGACAGAGTGGATGAGAGGCATAGGTCCCCTTCCAGGGAATCTGACCACTCTTATCACACTGGCAGAGAATTTGTCCAGCAGAGGAACTCATACTTTCCCATAAGGGAGAGCTCCTCTGACAGAATGTGCAAACTGCTGCAGTATGAGGAAGCAAGAGTTGCCCTCAGAACCAATCAGTTGGCACTGGATAGAGAAGCCCTGGAGATCCAGAGAGCTTCTAGAAGAGAGGGGTTAGAACCCCTTGGTGGCAGCAACAGTGTCCCTAGAGGCAGAGAATCTATACCAGACCATAGGAACCTGAGCAAGGTTGTTCCTCCCTACCAGAGTGGGGATGATATCCACAAGTGGATAACTGCTATGGAGAGGGCCTGTAGAGTACAGCAGGTCCCCCAAAAGCAGTGGGCAGCAATCTTGTGGCTCTCCTTTTCAGACAAAGGTAGAGACAAGCTCCTCACTGTTAGAGAAGAGGATGCTGATAATTATGAAGTCCTGAAGAGTGCACTGATAGATGGGTTTGGCTTAACCACTGAGCTGTACATGTTGAAGTTCAGAGACACCCAGAAGGCACAGACTCAGGACTGGACTGACTTTGTAGATTGTGCAACCAAGGCTCTGGAGGGTTGGCTGGTTGGCAGTGGGGTTACTGATTTCAAGGGATTGTATAATCTGATGATGAGAGAACAGATCCTTAATAATTGCCAGAACCAGTTGTTGCATCAATACCTGGTGGACTCAGATCTGACCTCTCCCCAAGAATTGGGAAAGAAGGCAGACAAATGGGTCAGAACCAGGGTAAGGCAGAAACCCCAGAACCAAGGGGGTTTCACCAAGAAGCAGGATCCTAAGGGCTCTGAGAAAGGTGGGGATAAGTCAAAAGACCAGAAGTCTTCACAAGGGCCCCAACAATCTGCATCTGGTGGGGAGTCACAATCCAACAAGGGAAAAGGCCAAAAGAAGCCCTGGTGCAAATTCTGTAAACAGAAAGGGCACTGGACTTCTGATTGTAACAAGTCCAAAGACCAAACCACCACCACTCCTGCCACTAAGGCAACTGTTCCCCCTAGCTCAGCTACTGGTGGAGGTGGTACTCAGAATAAGGGTGTAGTAGGGTTGACCCTGGGTTCTGAAGTGGACTCTGACCTAGTCAGAGTGCCCACTCAGGCAATGCTGATTTGTGATGGAGACCTTGATATGTCCTTCCTAGTAAGCCCCAGTAATCTGGGCAAATACAAACAGCAGCCTGTAATAAATGGCAAACAGGCTTTGGCATTTAGGGACACAGGTGCTAGTGTCACCATGGTGGCAGAGGATCTTGTGGACCCTGGACAGATCATCCTGGGCGAAATGTACCAGGTGACCAATGCAAGCAATGTCAGGACCAACCATAGTCTGGCAGTTGTGAATTTCTCCTGGGGAGGGGTAACTGGCCTCAAGAAGGTTGTAGTCAGTGCAGACCTCCCTGTCGAATGTCTATTGGGCAATGATCTAGAGACTTCAGCCTGGTCTGAAGTAGAGTTATGGACTCATGCTGAGATGTTGGGCATCCCTGCAGAGGTATTTGCTGTGACCAGGTCACAAGCAAGAATGCATAACACTGAACCAGCTCTGGATCCTGGAACAATGGACCAGATGCTACCCAAGAGGAGGAGCAGTAGGGTAAAGGCAGTGCCTTCCCCTCTGTCTCAGATCACAGATTCACCCCCAGAGGGAGGTGAAGCAGATCCTGAAGAAGGAACTGCCCCAGAGGGACTTGAGCCTGATCAGGTTGAGTTCTTGGGGGCAGGGGGCCCTTCTAGGGAAGATCTGAGTAAGGAGCAACAGTGCTGCCCCTCTCTTGAACCCCTCAGACAGCAGGCTGCTGCTGAGGCTGCTGGGAGTGCTAGTGGGTCCCATAAAGTTTATTGGGATGAGGGACTCCTATATTCTGAGGGTAGAGATCCAGCCCCTGGAGCCACCAGGAGTATGGTAATACCTCAGAAGTTTAGGGGTTCCTCTTGACCCTAGCACATGATATCCCTTTGGCAGGTCACTTGGGCCAAAACAAGACCTGGGACAGGCTTGTTCCACATTTTCATTGGCCACATATGTCAGAGGAAACAAAGGAGTGTTGTCGCTCCTGTGTCACATGCCAAGCCAGTGGTAAGGCAGGTGGCACAACAAAGGCCCCCTGATACCACTACCTGTGGTGGGGGTACCCTTTGAAAGGGTAGGGATTGACATTGTTGGTCCCCTTGACCCTCAAACTGCATCTGGGCACAGGTTTATCCTGGTGGTAGTGGATCATGCCACCAGGTACCCAGAAGCAATTCCCTGAGGACCACCACAGCCCCTGTGGTGGCAAGAGCCCTCATTGGAGTTTTCTCCAGAGTGGGTTTCCCAAAGGAGGTCATCTCTGACAGAGGAACTAACTTCATGTCAGGATATCTGAAAGCAATGTGGAGGGAGTGTGGTGTAACTTATAAGTTCACCACTCCCTATCACCCACAATGCAATGGTTTGGTTGAACGCTTCAACAAAACCCTTAAGGGAATGATTAAAGGACTCCCAGAGAAGCTTAGGCGGAAATGGGACCTTCTTCTTCCTTGCCTGTTGTTTGCATACAGAGAGGTTCCACAGAAGGGGGTTGGTTACAGCCCATTTGAGCTTCTGTTTGGGCACCCTGTAAGAGGTCCATTGTGTTTGGTTAAAAGAGGGCTGGGAGTTACCTCTCAAACCCCCAAACAGGATGTGATGGACTATGTACTTGGTCTCCGCTCCCGGATGGCCGAGTACATGAAAAAGGCAACCAAAAACCTGGAGGCCAGCCAAGAATTGCAAAAAGCTTGGCATGACCAAAGGCTGTGCTGACTGTGTACCAGCCAGGACAGAAAGTGTGGGTGTTGGAGCCTGTGGCCCCAGCAGCCCTCCAGGACAAGTGGAGTGGCCCCCATACAATAGTTGAACAGAAGGGAGAAGTCACCTACCTGGTGAATCTTGGAACTCCCAGGAGCCCCCTGAGGGTGCTCCATGTCAACAGATTAAAGCCATATGTTGACAGGGCTGACATGGGCTTGCTCATGGCAACTGATGAGGACCAGGAGGAGGAGAGTGACCCTCTCCCTGACCTGCTCTCTCAGAACCCTGATGATGGGTCAGTAAATGGTGTTGCTTTGGCAAGCAGCCTCACTGACCATCAGCAAACTGAGTGCAGACAGGTTCTGCAACAGTATAGACATATGTTTAGCCTGACCCCTAGTCAGACTACCTGGTGCACCAATGAGGTGGACACTGGAGACAGTCTGCCTGTCAAGAGTAAAATCTACAGGCAACCTGACCATGTCAGGGACTGTATCAGAACTGAAGTCCAGAAAATGTTGGAGCTAGGTGTAATTGAGCCTTCAGATAGCCCTTGGGCTAGCCCAGTAGTCCTGGTACCCAAGCCTCATACCCAGGGTAGTAAGAAAGAAATGAGGTTTTGTGTAGACTACAGAGGCCTCAATGCAGTCACTAGGACTGATGCCTATCCCATACCAAGGGCAGATGAGCTGATTGATACTTTGGCCTCAGCCAAGTATCTAAGTACATTTGACCTAACAGCTGACTACTGGCAGATCAGATTAGCTGATGATGCAAAAGCCAAAACAGCATTTTCGACCCCTAGTGGGCACTACCACTTTGTGGTGATGCCCTTTGGATTGAAAAATGCACCTGCCACTTTTCAGAGGTTGGTGAATAAAGGTCTGGCAGGGATGGAAACTTATTGCTCAGCTTATCTAGATGATATTGCTGTCTTTAGTTCCTCCTGGCAGGATCACCTGGTCCACCTCAGAAATGTTTTGGAGGCTCTGCAGAAAGCAGGCCTCACTATCAAGGCCACTAAGTGCCAGATAGGGCAGAGTCAGGTTGTGTACCTGGGCCACCTTGTAGGTGGAGGCCAGGTTCAGCCTTTACAGAGCAAAATCCAAACCATAATGGAATGGGTTGCTCCAACCACTCAGACACAGGTGAGAGCCTTCTTAGGCCTGACTGGGTACTATAGGAGGTTTGTCAAGGGATATGGATCTATAGTGACCCCCTTGAATGAACTGACCTCAAAGAAAATGCCAAAAAGGTTCAGTGGACAGCTAGCTGTCAGAAGGCATTTGAAGACCTAAAGCAGGCCATGTGCACTGCCCCCATCTTACAGAGTCCAGACTACACCAAAAAGTTCATTGTCCAAACAGATGCTTCTGAGCTGGGTGTGGGAGCTGTACTGTCTCAACTGAATGATGAAGGTCAAGACCAGCCAGTAGCTTTTATTAGCAGAAGGCTGACCCCTAGAGAGAAACGTTGGTCAGCTATAGAGAGGGAGGCCTTTGCTGTGGTGTGGGCCCTGAAGAAGCTGAGGCCATACTTGTTTGGCACTCACTTCATAGTTCAGACTGACCACAAGCCCCTCCTATGGCTTAGACAGATGAAAGGTGAAAACCCAAAACTTTTGAGGTGGTCCATTTCCCTACAGGGGATGGACTATACAGTGGAACATAGACCTGGGACCCAACATGCCAATGCAGATGGACTCTCAAGGTATTTCCACTTAGAACACGAAGACTCAACTGGTCAAGGTTAGTTTAGTGTCCCTGCGTTTGGGGGGGGGGTTGTGTAGGAGAGTAGGATCTGCCTCTTATGTTGCCCCCACTTTTTTTTCTGATGTTTACACTGGTTTCTGGCTATAGTCTGGCTGGGTCCCTGCCAACCAGGGCCCCAGCCTCTCTGTACTCTCTAAATGACTTGGAGTGCACTCTAGGTGCACTAGTGATTGGATACTGTGGTACCTTATGAGTCCCTAGTATATGGTACCTTAGGTACTAAGGGCATAGGTACTTCACAGGCCTACCAGGGGCTGAAGCATGTATTATGCCACCCCTGGGAAGCAGACTAAATCTGACACCACAGGCCTGCTACTGCAGCCTGGGTGAGAGAGTGCTAGCACTCCTCACTGAGATATAGGTTTCCTATATCTCTCCTGCACACACATTTAAACCTATCAGTCACCCCTAAGGCAGGCCCTATCAATCCGGAGGGCAGGGTGCTTGGTTCCTATGTGAGAGGGTGCCTCTGCCTGAGCAGGGCCCCTCTGCAGCTCTCAGAGTCCATTCTCTGGGGCTGTTTGTGGATGCGGTTAAACCATATACTCTTAAGTGCAATATATCCTCGCGGTAAAATGCTAACTTTGGAACGGCTGCATCAAAACATGTCGTGTTTGGTGTCAAACATCTTGGAATACGACCCCCCGCCAGTCCTGGCGGCGGGGGTAGCCTTCCACCCTTCTAGAGGGATAGACATGTACCTACTGTGGAAACGCGGTAGAATCCTGCAGAGCCCTGGCATCACAAAATGGATGCCACCAGTCACAGACACTGGGCTGCCCTCCTGCTGATGACCGAAACTCGCAGTGGAGGAAGCCCAACAATAGGCATCCTGTCACAGGGAGGTGTAACCACCTCCCAGACAGGGTTTAGTGTATTGGGGCTGGGTGGGTGCACTCTTAGAGTGCTTTGAAGTCCTGCACTGGGGGAGCAGAAGGCTCCTCTGTGCATATGCCAGTTCAAACCAGCTCAGGGGCTACCTGCCCCTGCTCTGGTGCGAAACTGGACAAAGGGAAGTGGGTGTAGCCACCCACTCCCCTGACCCTCCCATAGGTGGGGTCATAGAGCTAGTCCCTCCCTTTCTTTTAGTATAAGAGGGGGGACCTGTGCATTGCAAACTAGATACCCCTGGACGACGCTCTACAAGAAGAATCCCGGACCTTCGACGTTCCACTACCTTTGGAAGACTGAAGAATCTCCCTTGGAGTCAAGGAGTGACTCCCCTGCTTGGCAGGCACCAAAAACTACAAACAACGGTCGCAAACTATGCCGCTCCCGCCGGAGTCCGAAGTCCATGCAGCCCAAGAAGTGGATTTCCTGACTTCTCAAAGGCCATCGTGAGTCCCCAGTGAAGCTGAGGCCAGTGGACCCCAAGAGTGACGAGGAACCGCGACCCCTGGGTACCGTGCACTATTGTCAAGTGCAACCCCTTCCCAACATTCTATGAACTTGTGCTTTGGACCACGTGTGGTCCTGGCCTCCAGCAGGAATCCCTCCAAAGATCAGAGGCCTACCACGTCCCGAGTGACCGTGGGCCCCTGTTGAGCGAATCCTCCCGAGGCGTCTTTGCGATCTCTTGCCAGCTGGCTTGTGGGTCCCCTGAAGGCTTTCCTACAGAACCAAAGGACTCCCCTGGTTGCTCCAGGCCTGCCCTGACTTACCCTCACTGGGTGAGTCCATCAGACCTTGCTGGTCTGCGCCATTGACTTTTTACACTTTCCCCGAAACTTGCTGTTACCAAGGCTTTTTGGCTCCAATCGAGTCGCCAATACCGCAGTAAGCTGCAGACATCGTGGAGCACGCCGAATCCAGCTCCTGGTCATCGTCGACACCTCCTGGACCTCGTGGCTGAAGAGTCAAGGCACCTGTGAATGACCCGAATCTTGCGACGACGGTGGGCATCCATCTTCCTTGCCCCGAGTCACTGCCAAGTGACTTTGAACACTGTCCCCTCTGCTTTCAGGTCTTCCATCTTCTGAATCCAGGCTTGGATTCCTCCGGACACTTCTCCTGTCGCCGCAAGCAGCAAGTCTTCACTGGCTCCCCTTGAAAACGACGCCGCGACCCGACACCAAAGAACACCTATGCACCCGGCTCCCCGGGTGAGGTAACTTCAGCACTACGGTGCTCCTGTGGGTGTGGGCCCTAGAACTACTTACCCTGTAAGTGACTTGCTTGTAGCTACCCTAGAAGTGCCCTAAAACTCTTACTTTCCAAGTGCGACTATCGCGCTGACTCGTACATGGTTCGCGTCTGTGTTAGACACACCGCGTCCAACTCCTTGCAACTCTATCTGTAACCGCGTCCTTCGACTCATACAAGGACCGATCGGTGTGTTCGCCTCGAACATGCAAGGGACCTTTAACATTGAAATCTCAATCGCGTCTGTTCGCATAGACTCGTACAGGACTCGCACCGGTGCCAGGACACCCCGTCCGTCCCCTGTGGGTCTCCTACAACTACCTGGGGTGGTTCTTGGGGGTCCCTCGATTCTAGATGCCCTAGACCTAGGTCTAGCCAAACTAAGATTGTGATATTTGATTGTGAAAACTTATTTTGATAACATTTGATTTGTACATATGTTCCTGACTTCTAATCTCATAAAGAGATTAGTAGAGAGTTGTTTATTAATAAATACATATATATTTGATATATATACCTGTGTGGTGTCTTTTCATTTGGTGATTCAAGAGATTGTGTGGTAAAACAAGCTGCTTTACATTCCTTCAAAACTTAGCCTGAAGGCTGCTCTCCACAGCTACCACTAGGATAGCTTTCTTTAAAGGTTGTCTTAAACCTATCTACCATAAGAGTCGAATTGTTCTGGTGCAAGGTGTCCACTTTAATTAGTGAACAGCATATACCAGGCCAACTTCTCACAGTTTGGCACTGATCTTTTGTGACCCCAGCCAAGCTGGGGTCAGGGAAGGGAGGCAGGAATTCCAAACACCTTTGAGGGTGGAAACCTCCAGAACCTTCTCCTACTTCAAAGTGGGCACCAGGTATAAATAGTTGACCCTCAGACCCAACTCTTCAATACACCTCTGGACATGTGGAAGACTCAGAAGGACTACTGTGCTGCTCTGCAAGAAAGACTGCTACTCTGTTACCCTGCCGCCCTGCTGCCTTAATGAGAAGGACTAGACCTGTATTTGAACCAAGGATCACCAGTGTGACCTCAAGTGTTGACTGGCCTCCTAATCAGAGCCTCAGGGACAAAAAAAATCTCCAACCACCTTGAACTCAGCACCTGGACTCTGTCAGCTGTGAATCCTACCACCCAAGTGGTGCCACCCCAGTCCTGAACTCTTAGAGGTGGACCTGAAGGTGCTCTGCCAGCCCAAATGTGGTCCTGCGGGCAGAACCAATGCAGTGCAACGCATCTCCTTGCAGCTCCGCTCTGAACAACCACCATCTTTGGCTGGACCTCGCATCCCAGCCACAGTTTCTTGAGAACTGCCCATGTGCGACGCATCCTTGATGCAGGCCTTTGCATCACAAACCCATGATAGCAGCATCCTCGACGACGATGCAAGACTTAGCATCACAGCCCGCAGCTTCTTCGGAACCATTGCTGCGTGACACATCCTTGATGCCAGACTGCTCATCGCAAGCTCCTTATCGACGGCATCCTCGACGATGCCACAGGACTCTGCATCACAGGACTGCAGGTTCCTCTGAACTGCCACTGTGGAACGCATCTTCCACGTGGGACTCCCGCAACGCTCACCAGACCAGGATTTAAGGTTCTTTGTTTAGCGGGCCTATATCCAGCCCACGCTCCATAAAGGTCGGCCTAAGCTTATGATTTTGTCCTGGTCTGGTGCAATCAGATAACCACAGTTGACACTTTGTGCTTCTAGGGCACTATTTTTACTTAACACCTTGACATTGTGTTAGATTTGGGGGTCTCTAGTTGGCAGAGGTAGGTACCTTTGTCCAAATAGGGACCCTTGAGTCTAGTCAGGGAAAGTAGGTACACTCCTGAAATAACCCCTGCTCACCCTCTTGGTAGCTTGGCACAAGCAGACAGGCTTAGTTCAGAGGCAGTGTGTAAAGCATTTGTGAACACATACAGTAATCAAGTGACAACACTACAAATGGACACCACACAGGTTATATATTTATAAAAATAGGTATACTTTATATAGATTTATCACAAGACCATAAACGACAAAAATAATCCACAATACTGTCAAGAGTGCTTAGTTCTGATCAAAAAGGCTTAATTCAAGGTTCTGTGCGAGTCGGTAGCCTCCTCCGGCTACGGCGATGTCAAGGACAAACAGAGTCTAACAAATCCAGCTGACCGCGTCGAGATGGGCCAACCCAGCGTAGACAGACTCAGTCACAGTACCTTTTACTTGAAGCGGCAGGCACGGGCGTGCGAGCCGGATGGCTGTACGTCGCGATCGCGATGCAAGATGGAAGCGTTGCAGGACGAGTTGTCCCTCGATGCGGTGCAGGCAGCGGCTCGTTGACGTCGTCAGGACGGAGTCGGTGAGACCAGGGCCGTGCGTTGCAGGGCGAGACGGTGCTTCGATGCGGTGCTGGCAGGTTGCGGTGCGGCGACGGATTCGGGAGCTGGCGTCGATCAGTCCGGACAGCGGTGCGAGTCGGGCGGTGCGTCACGAAGTGTGCGAGCGGTGCCCAACTCCGGTGCGGTCACAGGACTCGAACTCAGCAGCAGTGACCGTGTCGGTCGGACCAGTTCGATTCGGCGTAGCGAAGCATTGCAGGACGCGTTGTCCCTCGATGCGGTGCAGGCAGTGGCTCGTTGACGGAGTCGGTGAGACCAGGGCCGTGCGTTGCAGGGCGAGACGGTGCTTCGATGCGGTGCTTACAGGACACCGAGCCGGTCGTCAGAGTCGGTCACAGCTCCCTAACCCTGTAGCCACTGAAACAGCATTTCCAGCAGCAATTCACAAGGCTGGTGAAGTCCAATGTTCCTGGGACTTCGGTCAGGGGGGCAAGCTCTCTTCTAAGCCCTTGGAGATCCTTCACAAGTTGATGAAAGTCACAGCAAAGCAAAAGTTCCTTTCTCCTTTCTTTGGCAGTCAGGCAAACCACTGCAGGCCAATCCCCAAGCAGCACTTCAGGCTTAGGGATAGTCTCTCCTCAGTTTCTTCTTGGTTCCGCTCCTCAGCAAAGGTTTCTTCTTGTTCCCAAAAGTGATCTAATTTCCTAGGGGTCTGGGTCCCCTTTTATACACAGTTTCTCTTTGTTCTCTGAAGGTAGAGAGGCCTCTGCCTAGCCCAAAACCAGTTCTGGTCAGTCCTGGAGCACTTTGTTTTTCTGACTCCTTCTTTCCTTTCAGAATGTGGGGCAGAGTGCTCAGCCGCCCGGCAGGAGGTGGAGCCAGCATTGTGGAAGGCAGGCACAGCCCTATTCAGACCCAGGTGCAACTCCTCCCTCCACTCTGGATGCAGATCTTTCTATTCAGCCCTGTGCTGACTCACCCTGTCTCCTGTAGCCACCCCCAGCCCCTGTCACTCAATCTCCAGACAAGGAATACACAACCTAGCAGAGGCAGGCTTGGATAGTTAGGCAAGAAAATACCCACTTTCTAAAAGTGGTATTTTCAAACACAGAATGTTAAAACCAACTTCACTAAAAGATGTATTTTATCATCCTGAGTTTAGGCATACTAAATTCGTTTTTCTACCATGTTCCCTGGGTCAGTTCTGACTATAAGGTGTAATAGTCAGTCTGCCCATTCTGGCCTATGGGGAGCAGGTAGCCTTGCAATAGTGAAAAACGGAAATGGCTGTAATTCACTATTAGGACATGCCACACACACCAGGGCATGTCCTACCTTATACTTACAATGCACCCTGCCCTAGGGCCTACTTTAGGGGTGACCAACATGCAGTAAAGGGAAGGTTTAGGGACTGGTAAGTGGGTGCACTCACCAAGTCGACATGGCAGCCCTAGGCTGCACACAGGCTCTGCAATGGCAGGCCTGAGACACACTTTACAAGCTGCTTCTGTGGGTGGCACAACCCGTGCTGCAAGCCCACCAGCAGCATTGGATTTACAAGCCCTGGGCACACTCAGTGCACGGTACTAGGGACTGACAAGTAAACCAATCATCCAATCATGGAGTCACTAATACATACATCAATTCACGATAGGGAGCACTTGCACTTTGGCACTGATTAGCAGCGGCAAAGTGCCCATGAGCATCTAGTCCAGCAAAAACATATCGGCAACAGTGGAGGCATTACGAAAAAATGGAAGGGAGGCCCACGCCAAGGATGCCAGGTCTAACACGTGTCCCCTCCAGCTGAAATGTGGGGAGAACTATCCTACCCCTAGGGAGTTCTCATCGCTAAGGCGGAAAAATCTGGACAGTCCATCAGCATTGGCGTGTTCTGTACCAGGGCGGTGTTCCACCGTAAAGTCCATCCCCTGTAGGGAAATGGACCACCTCAACAGCTTTGGATTCTCACCCCTCATCTGCATCAACCATCTGAGGGGCCTGTGGTCTGTCTGAACCCAGAAGTGAGTCCCAAACAGGTATGGTCTCAGCATCTTCAGTGCCCAGACCACAGCAAATGCCTCCCGCTCAATAGCACTCCATCTCTGTTCCCGGGGAAGTAACCTCCTACTGAGGAAGGCTACAGGTTGGTCTAGGCCCTCCTCATTGATCTGTGATAGAACAGCCCCTACACCATGCTCTGAAGCGTCCGTCTGAACAATGAACTCATTGGAGAAGTTGGGTGCCTGGAGCACAGGCGCCGTGCACATGGCAGTCTTCAAGGTGTCAAAAGCTTTCTGACAGGCGTCAGTCCAAATCACTTTCCTGGGCTGCTTCTTGGAAGTCAGCTCTGTCAAGGGGGCAACAATGCTGCCATACCCCTTGACGAATCTCCGGTAATACCCGGTGAGTCCTAGGAAGGCTCTCACCTCTGTCTGGGTCTTGGGGGCTCCCAAGCCAGAATGGTATCAATTTTCGGTTGGAGGGGCGCCACCTGGCCGCTCCCAACCTGGTGTCCCAAGTACACCACAGAACCCTGCCCAATCTGGCACTTACTCGCCTTGATTGTGAGGCCTGCCCTCCGCAGCGCCATCAACACTTCCCAGAGGTGACGCAGACGTTCTTCCCAACTGGCACTGAACACTGCGATGTCATCCAGGTAGGCGGCACTGAAATCCTCCAGTCCAACCAACACCTGGTTGACCAACCTCTGAAAGGTGGCAGGGGCATTCTTCATCCCAAAGGGCATCACCCGGAACTGGTAGTGCCCATCTGGTGTGGAGAATGCGGACCTCTCTTTTGCCCCATCAGTCAAGGCGATCTGCCAGTACCCAGACGTTAAGTCAAACGTGCTGAGGTACCGCGCAGCCCCTAGCCGATCTATGAGCTCATCAGCTCTGGGGATGGGGTGGGCGTCAGTCCTGGTGACGGAATTGAGTCCCCTGTAGTCCACACAGAACCGGAGTTCTGGTGTGGCACCAGGCGCGGCAGCCTTCGGAACCAAGACCACTGGGCTGGCCCAAGGGCTGTTAGAGGACTCAATCACCCCTAGCGCAAACATCTTGGAGACCTCCTCCTTGATGCAGGCTCTGACCCTTTCAGTCACCCTGTAAGCCTTGTGCTTCACAGGAAGACTGTCCCCAGTGTCCACATCATGGACGCACCAATGAGTGACACTGGGAACCAGGGAGAACAGGTCAGGGAACTGTCCCAACAGTTGGCGACAGTCACCCTGCTGCTCAGGTGTCAGGGAGGTAGAGAGGTTTACTCCCTCCACTGATCCATCTTGCTCTCGGGCTGACAGGAGGTCAGGAAGAGGCTCGGTCTCCTCCTCCATTCCATCATCTGTAGCTAAGAGCATGCCCACTTGGGACCTCTCCAAGTGGGGCTTCAGGCGGTTCACATGCAGGACCCGCAAGGGGTTCCTGGGAGACTGCAAGTCCACCAAATAGGTAACTGGACTCTTGCGCTCCACCACCGTAAAAGGGCCGGTCCACCTGTCCTGGAGCGCACAAGGCTCCACAGGGGCCATGACCCACACTTTCTGACCAGGCTGAAGCTCTACCAGAGTGGCATTCTGGTCGTACCACCGCTTCATCTCCTCCTGGCTGGCTTCCAGATTTGCCTCAGCAAGTTCTCTGAAACACCTAGTCTGGTTCCTGAAGGCCAGCATGTAACTGTATACATCCTGGGAGGTTTCCTGGGAGATTGCTCCCAGCCTTCCTTGACCAAACTCAGAGGTCCTCGCACCGGGTGTCCATAGAGGAGCTCAAAGGGACTGAACCCTAGAGACTTCTGTGGCACCTCCCGGTATGCAAACAACAGGCATGGTAGGAGGACGTCCCATTTACGCCTCATGGGTTCTTCCAGACCCATAATCATGCCCTTGAGGGTCCGGTTGAATCTCTCAACCAGCCCATTTCCTTGAGGGTGGTAAGGAGTGGTGAACTTGTAAGTTACACCGCACTCCTGCCACAGGGACTTCATGTACTTGGACACGAAGTTGGTACCTCTGTCAGACACCACCTCTTGAGGGAATCCCACACGTGAGAAAATTCCCATCAGTGCCCGTCCCACCATGGGGGCCGTCACTGTCCTCAGAGGGATGGCTTCAGGGTACCGGGTGGCATGGTCCACCAAGACCAGGATAAACCTGTTGCCCATGGCTGTCTTGGGGTCCAGTGGCCCCACAATGTCAATATCCACCCGTTCAAAGGGGGTGCTGACCACAGGGAATGGCTGGAGAGGAGCCTTGTGCTTCCTCCCACTCTTTCCACTTGCCTGGCAAGTCTGGCATGTCCTGCAGTGAGTGGCGGCACTCCTGCACATCTGGGGCCAATAGAAATGGGTAACAAGCCTGTCAAAGGTCTTGTCCTGCCCCAGATGTCCCGCTAACGGTACATCATGAGCCAACCCCAGTAGGAAGGCTCTGAAGCGCTGGGGTACCACCAGCACATGGGCTGACCCAGGCTCAGCAACCTTAGGCTCTGAATACAGGAGACCATTCTCCCAGTAAATCCAATGTGATCCAGACTGATCACCTGCTGCCTGGTCTGTGGCCTGTTGCCTCAGACCCACGAGAGAGGGGCATGCGTTCTGCTCCTCGCAGAACTCTTCCCTGGAGGGTCCTCCTTCTTGCTGCCAATGGGTCAGCTCAGGTAGGTCCCCCAGTTCAGCTACCTGTTCCCCTGTAGGCTCCAGGGCATCCCCCTCAGGGTCTGCCTCCTCCTGGACCGTGGGAACTTCGGGGCCGGTTTCCCGCGCCCCCTGCCTCCTCTCTCTCCGGCAGGCACCTGGGCCTCCCTCTCAGGCTCCAGGTCCTCTTGAACACCTTTCGCTGCCATTGACCGGGTGGTCACACATGCCCAATCAGGCAAGCCCAACATTTCTAAATGCGCACTCCGCTCCACCTTAGCCCAAGGTGAGCTCTCCAAATTGTTCCCTAACAAACAGTCAACAGGCATGGCTGGCCTCACAGCTACTTGAAGAGTACCCGAGACCCCCCATTCAAAGGGAACCTGAGCCACCTTGCAGTGACTCTCTGTGTTGTCAGCGGCAACAACCGGATAGAATGCATCAGGGATAACCTGCTCCTTAGACACCAGGTGACACTTGACAGCTGTCACACTGGCTCCTGTGTCTCTCAGAGCCTCCACCCTATGGCCATTGATGGTCACCCACTGCCTGTATTTCTTAGTGTTCTCAGGCAGCGGGGTCCTAGGGACCATCTCAGAGTCTCCTAATGAGACAAGGGAAAACACTGTGGGATCCCCCCACCTTGGGCACCCAACTCCTCCCCCAGGGCTACACTAGCCAACTGCCGGGGGACTGCACCAGTGGGTGCTGGTTTTCCATGCAAAGGGCAACGAGGATCGTTTGCCTTGTGGCCAGGGGCACCACACTTGTAACATACCAGTGGTCCCTGGTGAACAGGGGGCCTGTCAGGGCCACTGGCTTCTTCTCAGGGGAGGCTGGGAACCTTTCCCTTGGTTCCCTTGGGGTCTCATTTGGGGCCCTTTATGGAACTCCCTCTGTTTACCCTTGTCCCCCCACTCTTCTGCTGGGGACCCTGCCCACCCTTGGCGGAGTCTCCCACGTGACCCTTGTGGACCCGGGTACTCACCCAGCGGTCCGCCTCCTCAGCAAGCTGCCTAGGGTTAGTCAGCTTACTATCAATCAGGTGCTGGCGTAGCTCAGGAAAGCAATTACTGGACAAGTGCTCCCATGAAATCAAATCAAAGAGCGCCTGAAAATCAGTCGATTTGCTACCCTTTACCCAACCATCCAAGGCTCTGCAAAAGAAGGTCACATATTCAACCCAGGTACTGCTTTCAATCTTACTACAGTTCCTGAACCTTTGCCTATAAAGCTCAGGGGTCAAACCATACCTAGTCATTAAGGCATCCTTCATGTGGCTGTACGAATTATAGACTTCAGAGGGCAAATCCAACAAGGTATCCCGCCCTTCACTGAGGAACCGTCCCCACAGCCCCGCTCCCCAATCCTTCTCAGGGACCCGGTGGGAAGACATGGCTACCTCATAGGCTTTGAACCGCTGCCCTATGTCATCATTTTTAAAAAACTCCTTAACCACATCTTTTGGAATATACACCCTAGCTTCAACAGGCACAGGCGGTACACTGCCACCAGAGGGAGTAATCTCTAAGCTTTTGGCCTTCAATTCCAACTCCCTCAAAACTTTCTCATGTTCAAACTGCATTTTCTTTTCCTCTAGGGCTAATTTCCTAGTTTGCATTTCGAATTCTAACTGCCCAGTCAGCTTGAGCTTGGTCAGCTCCATTTTGTGCATCCTACTCTCTTTCCTGTCCTCCAACTCCTCTGGAGACAGTCCTCTGGCAGAAACACTGCTACCTACTGGGGAAGGTGGTCTTCCAGCCCCTAGACCCAATAGCCCCTCCAGCTGCCCTTCTGCATTCTCAGCCCCCTCCACAGGGGCACTCCTTGATTCGACCCAGGCCCTCAGCGCCTTTTGGAGGTCCTCCTTCCTGGAGAGCCCGGTCATGGACACTTTAAACTTTTTGCAGAATTGCCTGAGCTGCTTGAGGGTGTAGCATTCTAGCCTCTCTTCTTCCCAATCACACTCAACAGAGGCTACTGATGCTGGTTTCTCCATAGTGATTAAACTTGGCAGTTGCAAAAATAGGAAATCCTAGAAAAAATGCTATAAAAGTATGTGGTTGCGTTTTGGTCTGCACTCACTAAGTAGTGTTCACCAATCACTGTACATGAGTCACAAATGCAAGTCCAGAATCCTCACCGCTGACCAACAATGTTAGATTTGGGGGTCTCTAGTTGGCAGAGGTAGGTACCTTTGTCCAAATAGGGACCCTTGAGTCTAGTCAGGGAAAGTAGGTACACTCCTGAAATAACCCCTGCTCACCCTCTTGGTAGCTTGGCACGAGCAGACAGGCTTAGTTCAGAGGCAGTGTGTAAAGCATTTGTGAACACATACAGTAATCAAGTGACAACACTACAAATGGACACCACACAGGTTATATATTTATAAAAATAGGTATACTTTATATAGATTTATCACAAGACCATAAAAGACAAAAATAATACACAATACTGTCAAGAGTGCTTAGTTCTGATCAAAAAGGCTTAATTCAAGGTTCTGTGCGAGTCGGTAGCCTCCTCCGGCTACGGCGATGTCAAGGACAAACAGAGTCTAACAAATCCAGCTGACCGCGTCGAGACGGGCCAACCCAGCGTAGACAGACGCGGTCACAGTACCTTTTACTTGAAGCGGCAGGCACGGGCGTGCGAGCCGGATGGCTGTACGTCGCGATCGCGATGCAAGATGGAAGCGTTGCAGGACGAGTTGTCCCTCGATGCGGTGCAGGCAGCGGCTCGTTGACGTCGTCAGGACGGAGTCGGTGAGACCAGGGCCGTGCGTTGCAGGGCGAGACGGTGCTTCGATGCGGTGCTGGCAGGTTGCGGTGCGGCGACGGATTCGGGAGCTGGCGTCGATCAGTCCGGACAGCGGTGCGAGTCGGGCGGTGCGTCGCGAAGTGTGCGAGCGGTGCCCAACTCCGGTGCGGTCACAGGACTTGAACTCAGCAGCAGTGACCGTGTCGGTCGGACCAGTTCGATTCGGCGTAGCGAAGCGTTGCAGGACGCGTTGTCCCTCGATGCGGTGCAGGCAGCGGCTCATTGACGGAGTCGGTGAGACCAGGGCCGTGCGTTGCAGGGCGAGACGGTGCTTCGATGCGGTGCTAACAGGACACCGAGCCAGTTGTCAGAGTCGGTCACAGCTCCCTAACCCTGTAGCCACTGAAACAGCATTTCCAGCAGCAATTCACAAGGCTGGTGAAGTCCAATGGTCCTGGGACTTCGGTCAGGGGGGGCAAGCTCTCTTCCAAGCCCTTGGAGATCCTTCACAAGTTGATGAAAGTCACAGCAAAGCAAAAGTTACTTTCTCCTTTCTTTGGCAGTCAGGCAAACCACTGCAGGCCAATCCCCCAAGCAGCACTTCAGGCTTAGGGATAGTCTCTCCTCAGTTTCTGCTTGGTTCCGCTCCTCAGCAAAGGTTTCTTCTTGTTCCCAAAAGTGATCTAATTTCCTAGGGGTCTGGGTCCCCTTTTATACACAGTTTCTCTTTGTTCTCTGAAGGCAGAGAGGCCTCTGCCTAGCCCAAAACCAGTTCTGGACAGTCCTGGAGCACTTTGTTTTTCTGACTCCTTCTTTCCTTTCAGAATGTGGGGCAGAGTGCTCAGCCGCCCGGCAGGAGGTGGAGCCAGCATTGTGGAAGGCAGGCACAGCCCTATTCAGACCCAGGTGCAACTCCTCCCTCCACTCTGGATGCAGATCTTTCTATTCAGCCCTGTGCTGACTCACCCTGTCTCCTGTAGCCACCCCCAGCCCCTGTCACTCAATCTCCAGACAAGTAATACACAACCTAGCAGAGGCAAGCTTGGATAGTTAGGCAAGAAAATACCCACTTTCTAAAAGTGGTATTTTCAAACACAGAATGTTAAAACCAACTTCACTAAAAGATGTATTTTATCATCCTGAGTTCAGGCATACTAAATTCGTTTTTCTACCATGTTCCTGGGTCAGTTCTGACTATAAGGTGTAATAGTCAGTCTGCCCATTCTGGCCTATGGGGAGCAGGTAGCCTTGCAATAGTGAAAAACGAAAATGGCTGTAATTCACTATTAGGACATGCCACACACACCAGGGCATGTCCTACCTTATACTTACAATGCACCCTGCCCTAGGGCCTACTTTAGGGGTGACCAACATGCAGTAAAGGGAAGGTTTATGGACTGGTAAGTGGGTGCACTCACCAAGTCGACATGGCAGCCCTAGGCTGCACACAGGCTCTGCAATGGCAGGCCTGAGACACACTTACAAGCTGCTTCTGTTGGTGGCACAACCCGTGCTGCAAGCCCACCAGCAGCATTGGATTTACAAGCCCTGGGCACACTCAGTGCACGGTACTAGGGACTGACAAGTAAACCAATCATCCAATCATGGAGTCACTAATACATACATCAATTCACGATAGGGAGCACTTGCACTTTGGCACTGATTAGCAGCGGCAAAGTGCCCATGAGCATCTAGTCCAGCAAAAACATATCGGCAACTGTGGAGGCATTACGAAAAAATGGAAGGGAGACCCACGCCAAGGATGCCAGGTCTAACACATTGCATATCTCCAGTTCTACTGATTGGGGTTTTGTTATTTTATTCTCAAAAAAAATGATTGCGTTTTACTTTATTTTTCTTAATTGGTGTGTGATTTTGCTTGTCTGGTGTTCTCATTTTAGTACTGTTTGAAGTGCTGCATAAATACTTTACACATTGCCTCAAAGTTAACCTTGACTGCTTTGTGCGAAGCTACAAGAGGGTTAAGCACAGGTTAATTTGGTGTTTGCTTGTGACTACAACCTGACAGAAATTGTGGTTGAGTAGGGTTCCACCCCCCTCAACCCGTAACCCAATTTCCAAAATGTATTGTCTCTATAGACTAACTTTGAACAGAGTAAAGTTTAGGTGGCAGACAGCTAAAATAAAGACATTTTTGACTTTAAAAAGTGGAAATCTCCTGCCTGAATCAGGTCTGTTGGCATGAACGTTAATGGCACTTTTCAGATACGTATAATGCAGCCCACTGGCCACTGTGAAGGAGTTCACATGGTTGCCTTTTTAGGTCTCGGCTCGGCACTGTCTCGAAGAGACATGTAGTATATACATTGTGGGCTTCAGCCCACCCATAGGCTTCCTATTTGTTGGCTCCTTCGTCGTTCTTCATTTCTTTCACCCCATTTGTCCAATGCATGCATGCGTCATGACTCTTCCTGTGTTTAGTTGTCCCCGAGGGCATGGACCAATTAGTACTATCCATCCACTGCTCCCATCTTAGCAACTGTTTTAGTAACTACTTTTTATTTGAATTTGAGCACTTCACACAAGTGCTCGTGTTTTCACTCGCTCCGAGCGCCATTTCTGTAAACATGCCTGTAAATCTTGTTCTCATCTCCTCACATTTACTGTGAATTCAAAGACCGAGAACAAATGTCAGAAGCTGTTTTCCAAGGGCTTCTGTTCCATGCCCCAACACCCTCCCACTTTGCTGCTGGACCCATTCCCCCTACCTCCTCCCTCATCAATGTTTGTCTCCTCCATCCATCATTGCTTGTTATTGTTGTCGGACGCTCTTTCCGTCTCTTCCCCTCTGAGTCCAGCTTTCCTCCTTTCTTTCTTTCTTCACCTCTCTAATTCTGTCCTCTTTCTCGTTCATGACAGGACAGTGTGAAAGGACATGTGCCCTGGTTGTAAGGCTTCCTCTTTCAATCCTTTTTGTGCAGCATAATATGTGTTCTTGCTGCATTTTGAAGGCGCACACCAGTTTCTAGAGTTAGGAGTGACAGCTTTGTGGATTTTTCTTTCCGGTTCATGGCTTGTGCGTGAATATTTTTATAGCGTAAATGTAACCAAGCCCAACGCAGCACTGTACAAGGCCAGAGGCAAAACAAATGCAGTCAGTGAACATTACCAGTGTGAAGGGGATTGCAGAATTAGCTAAGGGGAGGGAATTTATGTGGATCATCTGTCTTTGGCTTGTGTTTATTTCTTTTTAGTTGAAAAAGGAACTTTATTGATATAATATAAAACATCTCAATAAAGTACAGAAATAGGTAATACAATCTTAACTGTATAATCTGTTAAGGTAATATGGGAAGGGAGGGGAAGAGAAAAAGAGGGGAAGGAAATTACATTCATGTAAGATTAATTTTCAACATAGCCACTTATATACTTAATACCTACTGTATTGCGTAATAAAAGAAATGTGCATGGTATTGATATAAAAAACAGATATATAAACAACGAAAATGAAATCATGGAGGTTTAGGCACTTCTTCAACTCGGGGATTATGGACTCGTGCTAAATTTGCAGATACATCTAGAAAATGAGTAATAGATGACCATAGGTATTCTCGTTTCATTGCAAGGGAAATAGGGTGGACATACGCATTATCTAGCCTGTGGTTATAACAAACCCCATACCACCAGGCTTGATAAGAAATATTGGTGGCAGCGCTCTTCCAGGCCCTAGTAATTTGTTGGAAAGCAACTGCAAGAAGTAGGTCTATAATATGAAAATTGTTCAAATGTGATTCCCATTAAGAAGATACACTACATAGTAATATATTAACAAAAGTTAAGGGGATTTGTGTGTGAAAGATATTATTGATTTGTCTCCAAACTTGTTTCCGGAAGCTGTGAACACGGGGGCAAATAAATAGCATGGGGTGTAAGTCAGCCGGGGAAGTATTACAGGACCAGCACGAGGGAGAGAGAGCAGGGTTTATTTCATGTAGTGAAACAGGAGTCAATAAAAGTCTGTTATAAATATAAAATAAAGTTTGGGTAGTATTAGCAGCCCTGGAAGACTTCCTAATTTTAATCCAGACCTTATTCCAGGTAGGAATAGAGAAGGACAATTGGAGATCAGTCTTTCATGAGAGTTCCACCTCTGTTTTATCTCGAGTAACTGGAGAAGAGGATAAATGTTTATAAACTTGAGATGCGGATGGGGAAAGAGATAAGATGGAAAGGACGGTAGGAGGTGAAGATGACAAGGTAGTACTAAGTGCTAAGTAATTGTAAGTTGATTGAATCAATGAGACTAAGGATGCATATTTAGATGCACACGAGATAGGTAAAGAAAATTGTGCTTGAGCAACTGTAAAAGATATACATGCATTATCCTGGTAAAGTTGATGTACCCAGTGAAGCCCTTTCATATGCCAATCCTTCCAAAAAATAACTCTATTATTGATTTTAAGATGTTTATTGTACCATAGTGAAGACTGAAAAAAGTGATCTTTAGGAGAAAGATGATTTGTAAATAAAGGTTGGAGAACTCTGCAGCTGTTATTAAAAATGGGAAGAGAAAGTGACAAAGAACGGTGTGTAAAAGATAAAAATTCTTGGAAGGAGAAAGGATGAAGAAAATTTCTTTCAATAGTAGTCCATAATGGTAGTGATGAATCTTCGTTGTCCTCTTGGTGTAATAGAGAGGCTTGTTTAAGAAAGAACGCGGTATGATAGGTTTGGAAATCTGGGAAATTGACACCACCCAACTGTTTTTGTTGTTTAAGTTTATGTAAAGACATACGAGGTTTCTTATTATTCCATATAAATTTTGATAGGATAGAATACATTGTTTTAAAATGTGATTTAGGAATATTTACAGGATTATTAGAGATATAAAAAGTACTATAGGTACCAACATCATTTTGATCGTGTCGAGGCGGCCCCACCAAGATAAAAACATGGGATTCCACCTGGACGTGGCATTTTTCAAGAGTGTCTGCAGTTCTTTTAAATTTATTAACATGGACTCTTGAATGGAAGATTTGAACCATAAACCCAAGTATTTATTTTTATCCGGGGCCCAACGAAAACCTGAATAAACATAGTCTATGGAAAAGCATACTTGGTTTAATGGGAGGATTTCACATTTGTCGCTGTTTAATTTCTAACCAGACACAGAGGCAAAAGACTGTACTTTGGCTAAAAAGGCTGGCAAAGAGGTCTGTGGTTGTGATAAAAGAGCAAAATATAATCTGCATAGACAGAAAGTTTTAATTGGTTAGTGCCGTATTTAAAGCCTGTAATCTGAGAATTTGAACTGATCTTAATTAAGGAGGATTCGAGAGCAAGTATAAAGAGAAGAGGTGAGAGAGGACAACCTTGCCGTACCCCACGATATAAGGGGAAGGAAGAAGAGATAAGACCATTAGCTAAGATGCAGGAAACAGGAGAAGAATATAATAAGGAAATATAATTTATGAACTTGGGGCAAAAACCAAACCAGGACAAAGTAGAAAAAATGAATGACCAATCGACTCGATCCAAAGCCTTCTCAGCATCCAATGAGATGGCCGCTAACGAATCTTTACATGATTTGGCCTTGGTAAGAACGTTAAAGAAAAGTCTAGTGTTGTCTAAGAGATGATTACCTTTAATCAAACCACATTGTTCTCACCCAATTAATAGGGGTAAAAATTTCTCTACGCGTAAGGCCAGAATTTTTGCGAAAACTTTATATCCAAATTAATTAAAGAAATGGGTCTGAAATTTTTACATAAAGTATGATCTTTACCTTCCTTGGGAAAAAGACATATCAAGGCTTCTTGAAAACAGCCACTAGACTTTTTGGAAGAAATAAAGAAGTGAAATAATTGATGTATTTAGAAATAAGAATTCGAGAAAAATAAGAATAAAATTCAATGATAAAACCATCAGGACCTGGGGCATTACCACGTTTAATAGAGCGAATAGCGGAAAGGATATCTATTTCTTGGATATCATTCTCTAACACTGAAAAATCTAGCTCAGGAGATGAAGGTGGGTTAATAGAGGATATGTATTGAAGTATAGTATCCTGAGGTACTGAGGAATCAGGAGTGTAAAGAGTTTAAAAAAAATTGAGTGAATTCTGATAGAATATCTTCATTTCTGTACACTATGTGATTGTTAGAAAAAAAATAGAGCTAATCTTGATGCACTCTTTTTTAACTTTAAGATAGTTGGCTAAAAGTTTCCCCACTTTATTTTGACCCCCATAGTATTTGGCTGGGGATTTGAGCAAAAACGAATCAGCGTTTTCAGTAGATAATTTGTTGAATTCGAATTTGGATCTGATTAGCTCATCCAAGCAGGATTTAGAATTTGTATGGAAAAAGGAAAGTTCCAATTGCTTAATGCGTGCCGTAAGTGATTGCAATGTGAGTAAAGAAGATTTCTTTCGCTGGGACACAAAGGAAATAATAAAATCTCTGGAGGCTGCTTTAAAGGCATCCCAGATCATTTCTGGAGACATGTGAGGAGTTTCATTCTCAAGAAAGAAAGTGGTGATAAAGGCTTCAAATTGTTGGGCAAATTTGGAGTCTAAGAGGAGGAGTTGTTGAATCTCCATCTTCGTGTACCCTGAATAGGAGGAAGAAGGTCCAAATCTAAGGTAACAGGGGCATGATCAGAAATTAATATAGAACCAATGTCAGAATGTGTGATATGTTGTGTAAACGCTTTTGAAGTGAATAGATAATCTAAGCGAGATTGGGAAGAGTATACTGGAGAAAAGAAAGAGTATTCTCGATGTGTAGGATTGCATAATCGCCAAACATCCACTCGTGATCTTTGTTGAATAGTGGATGTGAATTGAGAGTGCATAGGAGAGGAAATAAATTTGGATTGAGAATTACGGTCATTAATAGGGTCCATAACCAAATTACAATCCCCACCAACTAATAAGTATTCATCTTGAAGGGACATCAGTTTAGATAATATTGAAGGCCAAAAAGAAACATCTGGGGCAGTAGGTGCATGCAGATTATAAATAGTCAAGGGGATATTATTCAATTATAATGAAACAGAAACCCATCTACCCACATCATCAGTATGAGATTTTGTAAGTCAAGACGTTTATGACACAAAATAGCTACACCATAACGATTACCTGTGCCCGGAAAGGCAAAAACATGACCAACCCATTGTTGTTGAAAATTAGGAATTTCTTTTTCTAACACATGGATCTCTTGTAATAAAGCTATGTCACATTTTAAATTAGATAAATGAGATAAAACCCGTTGACGTTTTATAGGAGAACCCAAACCCTTAACATTCCATGAAAAAACCTTCAAAGCCATCTACGTTAATCGATAAAACATAAAGTTTGTGGAACAATAGTTAAAACAACTAAAAATGAACAATATAATATAAGTAATAATATTTAGCAAAAAATTTGCAAAAACCGTACCAGCCAAGATGGATAGCATAGAGGAGGAAATGAGTGGTTATGAAAAACAAGAAAATAAGAAGAGAAACAGGTATAAGCAGGGAGGAAGGAGAAGATGTAAAGAAAGATGAGGTAAAAGGAAAAACCATTAGCGAAGAGAGAAAGGTGTTCGGAAAAAGACAGAAAAAATGGAGAAAAGAAGAAGAGATAAATATAACAAACAAGAAACATATACCATAAATTCCGAAAACATAATAACGACTACAAAAAACACATGAGCAAGATAAGGGCGGACCGGGGAGGGAGAACATCATCCAAGCAGACCATGGATAACAGAAAATATGTGTTAGACCTGGCACCATTGGCGTGGGTCTCCCTTCCATTTTTCGCTGTTGTCCCCCTGTTTTTGCTGGTATTAGATGCTCTGGTCGCTGTGCCACTGCCCTTCAGTGCCACAGCGCGAATGCTCCCTGTGTAAAGATGACATGTGAATTGGTATACCCAGGATTGGCTTATTTGGTTTACCTGTTAGTCCCTAGTAGCATGGCCTGTGTGTGCCCAGGGCAGGTAAACCAAATGCTGCTGGTGGGCCTGCAGCGCCGGTTTGCGCCACCCACAGAAGCAGCTTGTAAATGATGTCTCAGACCTGCCACTGCAGAGTCTGTGTGCAGTCCAGAACTGCCATCTTGGCTGTGAAGTGCACCCACTTCCCAGCCCCTGAACCTTCCCTTGGCATCATGTAAGTCACCCCTATGGTAGGGTGCATTGTATGTGTAAGGTAGGACATGCCTTGGTGTGTGTAGCATGTCTTGGTAGTGAATTACACCCAATTTCGTTTTTCACTACTGTAAGGCTACCTGTTACCCATAGGCCAGAATGGGCAGTTTGACTATTACATGCTATAGTCCTAACTGACCCCAGGAACATGGTAGAAAAACGAATTTAGTATGCCTGAGCTCAGAATATTAAAATACATCTTTTAGTGAAGTTTATTTTTATATTCTGTGTTTGAAAATACCACTTTTAGAAAGTAGGTATTTTCTTGCCTAAGCCTTCCAGTGTGCTCTGCTGTTATGTGTATTGGCTGTCTGGTTTTGGAGGGACAGGGCAGGCTGAGCCAGACCTGGGTTGAATAGAGAGATCTGTGTTTGGAGTATGGGGAGGGGTAGCTCCTTGACTTGAATAGGGCTGTGCCTGGCAAGGTGAATGATGGCTCCACCTCCCACTGTGCGTCTGATAGCAGACCCCCACTTCCTGAAAGGAAGGATGCAGCCTGGTAAACAAAGTGCTCCAGGACTGAACAGAACTGGTTCTGGCTAGGCTCAGTGACTTGTAGCTTTTGAGAACAAAGACTTTTGGGGTATAAATATCTGTGCTGAAACCCCTACAAAGTGTATTGCTCCTGGACATCAAGAGGAACCTCTGTCCGTGTAACTGAAGGAATCTGCAGGAGGTGACTATCCTTGTGCTTGTGTGCTGTTTCTTGGATTGGCCTGCAGTGGTTACCATTGGACTTGGAAGAAGAGGGAAAAGGACTTTGAGAGAACTTTTATTAATCTTGCTAAAGCAATCACCCAAGGGCTAGGAGAGAGCTAGCCTCCTGTTGAAGTCTCAGGCACATCAGACTTCACCACCAGCCTCATGATTCCTCCCAGCGAGGATTTCTATCTGCAGGTGAGGCTCCTGTGAGTTCTAGGGCCTCTAGTTCTACTACAGAGAAGAGAGTGCTGAAATCGTCGCTAACGCACGTTTGCGAGCCGCCGCAGCCGAAAGCGTCCGAAAAATCATCGCGCTGCTGCCGCCGAGTGCTCGCAACCAAAGTGCGAGTTATCGCACCGAGATCATAGCTTCACGACATCGCAGCGCGGATGCCGAGCGTCCGCCGTTTTCATCGCATCGCATCAGGGTCGTCGCTCCCTTGCGGAGCGCCATTTCTTCGCATCGCAACCCGATCGCACACGCAACAGGATCATCGCCTTGTCTCCTCCCTTGCGGCAAGGAGTCATCGCACCAGCGGTCTAGCGTGCAGAAGTTTGTCGCATCGTCTCCACACGCATCAGCAGATCGGCACATCATCCTCCCTCGCGGCAAGGATTTAACGCATCGCCGGCCTCGCGTGCAGAAATTCATCGCTACAGCTCCTTTGCGACAATTTGTTGACTTTGCTACGAAATCCAGGTACTTTGTAAGTAAAAGGGTCGCAGAGACCACTGCTTTGAACTGAACTCCTCTTTGCGCACTTGAACTATTTTTGCAGCATTCCAAGAGTGATCCTATTTGACAGTATTGTGGCTTTTTATCGTTATTGGTCTTGTGTTAAGTCTATATATAAAGATACTTATTTTTTTATAACTCCTTGTGTGGTGTCCCTTTGTAGTGTTCCTCACTGTGTTACTGTGTATGGTCATAAATGCTTCACACACTGCCTCTGAGATAAGCCTAGCTGCTCGTGCTACGTTACCACAGGGTTGAGCAGGGGTTATCAAAGGGTGTGGCTCTCTTACCCTGATTTAGGAAGAAGGGTCCCTACTTGGACAGTGGCCAGCCACTGCCGAGAGACCCCCATTTCTAACATTGGTGGCAGCGGTGGGATCTGGACTTGCATTTATGATCGCATACAGTAATTATAGTGTACACTACTAGTGAGTGCAGACCATAACGCAACCACATACGTATTTGATGTTTTTTTATTCTATTTTTGATTAATATTGCCAGTTATTGCTACAATGGGCAAGCCCAGATCCAATGCCTCGGAGGATCTCTCCTGGGAAGAAGAGAAATTAGAAACCTACAATGCCAAGCAGCTCAAATATTTTTGCAAAAATTCACAGTCCCTATCACAGGTCTCACTAGAAGAGAGGAGTATTACAAGGCGCTGAAGGCCTGTCTAGAAGCCAGGGATGCCCCTAAGAATATGGGAGAGCTTGTGGAGGGGGAAGAGAATACAGGAGAGCAGCAGGGCGAAGTAGTAGACTTAGTAGGAGATAAAGCAATTTCCAGCCCGGGCACTAGTGTGTCCGCTAAGGGTCTGTCCCCAGAAGAGATGGAGGACAGGGAGAGAGATAGGCGGCATAATATGGAGATGTCTAAGCTTAAAATGGGTGGTCAGAGGGACCTAGAGAACAAGAAGTTAGAATTTGAGATTATGAAAATGAAACTTGAGCATGAGAGAATATTGAGGGAGTTGGAGATTAAAGCAAAGAGTATAGAGATCTCCCCCTCTGGTGGCAGCATACCTGTAGTGCATACTGAGAATAGAGTGTATATACCCAAGGAGGTTATTAAGGATTTCCACAAAAGTGAAGATATTGGGCAATGGTTTGCCGCTTATGAATTAGCCGAGGGAGTTCCAAAGAGGGCCCCAAAGTAATTCCCAAGGGAACCAAGCAGTGGTGTCCCTGCCTCCCCAAGAGAAGAAGCCAGTGCCCCCGACAGGTAGGCCTGTTCAGAGGGGGCCCCTTACTTGTTTTAAGTGTGGTCAGGTGGGCCACAGATACTTTGATCCCCAGTGTCCTCAGAGGGATACCAATGCACCACCCCGTGCACCACCCCGCCAGCTTGCTAGTGTAGCCCTGGGAGGGGAGGAGATGGGTGCCCAAGGTGGGTGGGATCCCGTAGAATTGACCCTTGTCTCATTAGGAGACTTTGAGATTGTCCCTAAGCCTGCACTGCCTGCTAACACTAAAAAGTACAGGCAGTGGGTGACCATCAATGGCCATAGGGTGGAGGCTCTAAGAGACACAGGAGCCAGTATAACTGCTGTCAGCTCCCGGTTGGTGTCCAAAGAGCAGGTTGTCCCCCATGCATTCTACCCAGTAGTGTCCGCAGACAACTCAGAGAGCCAATGTGAGGTGGCTCAGGTTCCCTTTGAGTGGGGGGGGGTCTCAGGAACTCTTCAGGTGGCTGTGAGGCCCGCCATGCATGTAGACTGTCTGTTGGGCAACGATTTAGAGAACTCCCCGTGGGCTACGGTGGAGAGGAAATCTCACTTGGAAATGTTGGGTCTGCCTGAGTGGGCGTGTGCTACCACTCGGTCCATGGCAGCCAAGGAGGGTGTTGAGAAGGACCTGGAGCCTGAGAGTATGGCCCATATCCCTGCCTTAGAGAGAAGGGTCAGGGGGCACGGGGAGCCGGCCCCCTTGGTTCCCACGGCCCAGGAGGGAGCAGACCCTGAGGGGGATGCCCTGGAGCCTACCGGGGAGCAGATCGCCGAACTGGGGGACCTGCCTGAGCTGACCCATTGGCAGCAGGAAGGGGGACCCACCAGGGAGGAATTTTGTGAGCAGCAAAGAGTTTGCCCCTCTCTTGAGGGTATGCGGCGACAGGCTGCAGCCCAGGCAGAAGGTGACATGTCTGGTTCACATCTGATTTATTGGGAGAACAGTCTCCTGTATAGCGAGCCTAAGGCTGCTGAGCCGGGGTCAGCCCGTGTGCTGGTGGTACCCGAGTGCTTCAGAGCCTTCCTACTGGGGTTGGCTCACGACATTCCATTGGCAGGACATCTGGGGCAGACCAAGACCTTTGAGAGGCTGGCCACCCACTTCTATTGGCCCCAGATGCGCAAGAGTTCAGACACTTATTGCAGAACATGTGAGACTTGCCAGGCAAGTGGGAAGAGTGGGGGGGGAGATCAAGGCCCCACTCCAGCCCTTTCCAGTTGTTAGTACCCCATTCGAGCGAGTGGGCATGCTTCTTGCCACAGATGCTGGGATGGAGGAGGAGAGTGAGCCTCTTCCTGACCTCCTGTGTGCAGGAGAGAAGGATGGGTCAGTGGAGGGTGTGATCCTCTCCACCACACTGACCCCTGAGCAGCAGAGAGATTGTCACCAACTGTTGGGGCAATTTTCTGATTTGTTCTCCCTGGTGCCTGGTGTCACTGATTGGTGCAACCATGAGGTGGATACCGGGGACAGTCCTCCTGTCAAGCACAAGGCTTACAGAGTGACTGACAGGGTCAGGGCTTGCATTAAGGAGGAGGTCTCCAAAATGTTTGCCCTAGGGGTGATTGAGTCCTCTAGCAGCCCCATGTCCAGCCCCGTGGTCTTGGTACCAAAAGCTGCGACGCCTGGTGCCACCCCTGAACTTAGGTTCTGTGTGGACTACCGAGGTCTCAATTCGGTCACGAAGACCGACGCGCAGCCCATCCCCAGAGCTGATGAGCTCATAGATCGGTTAGGGGCTGCCCGGTACCTCAGCACATTTGATTTGACGTCTGGGTACTGGCAGATCGCCTTAACTGATGGGGCAAAGGAGAGGTCAGCATTCTCCACACCAGATGGGCACTACCAGTTCCGTGTGATGCCCTTTGGGATGAAGAATGCCCCTGCCACCTTTCAGAGGTTGGTCAACCAGGTGTTGGTTGGGCTGGAGGATTTCAGTGCCGCCTACCTGGATGACATTGCAGTGTTTAGTTCCTCCTGGGAGGACCACTTGCGCCACCTCTGGGAAGTGTTGATGGTGCTGCGCAGAGCAGGCCTCACAATCAAGGCCAGTAAGTGCCATTTTGGGCAGGGTTCTGTGGTGTACTTGGGACACCAGGTGGGGAGTGGCCAGGTGGCACCCCTGCAGCCCAAGATTGAAACCATCCTGGCTTGGGAGCCCCCAAGGACCCAGACCCAGGTGAGGGCCTTCTTAGGACTCACGGGTTACTACAGGAGGTTTGTCAAGGGGTATGGCAACATTGTTGCACCCTTGACTGAGCTGACTTCCAAGAAGCAGCCAAAGATTGTGAACTGGACTGACACCTGTCAGAAAGCCTTTGATGCCCTCAAAACTGCCATGTGTACAGCACCCGTACTTCAGGCGCCCAATTTTGCTAAGGAATTTGTTGTCCAGACAGACGCTTCAGAGCATGGGGTGGGGGCCGTTCTGTCACAGATAAATGAGGAGGGACTAGACCAACCTGTAGCCTTCATCAGTAGGAGGTTACTTCCACGGGAACAGAGGTGGAGTGCAATTGAGCGTGAGGCATTTGCTGTGGTCTGGGCACTGAAGAAGCTGAGACCATACCTGGTTGGGACTCACCTCCGGGTTCAGACAGACCACAGGCCCCTCAGATGGTTGATGCAGATGAGGGGTGAGAATCCCAAGTTGTTGAGGTGGTCCATTTCCCTACAGGGTATGGACTTCACGGTGGAACACCACCCTGGTACAGAACACGCCAATGCTGATGTCTGTCCAGATTTTTCTACCTTAGTGATGAGAACTTCCAAGGGGATGGGTAGTTCTCCCCACATTTCAGCTGGAGGGGACACGTGTTAGACCTGGCACCATTGGCGTGGGTCTCCCTTCCATTTTTCGCTGTTGTCCCCCTGTATTTGCTGGTATTAGATGCTCTGGGCGCTGTGCCACTGCCCTTCAGTGCCACAGCGCGAATGCTCCCTGTGTAAAGATGACATGTGAATTGGTATACCCATGCTTGGCTTATTTGGTTTACCTGTTAGTCCCTAGTAGCGTGGCCTGTGTGTGCCCAGGGCTGGTAAACCAAATGCTGCTGGTGGGCCTGCAGCACCGGTTTGCGCCACCCACAGAAGCAGCTTGTAAATGATGTCTCAGACCTGCCACTGCAGAGTCTGTGTGCAGTCCAGAACTGCCATCTTGGCTGTGAAGTGCACCCACTTCCCAGCCCCTGAACCTTCCCTTGGCATCATGTAATTCACCCCTATGGTAGGGTGCATTGTATGTGTAAGGTAGGACATGCCTTGGTGTGTGTAGCATGTCCTGGTAGTGAATTACACCCAATTTCGTTTTTCACTACTGTAAGGCTACCTGTTCCCCATAGGCCAGAGTGGGCAGTTTGACTATTACATGCTATAGTCCTAACTAACCCGAGGAACATGGTAGAAAAACGAATTTAGTATGCCTGAGCTCAGAATATTAAAATACATCTTTTAGTGAAGTTTATTTTTATATTCTGTGTTTGAAAATACCACTTTTAGAAAGTAGGTATTTTCTTCCCTTAGCCTTCCAGTGTGCTCTGCTGTTATGTGTATTGGCTGTCTGGTTTTGGAGGGACAGGGCAGGCTGAGCCTGAACTGGGTTGAATAGAGAGATCTGTGTTTGGAGTATGGGGAGGGGTAGCTCCTTGACTTGAATAGGGCTGTGCCTGGCAAGGTGAATGATGGCTCCACCTCCCACTGTGCGTCTGATAGCAGACCCCCTCTTCCTGAAAGGAAGGATGCAGCCTGGTAAACAAAGTGCTCCAGGACTGAACAGAACTGGTTCTGGCTAGGCTCAGTGACTTGTAGCTTTTGAGAACAAAGACTTTTGGGGTATAAATATCTGTGCTGAAACCCCTACAAAGTGTATTGCTCCTGGACATCAAGACGAACCTCTGTCCGTGTTACTGAAGGAATCTGCAGGAGGTGACTATCCTTGTGCTTGTGTGCTGTTTCTTGGATTGGCCTGCAGTGGTTACCATTGGTCTTGGAAGAAGAGGAAAAGGACTTTGAGAGAACTTTTATTAATCTTGCTAAAGCAATCACCCAAGGGCTAGGAGAGAGCTAGCCTCCTGTTGAAGTCTCAGGCACATCAGACTTCACCACCAGCCTCCTGATTCCTCCCAGCGAGGATTTCTATCTGCAGGTGAGGCTCCTGTGAGTTCCAGGGCCTCTAGTTCTACTACAGAGAAGAGAGTGCTGAAATCGTCGCTAACGCACGTTTGCGAGCCGCCGCAGCCGAATGCGCCCGAGAAATCATCGCGCTGCTGCCGCCGAGTGCTTGCAACCAAAGATCGAGTCATCGCACCGAGATCATCGCTTCACGACATCGCAGCGCGGATGCCGAGCGACCGCCGTTTTCATCGCATCGCATCAGTATTGTCGCTCCCTCGCGGAGCGCCATTTCTTCGCATCGCAACCCGATCGCACACGCAACAGGATCGTCACCTCGTCTCCTCCCTTGCGGCAAGGAGTCATCGCACCAGCGGTCTAGCGTGCAGAAGTTTGTCGCATCGTCTCCACACGCATCAGCAGATCAGCGCATCATCCTCCCTCGCGGCAAGGATTTAACGCATCGCCGGCCTCGCGTGCAGAAATTCATCGCTACAGCTCCTTTGCGACAATTTGTTGACTTTGCTACGAAATCCAGGTACTTTGTAAGTAAAAGGGTCGCAGAGACCACTGCTTTGAACTGAACTCCTCTTTGCGCACTTGAACTATTTTTGCAGCATTCCAAGAGTGATCCTATTTGACAGTATTGTGGCTTTTTATTGTTATTGGTCTTGTGTTAAGTCTATATATAAAGATACTTATTTTTTATAACTCCTTGTGTGGTGTCCCTTTGTAGTGTTCCTTACTGTTTTACTGTGTATGGTCATAAATGCTTCACACACTGCCTCTGAGATAAGCCTAGCTGCTCGTGCTACGTTACCACAGGGTTGAGCAGGGGTTATCAAAGGGTGTGGCTCGCTTACCCTGACTTAGGAAGAAGGGTCCCTACTTGGACAGTGGCCAGCCACTGCCAACGAGAGACCCCCATTTCTAACATTATGCATGAAGGAAATACCGCACATAATAAAAGAGAAAAACATGACAGGTAAGTATAACATAGGGAAATCCGAGAAACTTAAGTAGACGGGAACAAAGACAACATAGTTTGAACAACAGAGCACATTAGACCAATAAGAGCACAAGATTAAACAGTAGCATGTCTGGACACATCCATATCTTCTTCTCTGCACTGCTCCAAGAAACGTTGTAGTAAAGCAGGATCCTCGAAAGTTGTAGTTCTATTCTTATATGTCACTTTGAAGAGGCAGGGATGAAAGAGACCCAATCTGGCATTGAGAGTACGAAGTGCTGGCCTCATATCTAGGAAATTCTTTCTTCGATCCGCTGTTTCTTTGGCACAATCCTGCGCAAAAAAGAGATCAGAGCCTTGCCATGAAATACAACCTTTGAGTTTAGCTGCTTGTAGAATCTTCAATAAATCTGTGTATTCCAAGAAGTATATAATTACCCCTCGAGGTTTGGCTGAAGAGGCTGCCATGGTTGGAAAACGACCCAAACGATGCGCTCTTTGAATGTTCAACGCAGGGGAGGAAGGTATACAAAGAACTTGTGGAAGGAACGATTTGAAGAATGAAATGGCGTCTGAGCCTTCCAAGCCTTCTGCCAGACCATAAATGCGCAAGTTATTACGTCTGTTACGGTTCTCCAGGTTTTCCACGTGTTTTTTGAGCAGTAAAATTTCAGACTTCATTGAAGGAACTTGGTTCACCACAACCTGAACAGAGTCGACTTGTTGTTCAATCTGCATAACCCTATTCTCTACAGTAGACCAATTGTCGTCCAAAGCTTGGAGCCTTTTATTCGTTTCCTCCATGTAAGGCCGAAGAGCCCATATCTCCTCAAGAAGCACATCCATAGTACTTGGTGGAGGGTCGCAGTAGGTGAAGGAGGATCCTTTTTGATGCATTTTCCAGAAGACAATACAGCTGAAGTGGTCAATTTAGCCGTAAGTTTGTTGGTGGGGAGCGGAATATTAGATGCAGCTACCAATGTTTCCTTATTGGAAAATGATGAATTGGTGTCAGAGCTCTCCATGGTCGTTGAAAGAACAGAGTAAGGGTTGTGGTCTGCCAAAGATGAGGATGGTAATGAAGAACTAGTAACACGACGAGTAGATTTTGTTCTCCCCATAAAATGCTGAGTGAGATTTGAAAATACTGAAAATAGCAAGACAGCGTACAAAATAGGATGAAAAAATGCAGTCTCAGAGTAGGGACACAAGGTGATGTGTCATAGCAGCCAAAAGAACACCGCTGTTGAGATAACAGCAAGAACTCCCTTGGAAATGAAAAGGTTAAGATTAATAAACTAGACCATATTCTTTTGCCATAATGAACTCAATTTAGTTATAGTCCATTCCTGCTTGACATGAGACCCTGATGAAACATAATGACGAGCGTCAAAATCCACGTGAGAAAAAGCGCATCGTCTGCAACAAATTGGTCCCTCCCAAATGATTAATTCTAGGCGTGACTATTTGTTCAAACGAAACCAGGGACTCACTGTAGAGAAGTTTCCATCTTACATCATTCACCGCAGCTCTGTATACATTTGAGGCAAAATAAGACTGACTGAGTGGAAATTTTCTTTAAATATGAATATCTGTTTCATGTTCCAGTGTCCACCACAGATTATAAATATTGCCCATTGATAGCAAGAATATTGGACCCTGAAATATGGTCAGGCACCCAAAATTGAACGAATAAACTCCAGTTTTTATTCTTTACACTATGCGAGCCGTTTCGGCAGAGACAAAATGGCGGACGCGAGTCCCGTGAGGGAAATGCTCCTGCCTCTAAATGCTAGAAACGCTCACCAGCAATCTTGAAAGAGCGAAAAAGGGCATCCGGGGTCCTTTACCCCACGAAATAATGCATCTAGAAGAGGCAAAGCTGCTGGGGTCCTCAAGGAAAGCTGCCACTCCTTCCGAGACGCACAGAGCCCCTCTAGCGAGCGGCCATCTTCGCTTGGCTCCAAGCCACGCCCGCTTTTGTTTATTTATGACACTTAAAGTTAAAATGCAGAACTCATCTTTTCAACCTGCATGTTCAGAGTGTAGTGGTGTGCTATCCAAGTGTTGCACTATGTTTGTTTGTGTGTCTCCTGCACGCTCCAGATGCCAGAAGGTTTCTCTGACGGGGCCAGTAGGTGTCAGGAGGTGGGCAATGGTGGCAGGGTCATTATACTGTGCACTATGAGCCAGAGAGGGGAGGTGTTTATGTGAACAGTATCTTTCCCTTCGAGGGCTGGGTAGTATGGTGTAATTTTTCCTGTTTTTGCAGAATAACAGTGAATAAACGTATTTGCATTTGTAGAACCCCACTGTTTAACCGCTTCGCCGCGATCGGAATTCCGCCCAGGTGCTGGACATTCCGATCGCGGGTGTGGTCGTGACGAGCTCAGCTCGTCATGCGCACAGGCCGACCGCACAGCATGACGAGCTGAGGTCGTCATGAGCATCGAAGGGGTTAAGTATCTTTTTAAATAAATGCCCGGTTCACTTCAGCACAGCTGCTGTTATCGCACACATCTTATGTTAAATTGTTGTGTGCACTACAGTGATGTATCCAAATTATTTCTCGGTGCTCGTCTTTCTAGGCTGGTGTGAATTGTGGTTTTATTGTTACACTGCTGCAACTCATTACAGGATGACGAACGGAGGATCTGTACACAGCAAGACACGCCTGCTGGATCTACTGGACGAACCTATTCCTAAGGTTGAAACATACGACAACTTTCATCCCATCGACTGGGTGCGGGAAACGTGCAAAGAGTGCGAGAGGCAGGTTTGCGGCATTAATAATTGAAAGTATATTTAATTCGATTTTATAATGAAAGGCGACTGGGGATAGTTGGTATCAAAGTTACTCTCATTTGGAACTCGGTTCTAATTCCAGCATTGGCATCTGCCCAAATATAGTGTGACTTTTTAAGGACATTATCACCCTGGTTCTCAAATACTGAATATATATAACAAGACTATGTAAATACAAATTGTACATTGTGTTGTCTACTTTTGTCCCAACTACACTTTCCCCCACCTATAAAATAGGTCATGAATTCAGTTTGGATCCTACATATCATAACATTGAAAAATGTGAGATGCTCTTGCTGCACTAAAATATTCTCTGTAAAGGGGTCCAGTGAATCTTGAAGCTAGGTCCTTGCTATATCAAGTGCTTGATAAATATATATCTCAATCCAAGGCTATGTATTTGCCAGCTTAATGGCACCAAACACTCATTCTTCCATTTTATTGTAGTTTATAATACTAAAGCACACAGCAGGTTTTCTGCAAAAAATAAATGTCACAGCTCTCTTGAAATAAGCCCAAATAGCATAATAAAGTGTGGCTGTGAATATTTTGCACCTGCCAAATGAAATAAATTAATATTGACCCAGTTCCCAAGGCTATTTTCAATGTTGCAAGGAAGGAGTATATAAATATCTGGTTACTCTACAAATCTGGATTATCTCGCTGTTTCAGTATGTTTTTTCAGTCAGTCCTCTAGTACATTTTTATAGAGGTGTGGTCAGATGTGGCTGGTAGGGAAATCCTCCTTATGCTGTGTTCCCCTCATGTGTTTCACCTCATGGTTTTGGTCTGGACATATTGACTATTTTGATCTCCGCAGTGTGTGCAGTGTGCTAACCACGTCCAGCCATGTGTGCTTTTCAAAACACGTGTGCCTTCTAAATTGCTGCGTGTAATAAGAAAACAAGGGGACCCCGATATGTGAACCTGGGGTGGATGAATGTTTTGGAAAACAATGGTTCAGGTATGGCCAACAAGGTCCAAGGTAGGTAGTCTCCGCAAAGGGGACAAGTTACCACATTCGTACTAGATAATCAATATCTCAGGGAGCGCTAATGAAAAAGCACAGGGACATGGACATCTAAATAACTAGAGTTATTTATTTTTAGAAGAAAAAATTCTGAAATCAGGTGCTCACATAAGTAAGTGACAGAAAGCGTGATGTGAATAAGTGAAGGTGACTTTAAAATATAAACATCGCATTGACAACATTAGCAGAGCTCCTCAAAGAATTTTTACAGAGTGTAAGGAGTTCTTGTTGTGGGGGTTCGACTACGTTTCGATCTCATTTAATCGAGATCATCTTCAGGACAAGGAATAGTGAACAAGCTGAGTCTAAAAAAAGGATATATACATAAGTTACACATGAGTCCCTGGTTATTCAAATGTCTATATTAATTGCTAGAGTCAAACTTAGTGAATATTAGTACTCCCAGTGCAGAGAAAGGCGCCGTGGGGCCTCTCAATAGTCAGTCACATCAGTTAATCCTGTCTAACACAGGAGACAACATTATTTAAACTACACCAAAATAGAGTGTAAAATTTATTAAAAATATTGTAGCAAGGAAGGGATGTGAAGAGACATCCACGTGAGGAAGCAATGTGCGCGCGGGTTAATGAATATTGGGACGGTGCGCATCAGAGGAATTGCGAACAGAGAGTAAAGCGTGATTCGAAAAAGCGCGCGAGACAAGGGGGAAAAATTACCCCCAAGGTTGAGTACAGGAAGTGAAAGTACATGAGGAAAGGGTACAAGACTTACTAGGAACCGGGTGGAACCGGGTTAATGGCAAGAAATGAAGTAAAACGCCGCAGGGGGTCTGGAAGTAAGGTACAAGGTGCTGAGACTGTAGTCAATAGAGTTGTGCGCTTGATAAGGCCGTCTAGGAAGGAGCAAGAGGGTCCTGTTAATTAATTGCGGCACGAATGGGTGGCTAGTTAGTAAGTATGCTCAGAGAAGGAACTTACTTGAAGCGTCTGGTCGAACCAGTTATTTGGCGAGTGAGAGCCACTTGATCAGGTGTGACAACGCAGCAGGTTGCAGCTTGTTAGGGCTGGGACTGATTGGCCTTAATCTGGTGAAAAATAGAAGCCGCGGGGGTCACAACTGCAGAAAGTGTGTGCTTTAGAATTAATTAAGGCGGTGCAAGAAACCTTACTTACTCGAACAGGACTAATTAATGTGCCTGGAAGCGAAGGTCCGCGAGTTCTGTTATGTGAAGGGTACGGCTGAGTCGTTTATCTGAGTGAGGGGAAAGAGGCAATGAATAACTGGAGGGCCGTGCTCAAAAATGTGGAATTAGCAGGGCAGGTCAACGTACCTACTGGGTAGTTCAAGGCTGCATGAATGGGCTTGAAGGAGAGAGCGGTGCACCGCGTACTGCACCTTCCGGATCCCTGTCAATGTGGGAGGCCAAGGTGGTGTGATCACGTGACTATAAAGAGCAGGTGAGGCTGATTAGCTGTTACGAATCTACTCAAGGCGTGGGTAATAGGCTACAGCTGCAGGGACCGCAATGAGTCACATGCAGGCCTGGGGGAGTGAAACCACTCGTGGAGTAGGCATGGAAATGCATTGTTTCCTGCTAATTAAGGCAATGTGTGTGAATTGCTCGATCCTAATGGAACCTGAGGCTGGCCCAGATAACGAGTGAGCTCTGAATTAAGGAGTATAATATTGAAGGAAATGGGTGAAGGCTCGGGAATTGAAACATGAGAGTGTAGAAGGAGCAGACAAGCGAATTGCGACGTATGGAATGAAGCAATAAAAAGGCAAGGATAAGTCCGGAGTGAATAGGAAGGAAAGAGTAGAAGTGTGAGAAGAATTAAATAGAATTGTCATAGCCGCGTTTACATACACATTGGTAATATCAATTAAAGTGAGCACATGTATTAAAAACACAAGAAACATCTAATAGGAGTCCAATGTGGAACATGTGTTTAGAGGCACAAACTAGCAACATATATGAACAAGTACAAAGCAAGCCAGGATGAACAATAGTCTTGTAGATCTGGTATGAACAAGTGCCAGGGGGCACAGCAGAGTTTATATAAATGCATTCCATTCGTCCATTGAATTAAGTCTGTGTTCAATAGTACGGCATTTGAAAATCCACTGGCATTCCAGTCTGTTTAGATTCCGTTGTTAGTCCCCACCTCTACAGCTGGGGAGTAGGCTCTCAACCACCTGCCAAGTGAAGTCCATTTCGGAATGTCCTTTTTGTAGGAAATGTTCAACCAAGGGCGCTGTTACAACCTTGCAGCGGATCCTGCTCCTGTGTTGAGAGATCTGGCCTTGATTTTCTGGGTGGTTTGACCAATATATAGCAGTTTACACGGACATTCAATACAATAAATCACATTTTGTGAATTACAGTTGGTGAACGACTTTAGGGTTTGTTTAACCTCTCCATATTCAAAAACTTTAGTGTTGACAGTGGAATCGCAAGCCATGCAGTTGTTCCATTTGTAGTGACTTAGTAGAGGAGGGAGGTTGAGAAAGGAGTGGAGGGAATTGTCCTTACGTGTGGGTTTGTGGGCCCTGACCAAGTGATCTTTAATATTGCGGCCTTTTTTGAAGGCGAACAATGGTGCTCCTGTCGTGAGGCCTAAGGGTGCTAATACTGACCAGTGTTTTTTGATCATTTTTGTGAGTTTGTTGCTCACAGTATATGGTCACACAAGTGATTTTAGACAGGGGTGCTTTCTCTTTGGGTTGTAAAAGGTATTCCCGATGTGAATACCATGCCCGCTTCATTGATCGTCTAACTAGGCGTCTGGGATACCCTCTCTCTGTCAGTTTTTTACAAAGTATTTCGGCTTCTTGGAAGAAATCCTCTTTGAATTTGCAATTCCTCCTGATTCTGAGGAATTGTCCATATGGCAGACCGTCTCTGAGGGCCCTCGGGTGTGAGCTATCGTACTGGAGAAGGGTGTTGCGTTTGGTGGGTTTTCTGAATAGTGTGGTGTATAATTCTCCATCACGGCTCTTTATGGTCACATCTAGATAGTCAATTTCAATGTTGCGCACGACTCTATTGACTACAGTCCCAGCACCTTGTGCCTTACTTCCAGACCCCCTGCGGCGTTTTACTTCATTTCTTGCCATTCATCCAGTTCCACCCGGTTCCTAGTAAGTCTTGTACCCATTCCTCATGTACTTTCACTTCCTGTACTCAACCTTGGGGTAATTTTTCCCCCTTGTCTCGCGCGCTTTTCGAATCACGCTTTAATCTCTGTTTGCAATTCCTCTGTTGCGCACTGTCCCAATATTGATTAACCCACGCGCACAATGCTTCCTCGCGTGGATGTCTCTTCACATCCCTTCCTTGCTACTATATTTTTAATTAATTTTACACTCTATTTTGGTGTAGTTTAAATAATGTTGTCTCCTGTGTTAGACAGGATTAACTGATGTGACTGACTATTGAGAGGCCCCACGGCCCCTTTCTCTGCACTGGGAGCACTAATATTCACTAAGTTTGACTCTAGCAATTAATATAGACATTTGAATAACCAGGGACTCAGGTGTAACTTATGTATATATCCTTTTTAGACTCATCTTGCTCACTATTCCTTGTCCTGAAGATGATCTCGATTAAATGAGATCGAAACGTCGTCGACCCCCCACAACAAGAACTCCTTACACTCTGTAAAAATTCTTTGAGGAGCTCTGCTATATGTTGTCAATGCGATGTTTATATTTTAAAGTCACCTTCACTTATTCACGTCACGCTTTCTGTCACTTACTTATGTGAGCACCTGATTTCAGAATTTTTTCTTCTAAAAATAAATAACTCTAGTTATTTAGACGTCCATGTCCCTGTGTTTTTTCCTTAGCGCTCCCTGAGATATTGATTATCTAGTAGGAATGTGGTAACTTGTCCCCTTTACAGAGACTACCTACCTTGAGCCTTATTGGCCATACCCGAACCATTGTTTTCCAAAACATTCATCCACCCCAGGTTCACATATCGGGGTCCCCTTGTTTTCTTATAACATGCTACGCACAGTGGCCGCACTGCAAGGGCTTCCACTCACGAGTGGTTATATTGACTATTTTGTCTATGTAGGCTCATCCATTTGCAGAACAGTGACACTAAGCTCACAATTCATTACAGATAGAAACGCACAGAATGCCTGTACCAGTTATTCCCACACACACCGAGGAATACATTGCCAAAATACTTAGCGGCCCTTCTCTTTTTCACACACCAGCACCTACGACTAATACCCCTACAGACTTGGCTAGTGAAAAATTAACTGCACTAGAAAGACTTAAAAAGAAGCATATACGCACAGAACTACATGCGCGTATGCTAACCGAATATCTGAAAGCAGATATAATTCCTGTTGGCCTTCAGGTACGCAACATACCAGCCATTTTCTTGCAAGATAAAAAATTGCAGACCGGTTTCTCACATATTGGTACTATGTGTTCTCGCCACTGGATGGTACTAGGTATCGATACAGCACTAGAACACAGTAAAAAGGAGTTGGAGGAAATTCTTGAACTCGAAAAGGCAATCCTAGAACTAGACAGCCTAGCAGACGCTAAGTCAGTCCTAGAAAAATTAGAAAGGACAATACTTGATTTTCAAAGTTTTGAGCACAATAAAAAATCTACCAAAGTTTCTAAAGACATAACGATCTACAACAAGGAGAGAACCTACCCCTACCTCCAGGAAGATTTTTTTACTACTACGAATCAGGAACAACAGAGAAACCCCGCAGGAACCTGGGGAAGAATTAGGAATAGACAGCCAGTGACCTTTTCCGATTCCTCAGCAGACTCTGACAACTCTGACCCAGGCGCAAGCCCTAGCACCTCCAACCACAACCCCAATTTTTTAGGGAGAGGCCAACCCTTTGGCGGAGAGAAAGCCAGAGGGAGGGGCAAAACCAGATACAATTGCCCACCAGGGGAACGCCAGACGAGACGCAAGTTCTACCAGGGGGGGTACCAATACTAGATATTGTACAACACACAACAACATCCAACATGGACCAAATACCTATCTTTAACTTGTCCAAGCATCAGTTGGCCTCCACAGACATTGCTCTACTGAGCAGAGGTCTGTCATATGTAATAAGAGAGAAACCCAACTGGTTCACTATACAAACTGAAATTTTTCAGTTTTTCAGAAAAGTGAGACTCAATGCATTTTTTCAGAACAGGGAACTACCTACAAAAACAGATATCACCGGACTACGTCCCAAATCAACATTCAATCCTCCGAGTGGCTCAATGCCCCCGGAAATTCTCACATTTGAACACTTAGGGGCATATTAGCAAGCCCCTTATCACCGCTTTTGCGGCCGTTTTCGGCCGAAAAGCGGCGATAATTATATCGCGGTATCACCAAGGACACGCTAACAGGCCTTAGCGCGTGTTCCCTGGTGATAGCGCCTGTTTTACTAACGCCTTGCTTCGCATCGCTAATGAGATGCGAAGTAGGCGTTCCTGACATAACTCCAAGGAAATCATCGCTAACGCGGCTCCGGGCTATTAACAAGGATGCCCCGGACCCGCGTAGCGACAATGAAACGCACGCTAAGCCCCCATTAACGCAGGAATTTAAGAACTGCTAAATTCCTGACTTATGTATTCATTACATGGGGGTGGATTATTGTGATACGACCACAGGGTCGTATCAGCAAAGCCAACACCGTTTGTACTGCAACATCGCTGGTTTTTCAGCGATGTTGGCCCATTTCCCCCGCTATCGCTGGAATATTCATCGCCATAGCGCTAATCGTTGCTAATACAGCGTTAGCGTGGCGATATATTCCAGCGATAGCCGGCGATATAAAAAATCACGCTAAGCAGGGTTAGCGATGATTATCGCCTCTTCTAGCTAATATGCCCCTTAGTTCTCAAAGATTTAGACAAATTACAAAGAGACTACAGGTTTACACCCTACAATGTGAGTCTGGAAGAGAAACGCAGTCTCAAAAGACTAAAAGACCTGGATGAAATCGTCATAAAACCCTGCGACAAAGGAGGGGGTATAGTGATTCAGGATAAAGCAGCTTATGACAATGAGATCTACCGCCAGCTCAGTAATACCTCGCACTACGAGCACTTACTACGCAGCCCTCTCCAAGAAATCAGCGATCTCATCCTCAATATCACCAAAAAGGGCCTAGAAGAGGGTTTCATCAGTAAGAATGAATTTGTGTACCTCAATAATAAGACTCCACGCACCCCTGTCCTTTATACACTGCCCAAAATACATAAAAATTCAGAAACACCACCGGGCAGACCTATTCTATCCGGCTGTGGCTTAATTCTAGAGCCTTTGGGTAGATATATTGAGTTCTTCATAAGGGATATGGTACAGAATACCACCACATATGTGAAGGACACTACGCACCTCATAAATCTGATTGAATCACAACCTTTCAATCCCCAAACAGAACTCATAGTTACCCTTGACATCGAATCGTTATACACGAATATCCCCCAAGACAAATGCATCGAGGTTATCAAGAATCAACTGAATCTCCGGCAGGCCCCACACCAAGTTCCCACCGATTTCATAACCTCTCTACTTGAAATAGCTTTAACTAGAAACTATTTTTTGTTCCAAGACAAATTCTACAGACAGTGCAAAGGCACTTCAATGGGGGCTGTTTTTGCCCCAAACTTTGCGATTCTGTTCGTAGACAACATTGAGACCAATCTAATTCTCAACGGGATCAACCCATATCTCCAAAAAATCCAAGTCTGGAGAAGATATATAGATGATGTCTTCATGATATGGATTGGTTCCAGTAATGAATTACTGGACTTCTGCTCATGGCTCAACAATATTCAGCCTGACTTGAGATTCACTTACAGCCATAACAACATTGAAATTGACTATCTAGATGTGACCATAAAGAGCCGTGATGTAGAATTATACACCACACTATTCAGAAAACCCACCGAATGCAACACCCTTCTCCAGTACGATAGCTCACACCCGAGGGCCCTCATAGACGGTCTGCCATATGGACAATTCCTCGTAATCAGGAAGAATTGCAAATTCAAAGAGGATTTCTTCCAAGAAGCCGAAATACTTTGTAAAAAACTGACAGAGAGAGGGTATCCCAGACGCCTAGTTAGACGATCAATGAAGCGGGCATGGTATTCACATCGGGAATACCTTTTACAACCCAAAGAGAAAGCACGCCTGTCTAAAATCACTTGTGTGACCACATACTGCTGTGTGAGCAACAAACTCACAAAAATGCTCAAAAAACACGTCAGTATTAGCACCCTTAGACCTCACGACAGGAGCACCATTGTTCTCCTTCAAAAGAGGCCGCAATATTAAAGATCACTTGGTCAGGGCCCACAAACCCACACGTAAGGACAATTCCCTCCACTCCTTTCTCAACCTCCCTCCTCTACTAAGTCACTACAAATGTAGCAACTGCATGGCTTGCGATTCCACTGTCAACACTAAAGTTTTTGAATATGGAGAGGTTAAACAAACCCTTAAGTCTTTCACCAACTGTAATTCACAAAATGTGATTTATTGTATTGAATGTCCCTGTAAACTGCTATATATTGGTCAAACCACCCAGAAAATCAAGGCCAGAATCTCTCAACACAGGAGCAGGATCCGCTGCAAGGTTATAACAGCGCCCTTGGTTGAACATTTCCTACAAAAAGGACATTCCGAAATGGACTTCACTTGGCAGGTGGTTGAGAGCCTACTCCCCAGCTGTAGAGGTGGGGACCAACAATGGATTCTAAACAGACTGGAATGCCAGTGGATTTTCAAATGCCGTACTATTGAACATGGACTTAATTCAATGGACGAATGGAATGCATTTATATAAACTCTGCTGTGCCCCCTGGCACTTGATCATACCGGATTATCTACAAGACTATTGTTCATCCTGGCTTGCTTTGTACTTGTTCATATATGTTGCTAGTTTGTGCCTCTAAACACATGTTCCACATTGAACTCCTATTAGATTTTTCTTGTGTTTTTAATACATGTGCTCACTTTAATTGATATTACCAATGTGTATGTAAACGCGGCTATGACAATTCTATTTAATTCTTCTCACACTTCTACTCTTTCCTTCCTATTCACTCCGGACTTATCCTTGCCTTTTTTATTGCTTCATTCCATACGTTGCAATTCGCTTGCCTGCTCCTTCTACACTCTCATGTTTCAATTCCCGAGCCTTCACCCATTTCCTTTAATATTATACTCCTTAATTCAGAGCTCACTCATTATCTGGGCCAGCCTCAGGTTCCATTAGGATCGAGCAATTCACACACATTGCCTTAATTAGCAGGAAACAATGCGTTTCCATGCTGACTCCACAAGTGGTTTCACTCCCCCAGGCCTGCACGTGACTCATCGCATTCCCCGCAGCTGTAGCCTATTACCCATGCCTTCAGTAGATTCGTAACAGCTAATCAGCCTCACCGGCTCTTTATAGTCACGTGATCACACCACCTCGGCCTCCCACATTGACAGGGATCCGGAAGGTGCAGGACGCGGTGCGCCGCTCACCCCTTCAAGCCCCTTCATGCAGCCTTGAACTACCCAGTAAGTACGTTGACCTGCCCTGCTAATTCCACATTTTTGAGCACGGCCCTCCAGTTATTCATTGCCTCTTTCCCCTCACTCAGATAAACGACTCAGTCGTTCCCTCCACATAACAGAACTCGCGGACCTTCGCTTCCAGGCACATTAATTAGTCTTGTTCGAGTATGTAAGGTTTCTTGCACCGCCTTAATTAATTCTAAAGCACACCCTTTCTGCAGTTGTGACCCCCGCAGCTTTTATTTTTCACCAGATTAAGGTCAATCAGTCCCAGCCCTAACAAGCTGCAACCCGCTGCATTGTCACACCTGATCACGTGGCTCGCACTCGCCAAATAACTGGTTCGACCAGACCCTTCAAGTAAGTGCCTTCTCTGCACATATTTACTAACTAGCCACCCATTCGTGCCGCAATTAATTAACAGGACCCTCTTGCTCCTTCCTAGACGGCCTTATCAAGCGCACAACTCTATTGACTACAGTCCCAGCACCTTGTGCCTTACTTCCAGACCCCCTGCGGCGTTTTACTTCATTTCTTGCCATTCACCCGGTTCCACCCGGTTCCTAGTAAGTCTTGTACCCTTTCCTCATGTACTTTCACTTCCTGTACTCAACCTTGGGGTAATTTTTCCCCCTTGTCTCACGCGCTTTTTCGAATCACGCTTTACTCTCTGTTCGCAATTCCTCTGTGCGCACCGTCCCAATATTGATTAACCCGCGCGCACAATGCTTCCTCACGTGGATATCTCTTCACATCCCTTCCTTGCTACTATATTTTTAATTAATTTTACACTCTATTTTGGTGTAGTTTAAATAATGTTGTCTTCTGTGTTAGACAGGATTAACTGATGTGACTGACTATTGAGAGGCCCCACGGCCCCTTTCTCTGCACTGGGAGCACTAATATTCATTAAGTTTGACTCTAGCAATTAATATAGACATTTGAATAACCAGGGACTCATGTGTAACTTATGTATATATCCTTTTTTAGACTCAGCTTGCTCACTATTCCTTGTCCTGAAGATGATCTCAATTAAATGAGATCGAAACGATGTCGACTCCCCACAACAAGAACTCCTTATACTCTGTAAAACTTCTTTGAGGAGCTCTGCTATTTGTTGTCAATGCGATCTTTATATTTTAAAGTCACCTTCACTTATTTACATCCCGCTTTCTGTCACTTACTTATGTGAGCACCTGATTTCTGAATTTTTTCTTCTAAAAATAAATAACTCTAGTTATTTAGACGTCCATTTCCCTGTGCTTTTTCCTTAGCGCTCCCTGAGATAATGATTTTCTAGTACGAATGTGGTTAACTTGTCCCCTTTACGGAGACAGCCTACCTTGGACCTTATTGGCCATACCCGAACCATTGTTTTCCAAAACATTCTAAATTGCTGCAACTGTCACTCCTAAGGCCACTATCTTCGTGCATATTCTCTTTACACATATGGAGAGTTGGAGTAAAGGATATATTTGGCTCACTAAAACATAATTCATGTTTACAATGGATTTTTTCATGAGACCTATCTCATGCTATATAAAATATAATGTGAAATTTATTTTGTATTTTTTAAATTAGAAACTGCCATCAAAATACAATGCGCAGGATTTAGCTAATTTAGGCCCAAAAAACAGATCCCTGCTAAATTTAAATTCTTCTTGCTAATTACCCTTATAGCACAAATGAGATATTTTTTACTTGGGATTAGATATGCATTCCAGTGTCCTACATTTCTGCCTGATATTGTACTCACTTTTTGATTAGTTGTTTACAGGTATCGGCCAGAGAATGCATGCGCTGTCTCAAAGAGACATGTTTTTTACAATTCAGTGGGCTTCAGTCCGACCATAGGCTTACCATTTGTTCGCTCCATCATAGCTCTTGTATGCTTCATTCCCGTTTGTCCATAGCATGAATGCGTCAGGCTGCTACCTGTGTTTGGCTCACTGCCATGGCATGGACCAAGTACTTGTGTCCATCCACTGCTCTTTTTTAAGGAGCTACTTTAGTCTTTGTTTTTGTGCACTCCACATAAGAGGTCATGTTTTCACTTGCTCTGTCTCCTCCCATCCGCACCAACCCGGTTGCTTCTTTTCCTTTTCAGATTGGCTTTATTTATTCACCTCCTCACCTGCACTCACACCTTTTCTGTACCATTTTGTAACACATTTTCTTCTTTAGCTATGGCCGGCCAGCTCCCCAGACACTGATTAAAGTCTCTCTCTGTTGCTTTCTTCTCTTGGTCTTTTATGAGAAGATACATTTGAGGAGTGCTCCTGCACCGAGCACCTTCTGACATACTAGCATCAGTACACATGTACACCAAGATCGCCATTGCAGATCAGTGTCTTATCTTCTGCCAATTACTGTCATGCACTAAATTCTCTGAACCCTTCTCATTCAAACTCTGATGCCGGCCACCTTAATTTCTCTACTTTGCAGTATTGTTTACGGTGCTGGGCACAGAACGGCTTTGGAGGCACACTCTTGCCTGGCACCATCCGGGCCGTAAAAACATACTGCAGACGCACGCCACACAAATACTAGCATCAGCTCAGGCTTTTGTGACTGCCGTCTACGTTCCTGAGCTGAACACAGGCAGGCGCTTCTTTGCATGGCTTCAGGTTGTGCTCTCTAACAGGCCTCTGCATCAAGCTTCTCTACCCTTCCTTCCATAAGAGACGGTCTCAGTCAGCTATGAGTGATTTGTTAACTTGCCTGAGGCTGCGTCATATCGCTTTTTTACATGACTTTCAGCCATGCTGAACAGCAGCTGTACTGCTATTCAACATGGCTAAAAGAAATTGACATTGATAACGCCAATGGCTATCGGATTGCTGAGATCTATTGGCTGTGCCAATCCTTGTTGTTTGTATAACCCGACTGAACAGCCATAGTAGCCTTGTCAATGGCGAATGCCAGACTGCTGTGACTGCTGCTGGGTACATCTAAGAAAAGATTCAGTTTTTGTTTTGGGAAAGGCTGGGATGCAGGTATTGACCTGCTCTGGTCAATACTTAATGCCAGACTCCTGGTCACATCTCGGGCAGGGAACAGTTTATACTAGGGGTGTAAACTGCACTGCAAAAGTAGTCACTTATTTACCTGTTCAGCTCTGGATCTACCCCACTAATCTTCCACCCCCACGTGTGCTCTCCTTTTTGGATTCCTGGATCCTTTCTGAGGTAGACCTGCCCTTCTCTTCCCCCGTTCTCCTCCCCGCTCCCCTGCACCTCCCGACCTTGGCAGTCTCTTCTACTCTTTGTCTGTTCCTCCATCGTGGTTAGAATTAACAACATGAAAGAAAATGTATACAATGTGAAGTATGTGATTATTTGTACTGCACAATATGATTAGTGACCCATCATGTACCTCTTTATGCGCATACAGGAATCTGTTTAACTCAGAATAAGTATTACGTTTTGTATCCTGGGTGCACGACCTACCATGATGTTGTCAGCAAACAGGCTTGTAAGAGTGGATACTTTGCTTGAATTGAGTGGGCTCCAGACGTTGGGGTCTCAACCTGTAAGTTTAGCAGACAGGAGTTGTTTTTCTTTTTTGATTTTTTTACTGGACGGATCGCAGGAAAGGTGGTGGTGTGGGGTGGGGGGACTCTATCCTTGTTTTATTTATGTGGGATATTAACTTCCTGCCTATAGCTTAGTCTGACCCAGGTGGAAAATGCCCCGTGCTCCATGTACATCCCTCTAAAGGGCAGAGAAGGTCCTGCAACATCAACCCCGTCCTTTTCGTGCAGTTTATATGAACTGCCCTACTGGGGGGAAAACGTATTTTGCTTTTAGGGTTTGTCTAAAGACTGCTTTTGCTATCTGTCCAGCCTCACCTTCTAAAAAAAAAAAAAAAATACATATGTAGGCGCGTCCTCGATGACGAGAGCGTTGTTAAAATAAACAACAGTGCACGGGTGTCGGAATTGTGTGTCTGTCCGATTTTATCACACCCTTTAATATTTATAGGTATTATACAATCCAGCAGTCATATTCCCCCACAGGTCAAACCTGCTGAAATTTACTAGGTGATAAAGGTCCAGTTAATACAGAACTCATGCAGATTTTATTGTGAAAAGCACCATAATCACCATGTAATGCGCCATTTTCATGGGAAATAAGAAATTGATCTATTTATCGTTTCTCATAAATAAATTTCATGCTATCGTTATTTAACAGGTGCGTCATGGTATTAGTGCACGGCGTGGCCCTCTTATATGAGATGATCCCTCTCACAATCCAGTTGGGTTTTCTGGGGGGTCATTTCAATGATAAGCGCTCTAGTTCATATATGAGCTTCCAACTTTCCATTTCAGCTTTGTATTTTTCTGACAATCACCTAATTCTCTGTACTGTTTCTATGTGGCCTGGCAAGATGTGATTAAGCCTTCACTATAGCTTAAGGGGAGTGACTAAAAGCCCATAAAACAAAGACTTCCTAAAAGAGTCCACATTTTCTTGTTAGCAGAGTTAAAGAGTAATTGACCTATCAAAAGCTGAGTGGCCTTTCAGAAGCACATCAAGAAAGGATCTATCTAGGCACTTTTTATTTTCTTTGTTAGGACAGGTGGTCAAAGAGACAACTAAATCTGTCTCTAGCCAGACTTTAAAAACACGAGGGAGGGCAGGCTGTAACTTTGTAGTGCTCCATGGACCGCTGGTTGATGCTCATCAGGTTTTCAAGTCATGGGCAGTTAGCGAAGTTCCTGGAAAATGTGACTTTTGAGACCTTGCAAGGACAACAACAACTGGGTGCAGGTTAAGTGTATCAAGAGTTCAGCCAACATCACCTAAATTTCAAAATTTAAAATTCCCATGGGGCAAATGGGCAAATGTATATTTTTATGATGTCAGCAAAGAAGCGGACTTCTTGAAAGCTGAAATAGCAGACCTTTAACTTCTCCTAAATTATCATACAATTAAATGAAGCTGATTGGCAATAAATATTACTTGATATGTAATCAATCTATTATTTTAATTAATTAGTAATCCGTTTTTTCCTTTTCCACGGCATTCCATCACTTATTATGACCAGTGGCCAGACATTAAGTCGGGTATAAGTATTGAAAAATGTGTGGTTGGATAGCAAAGAGGTACAAATAAAGCAATTTAACAAAACACAGTATATCTGGTAATGATGGCAGCAGTTCGTGTAATTAGATGCTGAATGGAAATCTTACTGCCTTGATTAATAAACGGTATCATTTATATTTAAGGGCAGACTGCAGATAGCTGTTGACAGAGCTCATGTCATCAACGCCAAACGCAATATACTTAGATAAGCTTTGTATCAGCCACCTTTAGTCATTTCTTGAAGAAAGTGTCATTCACATTTTGGATAAGGCCCAAGGATTATTTTAGTCTCACCTTTAGCTATTAGTTATCAGGTGTCCTTTTATGTCTCACTAATTAGTGCGTACTATTGAAGTGCATGGACAGTGAAGCAAAGCATCACTGTGTGATGCAAAGAGCTGAAGCTAGCAGGGAGACATTGAGACGATGGGTGTGATGGGGTTAAGTTGGTAGTGTTTCCCCTTGTTATTCTTGGGACACTGTAGTGATTCTTGGAGAAGTACAGCTTTGGACTTGTAGAACGACGACTGGAGGAGTTGTTATAAAACAAGGCTTGGATAGGGGCATGTCTACTTTGTCCCTTCTTCGAAGGACAAAGGGCCTGTCATCTGCCTTTCAACATAACAGGCAAGCAAGGGCATTGTCCAGGGCCGGATTGCAGATGCGGGAGCTAAACAAGAAACTGCTAGAGAGTTTTCAGAAAACGAGAGGATTTAGTGCTCAGATTTGTTGTCATTTGAGATCGGCATATTTTAGGCAGAGGCGGCCACAAATCCAATGTTCTAGTGAATTAGGTGGAGCAAAAGACTGCAAAAGGCAAAGAACAGATCTGAAACAGATAAAATGGCCATTAATGCCAACTATGAAGTGGGGCTCAGAGAAAAAAAAGTAATGATGCATGCAATAAAGCACTAAACTTGTTTACATCCCTGAGACATTATTATCACATGGTATACATCCACAAAATGCCTCTGCTGTCCCTGATATGCATTTGAAGCTTCTTTTGATTTGTGGCTGAACTCTACCCTGCTTGGCAGAGAGTGCAGTGTCTTGAGCATTTGAATCAGCTTTGTTGTTTACATGTTGTCCTGGGTGTCTGCATAATCAGAAAAGAGCTTATGCAGTCTCTGGCTTGCTGCTGTTCCTGTCCTGCTTTTGGAGATGCCTTTGGCTTGTGGGGGAGTCCTGCCCCACTTGTGGTGGGGTGTAACATCTGGAACATCTGACTCTACCCCCCTAGGTACTTTGAAAGTGTAGGTTTTCCTGTAATTGTCCTGTTGGATGGAAGGCTAATATTTCCGAACATCCTGTGGCAGGTACATTCTGGGCTTTAGCACGACAGGGGAAATTCAAGAACATTCAATCATCTACCAATAAATCTATCTGTTAATGCACTCATTTTCACACGAATCCTTTGATGCAACCTTCCATCTACAAAGTGATTCACCCATTCATGGACTCACTCTTTCGCCGATTTACCACCCATTCATCCACTAATTTTTCCATACATGCTCTCACTGACGCACTCAGTCATATATTCATTTATCCACACACTCAGCTTCTCAATGACACATTGATTTTTAACTGCATATACTCCTCTCATTCATCTGTACACTCACCAATTTTTCCATCCTGCATCCTTGACCTAGCCATTTATCCAAGCCATTCATTCACCTTTGCACTCATTCATCCATCCTTCCACCTACTCATGAACACATTGACATATCCCCCCATCCACTCAAACATGCTTACTTACACACATAGAAACGTATTAGTGAAGAAACATCTTAGCTTAAAAAGCCAGGCCCACTGACTTTGTCGGTGACTTTTTTTGTTGCTCTCACTTGTTCACTTTTAGCAAGGGCACATCATTTTTATACTCGAACGTTCATTAAATACAAATTCCAAGCTGCCACAGAGTCTGAGACGGAACTTCTTTTTTTAATTTTCAGCCTGCTGCCTTTAGCAAATGAACCAGGAAATTGGGACACTGTAAATAGCGGAGTAATAATCAGCCAGCGCTTGGCGAAATATAAATATTGTCTGGCCATGTGCCTAGAGCCCTCTGTTAATCAAGGACAGATGCTGTGCTGCTCATTATCAACAGAGAGCAGAGGGTGGCAGGTCGGCAGATATTTTTCAGATTTGGTGCTCCTGCTGACGGAAGAGACTACATTTTACCTCATCTCCCTGCTGAAAAGGAGAAAGTGGCGCGCTTCGGGTGCCGATGACTGCCCATTGCTTTTCAAAGCGTGAACATGTCTAGCAGACATCTTTCAGACAAGGGAGGAGGTGTGCACTTTCTAAAAGTTTATTGAAAATGTAGAGCAATTAGCAACCCGTGAACATGGCCTTCAGAAGAGTAGGAGGACAGACCATCCTGAAAGCGCGGCTCTCATTAGATCTTGAAAGCTATCAGAGAAAGACATGGGTAGGGTTATCATTTCAATGGGGTGCAATCTGGAAATACCAGGTGCTGTAGCCTCTTTGCTGTTGGCTCACATCAGATGGGGTTCTTCCCACCCTCTTTTACCATTATCATCAGTTACCAAAGAAGTAAGCTTTAAGAAATTCATAAACTTACCTGGCTTATGCACTCGAGCAAAATGGGAAACCTTAAATTCAAAGCAAACTGGCTCCAAACAGCATTTTGTTCCTAAGGACTGACACTCAAGCTGCTTGCAACAGCTGACAGGATGAAATGCTGCTCCAGCTATGTGCCTGAGCGGTAGTATTTCTGTTGAGCTGGAGGATTTGCTCAGCTTTGGTTTCTTTGGACTGTGATTGTGAGATTCGTGTTCCATTTAATTTTTCCAACTTCCCCTTCCAAGTAGAAAATTTAGTCATAACATATGACTTACAATCTACACCGAGAAGGAAGATGGAAATGTGAAAGGGGCTTTGTAGGTTATGAGAAATGACGGGTCATGTCACATTAAATAATAAAACTATTTTACCTGTATATAATAATTATGCTCTTTAGCCTGTTATTAAGGGGAATCAGAGTAAAAAAATCAGTTTTGCCTCTCAATCTCTTACACTGACTCTCATCCTCAGTCCCTGACTAACTAATTCTCATTCTTAGTCTCACTCACTCTGACACTCATCCCCATTCAGCCACTGCTGCTCTCACTCATACTCACTCCCACTTCCGTCACTCACTCTCTCTACCACTCCTTCTCACTCACATTCCTTCACACCCATTCTCACTCACTGCCAAACGCTTTCTCAATTGACTTACTTCAAAAAGTAGTTACTTGCTTTCACATGCCACACCATCGTCCCATCTTAATTTTTTGTTTTTACATTAGTTATTTGTAAAGCACAAACAGTGGACAGAGGGCAATGAGGCACCAGGACTAATAACACGAAAAGCAGACAGAGAGAGGGATAAGGGATCCAGCTAATCAAAAATATTACCAGAACAGATATGTTTTCAAATTTTTTGGCAAAAGGATGTAGATAGAAGTATTCCGAAGACTAACAGAAAGGGAGATCCAAAGCTTAGAACCTAGGATCCTGTAGGATCTTACTCCACAAAGTTCTTTGTTGTAATGTAGGAACTTAATTAAAAGGAGAGAGAGTGATCCATGAGATTTAGTGAGGGTGTGATGTAACAGTAGACTAAACAGAAACTATGGCAGGTATGATAATAGGTAGGCCTGAGCAGTGAATTCCGCTCTGTTCGTGGAGTTTACGGAGTTTTCCGCACTCCGCGGAGGACGCAGAGTTCCAAAAAACTCTGCTCTGCAGAGTTTTTTTCCTCGCTCACGCTCGCCAAAGTAAAGTTGGCAAGAGCAAGTGAGGAAAATCCACATCCCGGCGAGATTTTTCCTCGCTCGCGCTCTCTAACATTGAGTTGCCAAGCGCGAGCGAGAAAAATCTACCTCCCGGCGAGATTTCTCAACGCGGGCTGTCGGATTTCTCAACGTGGGCGGTCGCGACCACTTGTGTTGAGAAACCTTCCATTCGCGTTGAGAAAGCTGCCGCTCGAGTAGAAAATCTACTCGAGCGGCAGAAAAGAAGCAGCGCCTTCTTGCGCTGCGCTGCGCATGGTGCTGTTTGCATTGATTTTCTAGTGTGGGACAAACACCCAGCCCTGAAAATCAACGGAACAGGTGTGACCAAGCGCACTCCGCCGCTCGCGAACTCCACATAGCTTGGGGGAGTTTTTTTCTCACTTTGCGGAGTTTCGCAGAGCAGAACTCCGCGAACTCCACCCAGGCCTGATAATAGGGTTGCTCCACCAAGCACATAACTCTGATGTTAATGCTTTGCTCAGTGAGGAGACAGTGAAGCCAATGACACGCCACTGATACATGTGCAATTCTATGAGACTTATAGTCCATTGATACCATTGGCAATGTCGTTTGTTTAGACCCTTTGTAATATCATCTGTGCCTCAGAGACCCCAATTCATAATGCACTCTAAGATCAGGAGCCAACCAATAATATATGCCTCCCAGCTGAAAGAAAATGCAGTAATTTCCTCAGGGTATGAAGAACCCAGAAGTACACCATAAGGTTTCCGACCATTTTTGCTGGTGCAGAAAGGCCTGCTAAGGTAATCAACTACAAACTGGTAGAATAGACCAAAGAGCCCTCACGTGTCAGAATCTCTGACTTGATGCAACTGAGTTTCTGAAAACTGGGCGCCATCTAATTCTGACAGCAGTGAGGCAGCGCATGAGGCACACAATTTTATTTCAGAGGGTAGATTGTCGAGCCTGCATAATTCAGGCTGAACAATAGATAACAGAGGCTGAACAAAGATGATAAAAGGCATTGGTGAAAGAGCAGAACACTGAGCTATCGCACAGCACATAGGAGTCTCTCTCTGTGGAGATGAAGGACTAAGGGCAATTAGCTGGGTATGGCTACTGAGAAAGGACCTAAACCAGTTAAGGGCCTTACTGACCATCCCATTTCCTCAAAGATGATTGATTAGAAAAGCATTGTTAACTGTAAAATCTTCCAGTGAAATCTAACACTATAAGAACAACTAGAAGGTTGAGAAACCCGCTATTATGAAGATCATCAAGGGTTCTGACAAGAACAGCTTTTGTGCTGTGTCTAGCACATAAGCCTGTTTGTGTTCAGTCCCAGAACTGTAAGGTCTTGAGGGTCCCAGAGAGCTGCTTGGTCAGTTGTTCTTTTCATAATTTTGGTCAATGTCAGCAGCATTCATAGTCTTCTATGGGCCTCCTCTCTGCCAAGTGTGGGGTCCACAGCCGATGCATCAAAAAGTGAGGAATCTGCTGATTCACCTAGCAGAAGACACAGAGGGCCTAGGAACTGGCTCACCTCCTCTTGCAGTCATGCCTTTCCCTATTCTGCTTATGTTAGGGCTAGGGACAGAATTTGTGAATCCATGTCCAGCAAAAACAACCCCAAGGAACTTTTCAACATCGTTAAGGAAGTCTCCAACCTGGCTCCCAGAAAAAACAACATCACACCCTCTCAGGACCTGTGTGACAACCTCACTGATTTCTTCCATGACAAGATCGCAACCATATACAGATATTTCGAACCCACACCTACGGACTTTCTCGACAGATACACCACCACCGTAACTGACACGAACCACAGACTGACCACCAGGAACCTCCTCTCCAACCAGGATACCTACTCCACCATGAAATCCATCCACTCGGGAGCTCTGGACCCATGCCTGCACCACATATTCAACCTCAGAAACCAAAGAGTCGGCCAATAACTCACCACCCTGCTCAACACAGCAACATTTCCTGATACCTGGAAACACACCGAAGTCAGAACCCTACTCCAAAAATCCTCCACCGACAAACTAAACAAGCATTTGCAATGCAATAGGTCTCGCATTTACGTGAGTTTGAGCTATTGACATTGCAAATAATGCCTTTTATTTTTGTTTTCGTTTTAAAAACATAAATAAAAGGCATTGTAATTTACAATGCAAATAGCTTAAACTTGCGTAACTGCGAGACCTATTGCATTGCAAATGCTTGTTTTTTTTTTTGCTTGTAATTGACATGGAAGTTTTTCGGAGAACGGGTAAGAGCGCAGCATGTGGTATACGAACTAAAGTGTCTTATTGAAGAAGGAGGTAAGATGGTGTTGTAGATTAGCGTAAGGAATTTGCCCCTTAGACAAAAACAGGTTTGTGAGGCACAAGTGTGGTCTCCAAAAGTATGTTAGTACATAAAGGTGTATTACGCGGCGCATTACATGTTAGCGTTACACCATATAAGTCTAAATAAAACGCAAACAATTAAAAACTATTGCGCTACAAAGCAATAGAAAAGCAGAGTAGTTTCTTAAAGTAACTAAAAGCGCATTATCGTTAATGCGTGTGAAAGGATTCTATAATTAGGTCTGAGACAGCAGAGAAAGTGATGAAAAAGCTGTCTGCTGAAACGTTTTTGAAAACCAATGCGCACACATGTCAAAATGTAAAAGTAGCGGCAGTATTTTGAAACCGAACGTAAGGTATGAACATAAAAAAAGTATGCGTGAGAGCAAAAAAGTATGAAAAGGCAAGTGACAGAGCAGGCAGTAAGCAGAAAAAGAAACTTAGCAAGGAAAACAATAAAAGAATAGCGCAAGGTATGTTTATAATTTGACTATTTCAGAAAAGGAACAAGCAGCACATAAGGAGCGGGATAATGGCAGAATACAAGAGACTACAATGTGATATAATATTGTGAGTTGCACATGCGTAAATTTTTTTTTTTTAAAAGCGTTAGAGGACTTCTAAACTATTTACACTGTGCAAGTTGTACGTTGCTATACGCATGCCAGGAAGCAACTTAGGCCTGTTAATGCGCCGCAACCCGTAAGCATACACCTTTTGGCTTCTACCGTGTTCGTATGGGTAAGAATGTGTTATTTTAAGTGAGGTGAGCTGACTAATGTAAAGCAAAAGACATTGTGGAACTGCAGCATAAAATATTTGCGAAGTAGGGAATTTTGAGTTGCAGCACCAAATATTGGAAAAGCACAAGACAATGTGTAAATGCCGGAGGAATTAATATGCGAAAAACCCCAAAAAGTATAATAGGGAAGGAAATATTTTTAGAATAATGGGTGAGTGACCTTAGGAAGCCACTGAGCAGAGCATACGATCACGGTATGCAGCAAAAGTGGCGTATTCACACGGCGTGCGCTGTAAGCTGTCGCCTGCATATGTCCTGCTCTTGTTTCGCAAGGAAGCCCACACCGTGACAACGCGCCATAGGCTGTCGCATGCAAATGTAAAGTAACTTGTATTGTAACGTCCCTGTATGCTTATAAGCAAGAACGCAACATGTATGCCATAGGCTGTTGTATGCATTTCTCCTATTTATTCATTTGTTCATCAAGGAAGCACTAGGCGGTAACGCGCCGTAGCTGTTGACTACATATATGCAGCGCTTTGAGTTGTCTAGCAAAAAACAGGAAGGAGGCGTATCACAACAGCGCGTGTTTGAAGCTAGCCTGCATTTCTGCTGTCCTTGTCGACTAAGCAAGCCCACACCGTGCCAACGCGCCATAGGCTGTTGCATGCATATGTGAAATCCTCTCGCAGCGCTCTGAGTTGTCCAGCAAAAAAACAAGAAGAAGCGTAATACAACAGCACGTGGTTGACGCTGCCCTGCATTTATACTGTCCTTGTCGACTAAGGGAGCCCACACCGTGCCAACGCGCCATAGGCTGTTGCATGCATATGTGAAATCCTCTCCGTTGTTTAGCAATAAAACAGGAGCAGGAGGTATATAAACACGCCGCACGGTGTAAGCTGGCGCGTGCATATCTCCTGTCTTTATTTAGCGAGGAAGCCAGTCGTACGCGCGCCCATTTCCTGTCCTGGGAGTTGTTGCATAAGGAAGCAGGAGGTGCGTAAACACGGCGCCAGCCGTACACGTGCACATCCCCTGTCCTGCAAGTTAATCTAGCGACAGCGCTCGAGACCTAAAAACAAGACTTATTGCATTGCCCATGGAGCCGCTCTCAGCGCGCGAAACTGAAAGCGCGTGGGAGCGCACGAGACGCCGTGAGCGTGCACATCGGCTGTCCCAGCGTAAGCTGAGGATCACCGGAGAAGACACGCTGTTTATCTGCGCTGAGGCTCCGAGTCTGAATCGGAGGCTGAACTGTCCTTGAGCCTGGCACGCTCGCAGCACGGCCAGCGTGACGGCGGCCGCATGGGCTGCGAGGTACACCGAGCACCCTGTGAGCTCTGGGGACACGCTGCAGGGCATCGCGCTGAAGCATGGCGGAACGACGGTAAGGAATGCGGGGAGAGAGTAGCTGTATGGAGAGGGCGTCAGTGTGTGGTTGTGGAGGAATATGGTGGGGGTTGGCAGATGGCGCATGGCTGGCTGACACTGGAGGGGGTGCAAGTACAGCTGGGGAGTGCGTGCACAGCTCATGTTTTGCGGCTGGCGAGGACGGAAGGGGGACAGGAGATGTGCACATCGCGTGTCTGTACGTGCGTGTTCACGGTTGCAGTCCGTCCTGCGCGTGCACATCTCCTGTCTCCCTTCCGAAGCAAGTCGGTAACAATAGATCTCGCTAGCGACAGCGCTTTCGCGCTGCGTCGCTAGGCGAGACCTAAAAACTACTGACCAATCTCCCTGCTCCCATTCCCAGGGAAGGTACTGGAAAAGATCATCAACAAGCAACTCATGACCCACCTGGAGCAGAAGCTACTCAATACCTCCCATTCTGACTTCCGCAGCAATCACAGCACCAACACTGCTCTCATTGCAGCCACCAACGACAACCGAACCTTCCTCGACAGAGCAGAAACAGCAGCTCTGATCCTCCTCAACCTCTCAGCAGCCTTTGACACCATATCCCACCACATGCTGATCGAAAGACTCCCCCACATCGGCATCCAAAGGGATGTGCTCAGATGGATTACCTCCTTCCTCACCAGAAAAACCCAGAGGATCAATCTCCCACCTTTAATCTCCAAACCCAAGGATCTGGGAACCAGATCACCTGCAGTGTCCCCCAAGGCTCATCCATCAGCCCCATGCTCTTCAACGCATATATGACCCTACTGGTCAATATTGTTAGATCCCATGGTCTCAACATAATTTCCTACGCAGATAACACCCAGCTCATCCTCTCACTCACTCACAACCCCACCACCGCCAGAACCAACTTCCACAGATGTATGACAAGCGTCGCCGAAAAGATGAAGAACAATTGTCTTCAGCTGAACACAGACAAGACGGACGTACTGATCTTCGGCAGCAGCAGCAAAACAGGGAACGACTCCTGGTGGCCATCAGACCTTGGACCCGCACCCACTCCCTCCAACCATGCCAGAAACCTCAGAATAATCATTGACAACAAGCTCACCATGAATTCACAGGTCAACAATATCTCCTCCGCCTGCTTCCTCACACTGTGCACGCTACGTAAGATGTTCAAGTGGCTTCCCCTACACACGAGGCACACTGTGACACAGGCCCTCATAACCAGCCGACTGGACTATGGCAACGCCCTTTACACAGGAATCGCCGCACCCCTCCTACAGAAACTTCAGACAATAAAGAACGCCGCAGCCAGTCTCATCCTCGCCCTCCCCTGACAAGCCCAAATTATACCCCTCCTCAGGCAACTCCACTGGCTCCCCGTACAGAAGAGATGCCAATTCAAGCCGCTGACCAACACACACAAGGCTCTACACAACCAAGGACCCGCCTATGTTAACCACTGCCTGAACTTCCACCAACCATCGAGTAGACTACACTCTGCCTCCCTTTCACTTACCCATACTCCCTGCATCTACTGAAGCAGATGTCGAGGACCCTCCTTCTCTCACATCGCAGCAAAGACCTGGAACAACCTCCCCACACAACTCCAGACCATCAACTCACTTCTGGAATTCCGAATGGCCCTCAACACCTGGCTGTTTGAATAGGCCTCCGGGACCTGCAAACGCCTGGATAACCTATCAGGTGATTAGCCTCGCTTTATAAATCCTGATTGATTGATTTGATGTCACTGCCAAAGCAAGCTCTTACCTCCTCTACTTAACATGCTTTGCTGCTTGTGGAATACAACACATGTTGGCTAATGATCTTACCTGTGATAGAGGAGTGAAACTGTAATGCCCCCTCATACATACGAAAGTCATGGCTTTTCTGCTGACATGCACGTGTAGTACTGTCAGTTCATGAGAACATGATGAAAATAATCTAACTCATAATCTGTCAGTATTTATGGTTCAATTTCTGAGTTCAAATCTGCTAAAATCAGCTTCTCCTTGTGTGCTGACTGGTGGGGCCCTGCCATAGCTTCCCATGTGCATCAGTCACCACTGTCCATTTTCTTGTTTTTACATATGTGTATGGGACAGATGGGGTAGTCCCTTAATATTATTTGCATGTGAGGTGTGTAGAGGAACAGAATACCTAGTGACATTCGGACAGGGAGCTTCGTGGAAAATTCCAACGTGCCAGAAAGTATTTCCATATTGCACCATGCCTTTTAATGATAAATGAATTCTATAAAAATGATAATATAATTGTACGGCAATTAGGATTATTAAACTCATTATAAAAATGACTGCTGTCGATACAAATAATGGGCTATATGAGAGTTTACTTGCAAAAGTGTGCCAGTTTCCACCTGTGAATTTCTGCTAATGGAGTATTTAAGGAGATGTTCCCTTTCCAAATGCATATTTAAATTATGTAAGTAATCCAGGCAGTGACAGAGAGCAACATCGGTTTCCACCTAAAGGCAGAGTGACATTCTGAAAGCTTTGAAGGTAGGTGCAAAATGTGACGCACGCCATACCCTAATTCCTTCTCTGCCACTTACAATGCGATATATTACTTGATATCTGTCCCTACCGACCTAATCATATTTTATTATTTCCTCTTCACCTGCTCTCCCAATCTGTACTATCGCGTCTCCCGTCTTCTCAACCAGCTCCCCACTTTTGTACTTTTACTCCCAATATCGCCTCTCTGGCATCTTTCCTTCCTTGTCGTCCACTGGTCTCTTACCCCACTCTCCTCAACTTTATTTCGATCAGGTTTCTTGTTCTTTTATCCCTCTCTCTCTCTCCAGTGCTTCGGGGCTCTTGAAGTGACCAAAACCAGACGTGTCGGTCCTATTAGAAGCTCCAGAATTATTGTGATAAGTAAATTAATACGTCTAACATGGTATACACAATTGTGGCACCTGTCCAAAAGAAGAAAGTCGACAAACACATAAGATATGCACATAAAAATACTTCCCAGCTTTTCACTTTTGAGACATCGTTCTTGTTATATAACACGAGACAGCTAATTTCACACCAAAGACAAACACCGACAGGGAAGCATTTGTCAAAGGAAGAATAACTGACCGCAGCTCTGTTAGGCAAGTGGGCGTGTGACCGGCATGTTATCATGCCACACTGCTTGCAGTTAGCAACCATGTAAGGAGTTTAAGAAAACAAACCACATCGGTGAATGCAGAGCAAAGTCTTTCTTCTCAGCTAACACCAGTGCTGTGTAGATACAGGACATTGCTCTTAGCAACCGGATGTCAGATTTGAATTCACAGGTAAAATGGTCTTACTCGAATTCACTCACATTTAGTAACCGTCGAAGGTCTGTAACATTCTTAACCAGTAGCCTGCCTTGGCGCGATAGTTGTACACTGCAGCCCAAAGAACCCTCATACATTTTTCCAGGTAATCGTATGCATACGGGGAAATCTTTGTTGTTCCCTAAAAAGATTTAGATGTATTTTCGGTTTTTAGGGCATGTGCTGAGTTGCAAACTTTTCTTCTGAAAAACGAGGGGCAGATTTACAAGAAGGTGCTGCCACGTGGCACCGCAAGCCCTTTGGCTGCGCCACGCGGTGGCACTTTCAGAGCACAGGAATGCGACATATTTACAAGGAGATGTCGCATTCCTGTACTCTCCCCTGCGCTGGCGCACAAACAGCTGCCATGCGCTGGCGCAGGCACCCTTGCACCATTGTGCAGGGATGCCTGCGTCATGGGGAGATTGTTTTTGTGCAGGAAGGGGAACCTATCTGCACAAAAACAATTACTACAGGCATTTCCCTCTTTCAATGCATGCTGTAGAATGCAGCACGCATTGAAAGAGGAAAAAAACGAGGAGAAAACATTTCTCCTCGTTGCACCTAGCTACGCCACCCCCAGGGTGGCGTAGCATACTGACGCATTTCCAGGTTTACGAATCCTCGTAAATCTGGAAATGTGTCTGGTTCCATGGGTGTTGCGTGGGAACACCCACAGCAACACCCATGGAACGCCCGTTTCACGCAAAGTGCAGCGTGTAAAGGGGCCGTATTTCCTGTCCTTGTAAATATGGGGCAGTGTAATGCGCTGCCAGTGCGTCACAAAAAGTGCCGTACTGGCAGCGGAAGGAGCTTGTAAATCTGCCCTGAGTGTTTTTTTTTTCAAAACTCTGAAAGACTCGCAAACTTCAATGTTTACATAAAAAAAACTCTAGTAACATAGGTTTTGCAGAAAAAACAAAGTATCCCAAGCTAGTCGCAGAATATTTCATTGTAAACACGTTTTGATGAAAACATTTTAAGCAAACATTTGTTTGCAAGAATTTTCCAGAGAAGGCAAAGTTTTGAAAGTTAAAAAAAAAACTTAGCCTATGAAACTATTAAACTTCGCAAGACTTTGTTAATGAATTTAAATTTCTCACATCATTTGTTTTTATAAAGTGCTATAAGGCACAGTCGAATGATATGGGGTAGCTAGGGATGACAAACAAAGAGGCTTATTTATGAGAGCCCTGCGTCACTTTTACACCACGTAAAATGGTACGTGCGTGACGCAAGGGACTCAAAGATTTATGAAAACATTCAAAGCCACCCTGCGTGGCTTTGAGTGGCCTCATAAATTATGAGTAAGGTGACAAAGCCAAAATCGCTGCGTCTCCTTACTCTGCACCTAGGAGGCGTTCCATGAGCGTTTTCGCATGCAACACCCATGGAATTTGACGCTTCTCCAGATTTCCAAAGTGATGTAAATCTGGGGAAGCGTCAAATCCGTACGCCCCCCAAGGTGAAGCGTAACGAGGATAAAATATGTCAATTTCTCCTCAATTTTTCCTCTTTCTGCAGCACACATCGAAAGAGGAAAGCGCCTAGTAGGATTATTTTTGTGCAGGAAGGGGCCCCTTCCTGCACAAAAAAACATTCTGCCTGCAACGGAGGCACGGTACCTATATTGGCGCTAGGCTGCCAAAACGGTGACAGCGCATGCAGAAAGGATAGGTATTGCTTAAATATGTTGCATTCCTGCCCTTTCAGTTTGGGGTAGAGCAGCACAGCAAGATGCCTTGCTGTGCTGCCGTACGCCAAATTGCAAAAAATAAGGCCCAATGTTTTGAGAGAGAAAAAAGATGATTTGTGTAGGAACTGGAAGGCAATTAGGCATTCCAGCAAAATACAATCTGCATTTTCAAAGGTAGACCCTTTTTTCTATTCAGCTCACAATTCAAATGCTGTTCGAAAGACAAGCATTGGCAATGCCAATAGGTCTGCATTATTTATTTATTTTATTTATTTGTATTTATAAAGTTTTATATAGCGTGAACATAACCCTTGGGGGTATCAGATCGCTTTACAATGATCAATGTGAAATGTATAACAATAACAACAACATCATCTAGCAGGGACAAGATGTGGGCATCTCTCCTAGAGAGCAGACCACAGAGTCCAGGTGGACAGCAACCAGTAGACCAGAGTAAGAATATAGCTTGCGAGAAGTGATCATGCATGCAGGCAAGGGATAGATCAAGTTCTGGAGTATAGTTCATGCATTCATCGGCATAGAATTGTTTATCAATATCCTTTTGACGTCTTTCTTGAATGAGGCAATTGATGGATTAATTTTGATTTCAGGGGTAAGGGCGTTCTAGATTCTCGGGGGTCATGCCTGAGAAGGTTCGGTTATAAGTTTTCTATTTATGAAATTTGGTGGTTTCAGCAGAAGTGAACTAGTGATTCTAAATGCTCTGAAGCCACCAGACAGCTCTAGTTTTTTGTGCAAGGTACCTCGGAGTGTTGAAATGCAGGGCTATATGTGTCATGCCGGCAATTTTCAAATGGATCCTCGCCTCATATGGAAGCCAGTTAAGTGATTCCAGGTCGGGAGTGATGTGATTGTTCCTTTTTAGGTCTCGGCCTGCACCAGCGCTTGCGCTGGTCTGGCCGAGAGTTTTAGTAAGCGGGTTTTGGAAGTGCAAACCCACTGGCTTTCGGCTGGCGACCAGCTTGCGTTCACGATAGCGTGCACGCGCGCAGCTGCCTTCTGGGTTTCCTATCTCTTCCTCATTTCCTCGTCATGGCTCATTAACTCTCTGGACTCTGATGTTTCAATCGCAGCAGCAGCTCACATTACCAACTGACGGCCCTGGACTACAGTCACATGAAAAACAACAGCGATTAGCATTGAAATGCAAGCTTTTTTTTGTCTAGTTAGAAATATTGCTTCGGTGGGTTGATTTCACCTTATATCGCTATTTGTTTTATATTGGGAGTCACAGCCTAATTACCAGTATTTTTGTCTCACTCTGTTTTAAAAAAAAATATTTATTCGCACAAAGCTATATTTAAGGTTACTTTTTCCGCGTCACTTCTTCACTCTATTTAAACTCCACACCCCCACTCTTATTGTCTCTCTCCTTCTCTCTCTCTCCCTCTCTAATTCTCTCTCTACTTAATTAACTCTCCCCTCACTATCTTTTTTAGCCTTTCATTCTCTCTCACCCCTTTATCTGTTTCTCTTTCAAACTCCTTCATTCACTCTCTCGCCCCTTCTTTCTCTCTCTCTATCCCGCTCCACTCTTTATTCTATGTACACCCTTTCTCTCTCTTTCTCTCTCACCACCCTCTCTAATTGGGCATTATATCTTCACTCTATCTCTCACTCGGCAACACCACAGCATCACTCAGCATCACCACAGCATCACTCAGCATCACCACAGCATCACTCAGCGCAACCACAGCATCAATCAGAGCCAGCACAGCATCAATCAGAGCCAGCACAGTATCAATCAGAGCCATCACAGCATCACTCAGCGCCATCACAGCATCACTCAACGCCATCACAGCATCACTCAGTGCAACCACAGCATCACTCAGTGCAACCACAGCATTACTCAGCACAACCACAGCATCACTTAGCGCCACAACAGCATCACTCAGCGCCACCACAGCATTACTCAGCAGCACCACAGCATCACTCCGCGCCACCACAGCATCAATCAGCACCACCATAGCTTCACTCAGTGACACCACATCATCACTCAGGGCCAACACTGCATCACTCAGCACCACCACAGGATGACTCAGCACCACCACAGGATGACTCAGCACCACCACAGGATGACTCAGCACCACCACAGCATCGCTCAGCACCACCACAGCATCGCTCAGCACCACCACAGCATCACTCAGCGCCACAACAGCATCACTCAGCGCCACCACAGCATCACTCAGCGCCACCACAGCATCACTCAGCGCCACCACAGCATCACTCAGCGCCACCACAGCATCACTCAGCACCACCACAGCATCACTCAGAACTACCACAGCATCACCACAGCATCACTCAGTGCCACAACAATATCACTGAGCACCACCACAGCATCACTCAGCGCCACCACAGCATCACTCAGCGCCACCACAGCATCACTCAGCGCCACCACAGCATCACTCAGGGCCACCACAGCATCACTCAGGGCCACCACAGCATCACTCAGGGCCACCACAGCATCACTCAGGGCCACCACAGCATCACTCAGCGCCAAGACAATATCACTCAGCACCACCACAGCATCACTCAGCGCCAAGACAATATCACTCAGCACCACCACAGCATCACTCAGCGCCAAGACAATATCACTCAGCACCACCACCGCATCACTCAGCAAGACCTGAGTATCATTCAGCATCACCTCAGCATCGTCTCCGCAACAGTCACCACCACCACCACTACCACCTCAGCATCACTCAGCACCACCTCAGTCTGCTCTCGGAATCTGGCATCTGTTGATTCTCCCCTAGCGTCTGGCCGCTGCTAGTGTTATAATACAGGTACTAGTTCCCAACCTTCACCCTCCGATTGTTTATGCCCCCTCCAAAAAAAAGCTTTAACAAACCACCATTGCAATAGGCAGAAACAAGTTGCCAGCATTGCAAGAAAAAAAGAAAACTGAGGACATTTTTTATTGTAAATACTTTTTTAATATGGTCGTTCAGTTTTACATAATGCCTTCTTGGTCATATATAAAGTAACAAAAATGCTTCTGACACTTTTTTATTATAACTTTTCAGCATGCTGCACAGCAGCCACACTTCTCATTGGCAAAGTCAATAGCTCTGGCTAAACACTTATAAGGCCCCAAAGGCGAGACCTATTGGCTATGCCAATGCTTGTTGATCCTGTAATGAGTCTAGCAGCAGAGTTAAGAGAGGACCTTAGTAGCGCCAGCTTAGCTCTGTGTAGGCCGCAAAGGGTTGCACTCCCATAGTCCAACCTGGGAATCACTAGAGCTTGAACAGCAGACTTGAGGTCATCCAGGGGAAGAAAGGGTTTGATTTTTTTTTAAGATGCTTATGTGGAAGTTCGCTCCTTTGGTGGCAGAGCTGATGTGCTCCTGCATGTTCAGATTCTTGTCCAGCGTTACTCCCAGAGATCTTGCAGACTCTCTAATGTGTGGGACACAATTCAGTGCTGTTAGTTGTTTCATCCATTCTGAAATGTCCGGAGAGCATTTGGGTGTGGAAATTAGAAGGAATTCTGTTTTGAGAGCGTTTAGTTTTAGGTGGTTACTAGTCAGCCAGTTTTGTGTTTTTTGTAGGGTTGAGTTTAGAGACCTAAAATCTTCGCGGCAAGAGATTTTAGAGTACCGTTGGATGTCATCTACATACATGTAATAATAGATGTTAAATAAATTCAGCAAATCAGTTAGAGGTTCCATGAATAGATTGAAGAGAGTGGGTGAGAGTGCAGATCCCTGAGGGACCCCTAGAGTGACCTGTGAAGGGTTGGATAGGGACACATTGACCTTGATTCTTTGAATTCTTTTCTGTAGAAAAGAGGCAAAGCAGTTGAGAACGGCCCCCAATAGTCCCATCCTATGTTTAAGTAGGTCTCAGAGGTTGTCATGTTTGATGGTATTGAAGGCTGGCGATAGGTCCAGGAGATGAGAAGGCAGGATTCATTTTGATTCACATCATCAACAATGTGTGTGAGTGCCGATTCCGTGCTGTGGCCAAGGTGGAATCTGGATTGGAACTAAGAGACTGAATTGGTCAATGTGGTTGCACAGTTGAACATGTACACACTTCTTGAGGAGTTTTGCTAATGTCAGAATCGTAGAGATTGGGCGAAAGTGTTTAAGGTCGGAGAGGTCCGCCGTTGTTTTTTTTAAAATGGGGGTAACCTGCCCAGCTTTGAGGCAGTCAGTTATTGATCCCTGAAGTAGCGAGGCATTGACTATTTTAGTCCAGAGCAGAAGTAGGGACCTTTTGATCTCATTCAAGACATTTGTTGGAAGAGGGTCACTGTAGTGGTTTGAGGGTTTCAGTGTTGTAAGGATTTTGGGGATGGCGCGCTCATCAAAAGTTTTGAATATGCTACAGGTAGCATTGTTTTTGGTGGGGTGTGCTGGGAAACCTGGTGTCTCCGCCATCAGGGGCGTGGTGGGGGGGCTACAAGGAGGTGTGCAAGGAAGGTGCTCTGTAGCTGACTGCAGGTCATTTTCGACCTTTCTTGTCTTTTCCATGAAGAAGGAGGTAAAATCCTCCCAGTTTCGCTGTGGTTTAGAACTTGTGGGGGAAGCATTGGATTGGTTATTGGATTGTAGCTTGACCAGTTCGAACAGTTTTTTGGGCGATTTCTAGTGTTGTCTAATTGGCTTCTAAAGACCGCTTTTGAGATTCTAATTTGTTTGTTGTAAATGCTCCTCCGTGCTCTCAGGATTTTAAGGTTTTTGAGGGATGGTGTGGTTCTCCATGCTCGATCAGCTAGTCTAAGCTTATGTCTTTCTTGAACCTAGGTTTGGAGTCTTTGGTAGATATTCTTTTTAGCACCAGGAGTGCTATTAAGTCTAAAATGTTCAACATGGGGTTGTTGTAATGGTTTGTTAGGTCATGGACATCTGCCATACCCAAGGGACGTGTCAGGATGTCAGATCGTTCCAGTTAATATTATGCATGCTTCTTTTTCATTGTTTTGGTTTCTTTGGTTGACCCTTTTTTTCTTAATTGACTCTGTGATGAGAAAGGTGATGAGGTGATGATCTGTCCAGTCACAAGTGATGATAGATTCCAGTTGGATACTGTTACTCTTGGTAATGATAAGGCCCAGAGTCGCACCCAAGTTATGTGTAGGACCGTCGCAGAATTGCATCAGATTTAGGTCACCTTTGAAGGTTTACAGGCTGTTGACTGCTTGGCCGTTAAGGTAATTCCAGTGCAGGTTGAAATCACCAGGGAAGATGCGGGTGGTGCTGTGTTGTCCTGCGTTGGTTGAGATGGTTTCCATCATTTGTTCTATAAAAGTGTTGTTGTCCGCTATATAGATCGTGTGCAGCTTGCACCATCGGTTGTTGTTGATCCAAATGTCAATGCATAGATATTCGCGTGAGGATAAGTCTATTTTATGTGACTGTTTCACTGCGATATTGTTTCTGTGTATGCAAGCGATACCTCCGCCAGGTCTGATTTGTCTGTCTAACCTAATGATGTTATGATTAAGTGGCATTAGAAGGTCAAGGTTAGGTGAGGAGGCTTCATTAAGCCATGTTTTAGTCAGGATTAGTATGTCTAGTTCGTGTGTGAGGATGAGGTCCGCGATGTCCGCTGCCTGTTTCACAGCCAATCTACAATTGAGTAGCATGCATTTCAGGTGTGGTTTGGTGTCATCTGCGACTGGCTGAGTGATGGGCTCTTGCAAAAGGTTTGACTTGTTAAAGCTCTGTGATTGTGCCTTGTATCTCTGTGTGGGTTTGTATGAACAGTTTGGATTTGGGTGACATCGCCTCTGTTAGCGGAGTAAGTAGGATCATAAGAGAGGAGGAGGGAATGAATGTCCTTGCCGGAAAGGGGCTCCTTCAACCTGTGGGGGCGCGAATCAGCATTGGGTAGGTTATAGTTTGCCAATTCAGGCCGGGTATGGAAAGATGGTTGAGATCTCGTTGTCTGTGGGGTGTGGATTCGGCCTACGGCGGTAATTCAAATCTAGGGTGTGATTGAGCCTAATCCTCTCGGTTGTAGTATTGTTTCCTTTGTTGTTCCCCAACTTTGAGGTGATGCTTATGAGGCTTTTTAGATCTACCTTAAGTAGTTGGAGGTTCAGTGCCATCCGGCCAAGTCTGGCTTCTAAAGATGTGTGAGAACAGGTGGGCGATGATTGAGTACAAATGCCCGGAAATGGGGAGGGTGCTCAAGCCTACAGCGTAAGTGTGCATCTGGCCTGGGCACACCAATGGAGTGGAGGTTGGGTTATGAATAGCTTTGTATGTGGGGCAATGAGGCAGAGAGTAAATGAACTGGTTGGGTAGGAGCGTTTAGATCTTTTGGAGTAAGGTATTATTCATAATAGGGGTTTTAGGCCTCGCACCAGCATTTGTTTGGGTCCCGTGTAGTGTCTCTGGCATAGTCGCTCTATCCACAGGAGTGTGTTCAGCCGACCAGGGGATAGTCATGGTGAGCTGGTTGTATTCATGGGTGTATGTCTCTGCGATCATTACTAATGAGGGGTGGTAAGGGCTTATTCCAGATTGTTGATTCAAGGGTAGGGTCTCCAGTTCCCCATGTGTAGGCTGAGTGGTGATGTAATGTGTGTTGTAGGCCCTGGGGGTGACGTGTGCCGTATGAATAAAAGTACCTTCTGCATTATTGATGGATTCAGGCATTTAGTAATGCATCATATATGCATTCTGTCACTCATCTATGTGTTCATGCATCCATTTATCCATCCATTGACTCATTCTTACATTCACCCTCTGATGCAACCACAATAAAACACACAAACTCAACATTTGCAAGATAAATTAAATGAATAAAAGTAGAAAAATGAAAACATGCTGCACTCTAAACAGGGTATATGCTTGCAATAAAAAAATAAACAGCAGCTGGTGTCCATCTTGCAGTGGTACATCGTCTGTCGATGTTTTAAAGTTCTAGCATGGCCGCCATGTTAGAACCAATGTATTGGCTATTCTGGAATGGTAAAATAATGACACCCTATGGACACATTCCACCACATTCCATGATGGTGCACTGCTGATGAAATGAGCAGCAAACAAGTGTACTGTTAGCTCTGCTGTGGGAGCTATAGTATCCTCTTAAGAATCAATAAAAGGAGGAGAAGCAAATAAATGAAAGGAAAACAATAAAAAAAGAAAATTGAAAACTAAACGACCGGCCAACCAGCCCAACACTGAAGCAGATTCGTTTTCAGATGGATGTGCAATTGCGGTCTAGCTCGTGGCAGACAGCTATTCCTGGCAGGCATTTTGAAGAGATTCTAACAAGAATTATTACAGTGCAAATCTTCTATCCCTGGGGTTTGTTAAAGGGGGTAACCAACACCAAAATCCTTTCCTACTAAGGTAATCTCTGAGACTTCACGTAACAAAATACCTGACTGGCTTAAACACGGTGCAAACACAATACACCTTAAAGGATTACTGTCTTTAACATATGTGTCAGATAGTAAGTAAACGAGGCCTACTGTCTTTGTCGTAACTTTTATAGAAAATACACCAGACGAATGGCAACAGAAATACCTTTTCCTAGGAAACCATTCAGGACTACACCATTGGCTTGTCACCTTAGCCAACTCTGACCTACTGTATTACGCTTTCTCACAAGGCAACAATCAGGCATACAATCATACATTTACAAAAGTATTCAAAATTAAAGCTGGCAAAGCAAAATATTCTCTCTTCTAAGAGGGTCTAAAAGAGATTCTCACATTGCAAACGTCTATATTCAAAGTTTGTCAGAGGGGGTAACCAACACCAAAACTCTTGCCTGCTATGCTGATCTGAGTAACACAGAACCAATCTGTACGCTTTAATGCAGAGTACTAACAATCCACCCTTGAATGCCTATTGACTTTAACATTTGACTTTGACTTTAACATATGCTTCTCACAATCAATATGCCAGACTTTCTGCCTGTATAATAACTATCCCTGGGCATAAAACTCCCCTCCGCTCGTGGAGTTTGTGGAGTTTTGGCAACTCCGCATTCCGCGTAGAACGCGGAGTTGCCGAAAAACTCTGCACTCCTCAACAGAGCAGAGGTTTTTTTTGTTTGCGTGCCCAAAATGCATTTTTGCCTGTGCAGGAGCGACTTACCGGGTGCCTGCAATCGCTGACGAGATTTCCTGAGCTGTACGTGAGCGCCACGAGATTTGCTAGGTGGCTGCTTAGTCCCGCGAGAGTTTGCGATCGCAAACACGTCATTCGGACGTGCCATCAGACTTCCGGCGGACGTTTTGTGAAGAACAAGATCCCGAACACACAGAATCTACCGCGACTGCAATCTGGAGAAGGTTCTCTTGAGCAGCCTCAAAACCATCTCAAAATGACAATTTGGATTAAAAAAAACTCCTCAAATTGACATTTGGCTGTACTTGTTTGTGCAAGGAGTTCTTTGTCTTTTTTTACTTTTCTTTTGAAGAGGAAGGAAGTACCCCAGAGTCTCCAACTTCATGTTCCTGTCCAGCAGGCTCCTTCCAGTGCTTTGTCCATCTCATGGTCACTTTTCATTTGGATTTGGAGCTGGAAGGAACACTCTTTGTGTCTGTACATCATATATCATTGGATTTGAGGACTTTTGAATTTGAGATTTCACAAGTAAGTTAAAAAATTGGTGTTGTTTGTTTAATTGGGGCCATGCACCTAGATTTATTTGTACTTTTCATCATTTTGTAAAAATGTATTGTGGTGGGTGGCCTGTAGTTTCAGAAGGGGCCTAATTGTTTCTTTGTAAGAAATCTTTCTTATTTTATAAAGGAAACATGTTGCACAGTTTACTACATTTTCTCCAGCTTTTGAAATCAATTTGCAATATTTCTTTAATTCAGTATGTAGCTCAGTAGTCTGCCAAGAGGCCTTTCAGCCAGTAAGCCCAGAGCTACTCATGGGTGCATGGGACAACTGTTTCTGTGGTGTCTGTTGAATTTAAACATCATTTAGGGCATGGATGGTATTGGATTGAAATACAAAGTGTGTTTTTTTTGGAGTATTTAACTTTTTTTCATGTGCCTTTGTTGGATGTGTGTGGTTGTAATAACTTGCAAACCTTTTTTTTTAGCACTGTGGATTTTCGTTTTTGGCATTGTTGCATTAAAGATGTGTTGTTAGCATGCCTCCTTTGTCTGGCCAGTGTATGAGTGTGTTTGTTTGCAATAGTGGGCCATCATTTGCCTTGGCTGACCCTCTCCATGTGGCCAGGGGCCATTTTGTAAAGTCTGTGTCCAAATAGGCCAGCTTGAGTTCTCCTGCTTGTTGTTGTGACTTGTGACCATGTGGCTGGTGGCCATTTTGTGGAGGCAATTAGTGTGCTTTTGCCATAGGCCTGCATGTCTTTCCTTTGTTCCTCTTGGCTTATTGCTTCTTGTGGTAGCCTGGCCATATGGCTGCCGGCCATTTTGTGAAGGCAGCCAGTGTGCTTTTGCCATAGAGCTGCATTGTCTGTCTTCCCTTTCTTGTTGTTGTGGCCTGGCCGTGTGACTGGCTGCCATTTTGTGAAGGCAGCCAGTGTGCCTTTGCCATTGGCCTGCATTGTCTGTCTTATCTTTCTGGTTGTTGTGGCCTGGCCATGTGGCTGGAGGCCATTTTGTGAAGGAGCAGCCAGTGTGCTTCTGCATTAGGCCTGCATGCATTCTTTGTCGTGGCCATGCCTTCATGCTGGTTGTTTTGCATGCAATTTTTTATCCAGCAAAAAATGTTGCACAGTTCACTACATTTTCGAATAAATTTGCAATATTATGGATTTGAATTAATTCACTACGTGGCCTATTCTACCAATGGGTTTTCCAACCAATAGGCCCAGAGCTACTCATGGGTGCATGAAACAACCGTTTCTGTGGTGTCTGTTGAATTTAAAACATCATTTAGAGCATGGATGGCATTGGATTGAAATGCAAAATGTGTTTTTTTGGTATTTCACTTTTTTCATGTGTGTTAAATAAATGTCTTTGTTAGATGTGTGTGGTTGTTGTAACTTGCAAACCTTTTTTTAGCCCTGTGGATTTTCGTTTTTGGCATTGTTGCATTAAAGCTGTGTTGTTTAGTATGCCTCCTTTGTCTGGTCAGTGTGTGAATGTGTTTGTAATAGCATTTGCCTTGGCTGAGCCTCCCCATGTGGCCAGGGTCCATTTTGTAAAGTCTGTGTCCATATAGGCCTGCTTGAGTTCATTGTTTTCCAGGCCTCCTGCTTGTTGTTGTTGTGAGTGACTATGTAGCTGGCGCCCATTTTGTGGTGGCAGTTAGTGTGCTTTTGCCATAGGCCTGCCTGTCTTTCCTTTGTTCTTCTTGGCTTATATTGCTTCCATCCATTGTCATGCGTCAGCTGCAGCTCCCTGAATGCTGCATCCCACGTGATGCACAATGCCAAACCATTACATTTGTATTTTTGTTGTTGTTGTTCTTCTTTCCTATCCTTCCTGAGTGTACTGTACAGTACACCTTGAAAGCCCTTGTTGTTGTCAAAGTCTCACAAATGGCTACACTGTATTGTTAATTGTTTTAATAAAGGAGGTAATACATTTAATAATATTAATAACACTAACAAGTGTGACCACACACTAAGTTATATTATATTTGTTTGTACTAGTAGTAATTGTACCACAACAATGAATGCCACGTTTCACTGATGTTCTTGTTGCTTCTTTGCTTTTAGGTGCACAAAAGAGGAGGAGACATCATCACCCATTGTTCTGAACCAGACAGAAGTCCTGCTGCGCACGACGTCACATGACGTGTGACCACAGACATCTCTTCAACTTGTGCCACTGCGTGCTGCTGACATCTTCAAGATGGCCCCAAAGAAAGGTACAAGGTCCAGTACCAAGAACGTTGACAGTGAGAAGAAGGCACTGCCACTTACCACCACGGGTATGTCGCCCAAGACCTTTTTTGGGAAACAAAAAATTGCGCCTGCAGCAGCGGTGTCCGGGAAACAAGCTGGGAGCAGCACCCCGCATCAGTGGACCCACCCCACCAACCTAGGCCCAAGCCCATGTCTGTCGCAGAGGCAGCCAGTCTAATCACGAGTGCAACGCTGACGAGCAGTGATGTTGAAATTGACTTATCGTTATCGCAAAGTAGTACCCAATCAATACAGGAAACTCAGATAAGTGGGTAACAAGAGCCGCAACCACCCCCAATAGTAGTTGTTCCTCCTGAAGTAGGGGCAGTTCAGGAGATCGAGCTTCCTGCAGAGGAAGAAGAAGAGTAAGCCACTCTTTCAGAAGATCCATTGTCTTCCAGATCCCCAGCAAGGAAAAGGAGGGTTAGTCCATCAACTTCTTCTGCAAGCCCCTCTTCTGATGATCTAGAGGCCACTTGGAAGCCACCTCAGTCTTAGAGTGAGACACGCCATGCAAGGCTAGGGAAAAGGAAGGTTCCAGAAAGCCTTAGAGTTATGGAGGTAGATTTAGAAGAGGAGGATGATGACAACGAGCCAGTCATTATGGACATTAGCCCCACGCCAGGGGAGACCGACATTACCCCTTCCCAAATTGCTGTGAGGGATGTGGCACGGATACCACCTACACAGATACCACCAACACCACCTACAGCTGCCATATTTATATAGTCCCGGCAGTGACCTACATCCACCACAGCAACCACCTCAGTAGAATTAGGTACTGCAGAGAGTCAAATGTCACACCCACCTACCAGTTCATCTGACATTGCAAGTGGCACCAGCAGCGTCAGAAAGTTGACCTCCCCAGTGTGGGACTTCTTTTCAGTTAGCAGGGAGGAGGTGAACATTGCTATATGCTCCATTTGTGGAGCAAGTGTTAGTCGGGGTAAGCTTGGTACAAACTATGGTACTGGAGGCCAAATAACCCATCTGAGAAAACACCACTTGATCCAGTGGTAGGCGTATCTTAGCTGCCAAAAAACTGTAAGGGGCATATTCACAAGGAGCTATCACCGAATTAACGGCACTTTATTGCAGCCAAAGTCGTGATAAATTTACTCCCCCATTCACAAGCCGGTGTTAACAGCCCACAGCACCAGTTTACCCGCGATAGCAGCCGCAAAAAACATCGCCACAGTGGACCCTCGCAAATATCGCTAATGAGATGCAGAGTAGGCGTTCCCGTGTGAAAAGTCGAGACAACATCACACCTCAACATTCACAACGACCAGCCACATCAGCGATAAGAACACAAAACAGGCAATGAGGTGCGCTAGCCGCAGGTATTTAACACCTGCCTCAAGCAGGTGTTAAGAAGGACGTCTACCTGCAGTAGGCAACGGAGTCCTGCACACAGCCATACCCAAAGAACAAACAACACCATGGAGCTACTCTACATGCAGCTCGGAGCCCCAACAGGGCCACAACACCCCCCGCCACCACCCCCTGGACCGCCACCCCCCCAGGACCACCACAGAGGCAGCGTAGAGCAAGACAGCGGACCTACCGTAAACGCACCACTCTCACAGACCTAACGCCTGTGGAAGTCATTGCCCACTACAGGCTCAAAAGGACAACCATCCTCCGCATCCTGACCCACATTGCCCACAGGCTGATGGTCCCAACACAGCGGAGAACAAACATCCCTCCGCAGACAAAGCTGCTGGCAGTGCTGCACCTGTTGGCTTCTGGGACCTTCCAACCAACAACTGCCAGAGTCGGAGGGGTCTCACAGCCAGCCCTATCAAAGTTTATCACACCCGTCCTGGGTGCCATCATCAGCTTCATACCCCAGTACCTTCACTTCCCCAACACTGCGCAGGAACAGCTGGAGACTAAGCAAGGCTTCTACGCCATAGCCGGATTCCCCGCCGTGTTGGGGGCAATCGACTGCACACATGTCCCACTTGTGCCCCCTGCGGATACTGCACACCCCTACCGCAACAGGAAGCACACACATTCCATCAATGTGCAGGCAATAGTGGACCACCGGGGAATGTTCACCAATGTCGTTGCCAACTACCCAGGCAGTGTGCATGATTCCTTCATCTTCCGACAGTCCATCATCAACCAGCGCTTCCAGGATGGCACATATGGAACGGGACTGCTCGTTGGTAAGTACCAACTCAACACACCACACATCCCACAGCCACCAACGCACAAGGCACAACTGTGGGGATGCACATGTGACCAAACCACATCCGACATGTCAAACTACACGACCACCTACCAGACACGACTACACCACTCCATGGTCATCCTGGCCTACCCCTGCACCCAATACAGACTCCACATGGCACCACAGCCACACAACTGCTGAACGTGTGGAGAAGTGGAATGCGGCCATGACACATGTGAGGCACTACTCTGCCCCCATGACCCTACCCCAGTCTCCCGCAGGTCAGCGTCCCGTGGTGGTGGGCCCGTGTCAGCTGCTGTGCATCCGGGGCGACTAGCCCTGTGCGACTCGAGTCATCCCCCCTTGTAGTTCAGACATTGCATGTCTGTGTGCCTAATGACTGTTGGTGTAGTTGCCAGAACATGCTACTCCCAGAGGGCTGCCTTACACTCACCCGCCCCACAGCCAGCACAGTCGTCACTGGATTAGTGGGCCTGCCATCACATCCTGCCGAACCAAGTATTGACTCTTTTCTCCCTGTACTGTCCCAGGTGATCAAGGATATGCAGTATGCCCTTGGATAATGACAACCCTCCGAGACCCGAACAAACCCGCCCAGAGGCAGTACAATGCGGCCCACATACGCACCAGGGGCATCATTGAATGCACATTTGGCATGTTGAAGTCACGTTTCAGGTGCCTGGACAGCGCTGGTGGGAACCTCCTGTACAGCCCGGACGTCGTGTGCAAGATGATCATTGCATGTTGCGTGTTGCACAACATCTGTGTTCGCACCAGGGCCCCATGGATCCCAGTTCCAGAGATACCGTACGATGATGGTGGTGGTGATGGGGCAGGTGGCCCACATCTCACTGCAGCTGCAGCAGGAATGGCCCGTAGGGACTCCATCATTGACACTTACTTCTCATGAGCACATCACATTGTGACCCTCCGTGGCATTCATGGGACAGTAGTGGATGTCCAATTGCACTGCATGTGCGAATAAACATGTTTGCAGGTCACAGGTTGGAATTGTACATTGTCATGTTACATGTCCCTGGGGTTTCAGGTGTGATTTGCCAGGTTGTGCGCATTTTCCGATCCAGTGGTGTCCTGTGTTCAGTTGTGGAGGTGTTGCTGTTTGTCCCGGGATGTTGTCACTGTCCGGGTGCACTTCTGCTCGTATGCTGCACGGTGGGTGTGTCGCTCCTGCGGCTCTGATTTGTCTGCCACTGGTCTCTTTCAAGTGGTGTGCCTGTGGGTTCTGTTCTTCCACAGTGCGTGGATGTTGTGGTTTGCATGTTGTCCTCTGCAGTTGGCCAGGGTGCATCCGTGGCACTCCGCTGTTGATGTATTTTGTTCTGTGGCATTTTCCGTATACTGTTCTTGTGCTTTTTCCCGCATTGCGCGTGCGTATTGCTGCCCTCGCGCTGGTTGTCACTGTTTTCTTATCGCGCTTTGGCCCATCGCGTGTTTTTTGGTGTTGTGGTTTGTGTTTTTATCTCCGTCGTGGTGGTTGTATCGCGGACTTTGTCCGTGGGTTCGGCAGACTATCGCTTGCTACCGCCTTGTTGTGAATTCCACGTTGACACAGGGTTATTTTCCTGTGATAGGTTGCGTTATTGGAAGTTGCGTTACGCTACTCTTGCGGTAGTTATCACACGTTCTTGTGAATATACCCCTAAGAGTTGTTGGTGGAGGAGATGAAGAAGATCTGATCACGGTGGAACGTGAACAAGAGGGAGACATTTTCTCTGGTACACAAAGCAGCCCTGTCCCCAGCAATGCAGTGGTACCGCCGACATCATCATCAGCAACATCCCAATGGCACAAGAGTCAGGCTGAGACACCATGGGGGCCAAGTCAAGAGAGTACGCAACGAAAAAACACGCATTGAGCCACACAATATCTGGTCTCAAGAAGTCACCTGCATCAGTGGCACCAGAAAAGAAAAAAAATCCAGGCTACCATTCTCAGCATGTTTAGGTCGGAGGGGCAGTACTAACGCAACCACCCAACGGCACGTCTGTACAACGCAAAGCTGGCTAAAATGTTAGCTCTGGACCTCCTTCCTTTTTCTTTTGTGGAAGGGGTGGGTTTTCTTGAATTTGTGGCAGCCATCTGCCCGAAATGGAAGGTTCCCAACCGGTCCAATTTTGCCAGAGTTGCTGTTCCAGCACTACATCACGACGTGCTGGAATTGCTTGGACAAGCTTTGCAGCAGAGTGCTGTTCACACTATCCACCTGACAACAGACACCTGGACCAGTTGCCAAGCCACTGATTACATGTGCATCACTGCACACTGGATCTCTTCTGTGGGGGTTAGAGAAAAGATATCTGCAGGTGCTGACACTGCTGAGATTTTTAATGCCGCTCGGAAACATGCAACTGTAGCCATGTTCGCCATGGAGAAATCTCATACTGCTGCAAACATTTTGGAAGACTTTGACAACAAGGTCTTTGAATGGCTGTGACCAAGAGGGCTTAACATTGGTTTTGTTGCCACGGACATTGGCAGTAATATAGTTTAGGCCATGGCCGAATGTGGCGCATTAACATCATTGTTCAAGACTTTCTGAAAAAAGAAGACCGAGTCAGCAACTTACTGACCACCTGCAGAAAAATCTGGACATATTTCAGCCATTCTTTTAAACCCCGGAAGCAGCTGAGGATCATTCAAAGTGATAATAGAATGCCAGTGAAAGCACTCATCCAGGAGGTGCCAACAGGTTGGAAATCAACTTATGACATGCTGGAACGTCTGTTTGAGCAGTACAGACCAATAAATGAATATGTCATGCAAAGCGGGGATGCTACTGTGAAAGGCATGATCATTGAGATGGACCAATGGGGCCTAGTTAAATGCCTGACAGAGATGCTACTTTCTTTCGAGGTCTTCACACATGAAGTCAGCGAGGAGGACTGTACTATGGGCCAAGCTATCCCATTGTTGCACATGCTAGAGGGACAGCTGAAGGGGGTGTCTGCAATGTACGCAGGTGTGGAGGAAAAAAAAGAACCATGAGTTGGTGGAGAGCTTAACCCTTTGCTAATCAGAAAATATAAGGGTGCAAAGAGGCATTGTGTCATCCAACCATTACATTTGTGCCACAATTCTTGATCCAGGGTACAAACCATTACTGCACACTTTCATTCCTTTTTCAGACGGGGATGTTGCCAGCTACAAAACTTGGAAAGCTGTGCAAACCAGTCAGCTAGAAAAAGAACAGCCAGGAAATAGAGGCCTGCTCCTCCAGGGCACAACATTACTGCAGGGTAGCCATCAAGTTCAACTACAGAGCCTGAGGGCAGTGCGGTTGGCTCACAGCAGCCAAAACCACTAACAACACCAAGAACAATATCAACAACAAAAACAGAAGCATCAGCCCCAAAATCGGCACATGATTGGTTTCTACAGGCAGGGCTTAAGTTCAGTGCTGAGGCAAAGTCAAAAGAGGCCGAGCAAAGCGGAGCACCCATGAGCATTGAGCGGATGGTCCAGGCCTATCTAGATGACCCAACAGAGGTCTACTTTGATCAAAACCCATTGCTGTATTGGTATGGGAAAAGGCGCCAATGGCCAGTGCTCAGCAGGCTGGCGATAAACTATCTGGCTTGCTCTGTCGCAAGAATCTCTGCTGAGCGAGTTTTCAGTGCTGCTCGTGCCGTTCTGACAGTGAGAAGGATCAGTCTCTCCCAAAACGTGGAGAGGTTAACCATGAACAAAATGAATCAGCACTTTATACCACCAGATTACACCATAACTGAAGTAGCACAGCAGGAAGATGATGACGGCGACTCAGGTCATGGTAGTAGTGTGCTAGATGACCTACTTCTGGGTGAATCACCAGAGTTTGAGGACGAGCTCTACTTTCCTGACAACTAGACTTTTGAGTTACTTTCTTTCTTCCTTTAACCCCTGTGAGAAGTTGGCCTGGTATATGCTGTCCGCTAATTAAAGTGGGCACCTTGCACCAGTCCAAACAACCCTTATGGTGATTAGGTCAAAGATAACCTTTATTGAAAGCTATCCTAGTGGTAGCTATGGAGAGCAGCCTTCAGGCTAAGTCTTGAAGGAATGTTAAGCACCTTGTTTTACCAGAATGTAACCTTATAGTATTGGTTAAATGAAAGGGAAACCACACAGTAGTTATAAAAATATGTATTTATTATATATAACACTCTCTAGTATCCTCTACCCGAGGATAGAACACAAATCAAATAATACAGTTGCAAAGAATCAAACGTAAGTAGCACAATACACAATACTAAGTAAGTGATATAAGAACCACGACTCGGGACTATACCTAGTCTAGAAGGTGTAGAATCGCTGGTACCCCAAAGAACCACCCAAGGTGAGTGAATAGGGACCCTATGGAGGACGGGTGCAGTGTGGGAACACGACCGCGTGCTCCGTACAACTCAATGGGAAAGTCGCGGTTGAAAAATCACAGATTAAGGACCCTTCCCAGCAGATTACGAAGACAGCCCTTGGAACTTAAGGGTTTGGAGGGCCACCCCACCAGTGGATACCTTTGTACCAGAGTTACCTATCCCAGAGGAGCCGGGTGCATAGGTGCGAAGAGCCGTCGGAAACCCTCGTCGTTTTCTATGGATGTCGACAAAGAAATGCTGCTGCGGGAAGAACGAAAAGTGTCCGGTGGAATCCAAATGTGGATTCTAGATGAGAAGAACCTGAAAGCAGAGGGGACAGAGTCTGGGTCACTTTGGAATGACCAGGGGCTCGGTAGACGAATGCCCACCGATGTCGGGTGCTTCAGGTGTGTTGACGGTGTCTTGATTCTTCAGCTGCGAGGACCCGGAGACGTCTAGGACAACCAGGAGCCGGAGGCGAGCTGTCCCACGAAGGATGTTGAGTGCTGAGGGGTCGGTGTCCGGCTGTAGCATCAATCAAGCCTTGGCAACGGCAACAACGTAGATGGTCAAGTTCAGTGTCGATCTGGCCCAGCAAGGACCAGGAGACTCACCACAGCAAGGGGAGTCAGGGCAGGCCTGGAGCAACCAGGGGAGCCCAATTAAAGCAAAGTTGACCCTCAAGTAGACCCACAGGCCAAAGGCACCGGAGTCGCGAGGGGACCTCAGGTGGTTTCACAGGATACCAGCTAGCAGGGCACAGAGTGCGAGGATGCCGGAGTCCTTCTCAGGAAAGATGCACTGGGGTCAGGGCTACAAATGGCCCAATGCACGGAATTGTTGCACGACAATAAGCATGTGCAGCTGAGTACCAGGACTGGATTAAACAGGGCACTTTTTTTAGAATTTAAAATGGTCAGGAGAATGGCCTGGGAAAGTAAAAGCCACAAAGCCCTTCCAGGGGTTTGCTTGGTCTTGACTTTTGGTTCCCCTTATTTGGTGAGAACCATTTTAGAGCGACTAGGAACTGACTTTATTAGTCCCCAAAATGTTAATGTTGTGCCATTAGGTCATTTCTATAAACCCCCAACTTTACGGGGAATTACAAATAGAAACTGGAACTATGTAGGTGAGAGCCATTCTAGGTACAATGTCCAAACAACAAATCGATATGAAATCCTGAATAGTTTAGAAGAGTTAGACTGACTGGAAAAGGAGGCAACACCACAATACGGAAATAAGAAGGTGGTAGCTAAAGATAAGCCTATTAAACTAAATACCAATAGCTTTTCCAAACCTTCTATAGAGCCAAATAGCTCCCAAGAATTATTTCCGATAGTAGCTGAACTTCCAGCATTACCTAAGATGACCAAGGTGGTCCCCAAAACCCGTCAAATGGCGGAGGTCAGTGTACCGAATCCAGGAAATAGTCAACCACAGATACTATTGACTGTCCCTATCATACAAACTGTAGATGTAATTATGCCAAAAGGAGCATGTAGTATAGCAGCTAATCAAACAAAATTGGTTTACTGGAACGTAGCAGGACTACGAACAAAGTTAGATAATCCGCTGTGGTATGATTTTATATCAGAGTTTTCCATTATGTGTTTTCAAGAGACATGGCTAAAGGAGGCTATTCACATAAATGGGTATCAAACATATCACATGGCAGCTGTGGCAGGGAAACACGGGAGGGCTAAGGGGGGGTCTAGCTATCTATATATCTAACATGTTAAATGTTAGAAAATGGATTTGAAATACGAGGAAATATATTATCAAGTGTTGCTATTGTATATTGTTAAAAAGCATAAAGTCGCTTTGGTAAATTTTTTATAACAATGCCCAATCGGACCAGATTGGGAGAATTATGGAAAAATTGGACAATGCTTTGAAAACGGTTCAAAGGGAAGGGAAGGGGGACGTGTTTATTATTTGGGGGTGCGATTTCAATATAGCATTGTGCCCAAATAATGGTAAGGATGTATGTGACATTATGAATGAGGAGGGGAAAAGTGAAACCCATTTCCCACATTTACAGTACGGGGAAGTTCTAAATGAAATGGTATGTGGTTACGATCTGGGTTTTGCTAATGAGATAAGTACCAAACCTGCTCCCTTTACATGTACTTTTAATGGAAGAGGATGCTCTACTACGATAGATTATATCTTAATTTCAAATAGATATGTGACCAGAGTGAAATCATTTGAAACTCATGAAATTATTTTGAGTGATCACTTTCCACAGAGCATTTCCCTGACACAATTAACACAACAAACAAACCATGAGCACAAACTTATTCCGCCCCACAAAATTTGGCAATGTATAGAGTTAATGGCTATGCCTTGAAGTGGTTGATGGTAGATCCACTAGAAACCACGAAGACGATTGTGATAAACAGTAATCCGGCAATAGCAGCCATCCTAGATGGGAATGCAACACAGGAAATGGTTTTAACGGCCTTTCAACATATTACAAAGGCCATTAAAGAGGCTCTTTGGGTACAAAAGACAGAATCTAGAAAGACTAAAGGATGGTTTGACACAAAGTGTACGCAGGCATATGCAATCTTGAAAAATTTGACTCATAAAACACCCAGAAACCCGATAGCACTAAGAGAGGCAAGGAGGGTCTATAAAAATGTAATTAAAGCACGTAAGGAGGAACTAAGAGAAGATCTCTGGCAAACCCTGCAGGAGGCCACTGTGTCCAAAGATGGGGCAGCCTTTTGGAGGGCAGTGATGGCGCCCTTCTTGGAGTCGGGGGATGCTCCTACCATTGAAATTGCGATTACAGAAGTACAGTGGGTGGCACATTTCTCGAAAATATTTAATAATGTTGAAGGTACCAATGACGTGGAAATGCACTTGGAGGATGATGAGATGATGATGAAATGACATCACTATGTCCAACAAAATCAACTGACCTCCAGGTTACCCTGGATGAGGTAAATATCGATTTATTTAAAAGTAATATAGCATTATGGGGCCCGCTTCTTACACAAGTAATCACGGCTAGTTGCTCCTCCAAGCTTATAGAGTCGTGGCCGGAATCTATTTTAGTTCCCATTTTTAAAAAAGGCAATAGACAAGATCCCACCTGCTATCGACCAATATCCTTCTTAGATTCCTTGGCAAAAATTGTTGGACGTATCGTATAAGAGAGACTACAAGATTGGGCCGTAGAGAATAAGATACTCTCAGATCTGCAATTTGGATTCCGCAAGGGATTGGGAACTACCGAACAAAGTTTAAATTTGAGCATTTTGATTGGCAAATATACTTTTTTTTTAAAAGGAAGGCTGTTTTTAGCATTTGTTGACCTCACCGCAGCCTTTGACTGTGTAAGGCATGACAGGCTTTGGAGAGTGCTCCAGGATTTAGGGGTAGATCATACTAACATACATTTTTTAAAACAACTTTACCAGAACGCCAAGGCCAGAGTACGTTATGGCCCAAACGGAAAATGCACAGCCCCATTCCAAATTAAGAGAGGGGTCAGGCAAGGATGCATGTTGGCCCCCTTCCTATTAATCTCTATATAAATGGGCTAGGCCAAGCACTGACGAATGTCGGCCAAGATTTCCCTATGATAAAAGGACGGGACATACCGGCATTATTGTATGCGGATGACGCCGTCCTGATGTGCCACACCCAAGTGGGCCTACAAAGACTATTAGATTGCTTTGCGCCTTTATGCACGATCTAGGTGGGCGGAATTTGCGTAGTCGCGTTACGCAAAGTTCAGCAAAACGGTAACAAATCTCCGCGAGCACGCGGAATTGCTTGTTCCGCCCGTTCGCAATGTGTTTTTCCTGTTCGGGGGACGCTGTTTGCGTGCTCGCAGGTAAATATCTCGCGAACTTGCCCATGCGGTCGCTAATGGGCGTGGCCATCTTGTTTTTCACTTGTCCCGCCCGTTCGCAATGCTTATTTCCTGTTCCGGTTCGCATATTGCGTGCTCCTGCCCGTTCGGGATGAGTATTTCCTGTTCGGGAACGCGTATTACGTGTTCGCGATGCTTTTTGCGTGCTCGGGGGGGAAATATCGCGCAAACTTGCCCATGCGGTCGCAATGGGCGCGGCCATCTTGTTTTTCACTCTATTGCTATGGTTCTGGGCCTGCTTTTCTATCCTCCCTCTATCTTTGCAATCCTTTGTTTCTGTACACTTTTTTTATTTATTATCTATCTCTCTATTCACCTGATTCTATAATTTGAGTTTTTCCACTTTTTGTGACTTTTTCTACTACTTTTTCACTCTTTCTATAACTTGCTTTTTTCATTTCTTTTACTTACTTTTCTAATTCATCCCTTTAATTTGCTGCCCCCCCATCCCCCTCCTCACCCCCCCCGAGTCCCAGAACCATGGCCAAGGGAGAGGGCAAAGGCAAGGGAAAGGGCAAGGCTACCCGTAGCCGCAGCCGCGACCGCCTTCCCTGCGGAAGGCGGCGCCCACAAGGAGTGTAGGCTAGGGACATCTTTAGCGAGGCGGAGGTGGCCGCACTTGTTTTTTTTGTGCAGCGCCACCTCCCCTTAACCCTAGCAGCAGGCGGCAGGCGGCAGGCGGCAGGCCTGGGCCCGGGTATGGGCTCCGGGAGCGTCGCCAGCGGTGGGGAAAGGTGCGCCGGGCAGTGTTTCGCTGCTCTGGTGTCCGGCGCACCGATACCCAGCTGATGCACCGGTGGTCGGATCTCCTGGACCGTGAGCAGGACCTGCTGGACCTGCTAGGAGTGGAGGTCCCGGGGCTTGGTGAGTAGCTATTTACTATTACTACTTTGTGTTCTTCTGCTCTGTGTTATATATTGCGAATATATTTTTTTCCGAACAGCAAGAATGCTGCCGTTTACATTGCAGGTAAATTACGTTTAAAAATCTTCTGTGATTGTTATGACACAGGTGCTTGGTGCTACTAATCTTACTTGTGTGCAACATTGCGCTCGTTTGGCCTGATTATGTAAGAGTTTACTTTAGAGAACTTAAGTTAGGTAATGCTGGAGAGACTCTAGTCCTTCCTTTGTCCTCCTGCCACTAAGAAGAGATAGTGGTGGATTGATAGGTTTAGTTACTTATTAGTATTAGTTGGTAATTTTTTAGTGGTCTGCGTGACACATCCTCTGTCACGTCACGTGCTGCTGAGTGCTGCTTACCCCAGTCCTTAGTAGAACCTTTTGTAGTTTGTTTAGTGAGTGGTAATAGGCTTATCACTAGCAGAACATCAGCAGCAACCAATCAACAATTTGGAGTATGCAAAAATGTATGCATGTGTCCTCCATCTATGCATTTGTCCTTTTTTTTTTTTATCAATTTGTTTATTGATTTCAACAAACAGATAAACATCACAGTCACCGGTAACTATACATTTCAATCGACTCATAGCTCGCTCATATCCATCTATGCATTTTTGAGGACTAAAATAAATGGAAATGCAGACTTAGTGAACAATTGGCCCGTCTGGAATAGGTGGGCTAGGTCAGGTGGTACTTAGGCTTGGTTAGTATTCTGGAATCAGAATGGAACACTGGATTAGTGTTCATAAATAATAACTAGACGGTCCGTGAATCCCGCAATACTAGTCGACCAGATTAGATAGGTCAATTTTATTGCAATTGTTGTTTCCATAAATGTTTTTTTGAGCGTTTTTAAAAATATTTTATTTGTTTCACACCAATCATCCATGTGTGTCTCTTTCTTTCTTACATCTTTCATGATCAGCACCCAGGCGCAAGAAGACAGGGTCAACGGAGTCGGCGGGAGCAGCTGATGGCCAGGACCGCTCCTCTACCGAGGGCTCTGCTGCTGGCCCCAGTAAGTCCTCCTGTTGTTAATATTAATAACTATACTTCCCTAACTTTTACTGCACCTTATTTCTTCCGAACTATTATTTCGGTTTCCTAATTCTATTTTTTACAACATTTTCTTCGATCTAGACTATCGGTTTCTAAATTCTTGTTATCCCTGCCTCTAACTGCCTCTGCTATGACTCTCTGTACTACTACTATTAGTCTGTCTGTAGCTAAGCTTGCCCAGTTGGCCACTCTTTATTACAAGGTTTTAAATAAAACTCAGATTCACCAATAGCTCTAGCCACTGAGTCCAGTCCTTTGGGTTGTCCTCTTCTAGTCTTCTTAATCTTGAAGCTTTGACAATTCAAACCAACAAAATGCCCAACCAGATATTTTACTATTTTTGATAGGATAGGACATATTACTACTGTTGTAGGGATTCTGCACATACAGAACTATGCACAAGAAAATAGGACGTTGTTGTTTGGAGTTTGGACCTTCCTCACACCTCAGAACCCACAATCCCCTGACCGACTAGCTATGGTGTCTCATTAGCTCCCCAAACCCCCCGAAGATACCCAATGATTAGACAACCCAGAACATAACACTCCCGACCTCTCCGAGTCGCGGAAGCAATGCACACCCTTTTGCTCACTCACTCATGTAAGTCCACACCAAATACCACAGAGTCTATGTAAGTTCAAAAGGTTTATTTTCAACTAACAAGCTCTGTACGTTGTTCTATAATGCAGTATACAAGCCAGCACCAATAGCAAAATGCATAAGATTAAAACAATAAACATTGTTACAACTACAAGTCCATAGAAGACAAAAGGGGAAATCATGATAACTGAACAGTGGTGGAAGAACCACCCTCCCCTTTGTAGGAATATAGTTTATATAAATGAAGATTACTGAGCAAATTCTGGGGGACCCCTCACCTTGTTAGAACCTAGAAGTACTGGTTACATCATAAGCTCTGCAAAGCTCTGCTTCATAGAAGGGAATCTTCTGTCTGTTATGAGAAAAATGGTGTGCGTTAGTATAATGCAAGCATTTCTCAGTCGTGCCAAAAAGTGCAGCATGTTAAGGCTAAGCAATACGGACTGACCAGAACGCCATAACAAAGTGGCTTGTTTTTTGACCTTGTACGCAGCGCTCAGACAGTAGCAGTATGAGCTCATGTGGGCTCAAAGGCGTCTTACACAACAAGCTGTGCGGTAACGTGCGCAAAAATAAAAGATCAAAGCTAAAATGGTTGCATGGCTCAGGCTAACTTAGCAAAGACTAGAATGACCCTAGGGACCATATAACACTACTAGTGTCTACTCTACTCTAGTACCCGATTTGTACTAGTGATGTATGTTATATATGTATATAATAACTTTTTTTTCAATCTTGCTAGTGAAAAAGAATAAATAGGGGGAGGTGTATATGGCATCTAAAAAATGTGTAATGTTTTTTCTAGGCATACTACCGACCACCAGTGCCGGGGCCAGCGGCGATGGCGATGCGGCCACTTCAGAGCCTCAGGGAGCAGGAGATGCGGCAGCTGCAGGAGCTGCAGGGGGTGAGCCAGCAGCAGTGGCGGGCGGTGGTAAGTTATATTCCTTACTTATTGACATTACACTCGCTGCAAGGGTGTACACTGTACTGTTGAGACTTAGTAAGTAAGAAGTTGTTGTGAACAACGGTTGAACAAAACACCTTTTACTTAGCATTAGCAATAGCATTAGCGGCGGGAGTGTTGTTGAGTAACCAATGGCCTCTTCTATCTGACTTCAACTCAGCTGTGAAAGTTTTATGGAGAAGACTAAAAGTCAGATCAGATGACCTTGATGGATGGGTTGAACGAAAAGGGAAAGAAGGGTGGAAGGAAGAAGGACGGGCGAGATGTAATATTTATGACTGGCAGAGAAGGATACGTGGGTTGCATGCATAGGTGGCTGATAGGAATCAGATGCATGGGTGGTTGAATGCCTGAAACTCACAAATGTAAGAGGCCGAGGAAGCGGGAGGATAGATACATACCACAAATGTTATGTTCTGTGCTTGCTAGTGCTACTGTGCCACTATGTGTAGAATTAATTTTCTTACTGTTTTGCTAAGAGTATATTGTTACAATAGTCTTTTTTCTTCTTGATATAGCTACTCCTTCCACAGGGAAATCTTCTAAACCAGACAGGAATGAGTTGGCAGCCAGGGCCCTGCGCCGGAAGCTGGAGGCCATACAAACTGAATACCGGCGGCTGGTGGTTCTGGCGGAGGAGGAGGAGGCGGCAGCAGCTGCAGCCTCCTCCAATGCCCCGGGCCCCAGCCAGGCCCCTCCAGTGTTACGGCGCCGCCGTCTGGCAGCCGCCCGCTGCCGCACTTCATCCAGCACTGCTGCCCCCCCCTGTAGATGCAAGTGTCGGGCATTGAAGCGCCGCGTGGTCCGCCTAGAGGAGCGTATAAATGTCCTGGAGAAGCGAGCCCGCCGATGAGAGTTAAACTTGAGACCCTGTTGGATTGCCTCTTTTTTATTGCTTCTTTTGGTGGGTGGGAATTGGGCATTGGGGTTTATGGACATGGACAATTGGTTGGACTTTTTCATTTTGGACATTGGTTGGGGTTAGGGAGAGGGGTGGGTCAGGTGCTGTTGAGGGATTTTTTACATAGTTTATTTTTGTTAGGGGATTAAATTATATTTATACTTTACATACAATGTTTTTAATGTTTTGTGGGGGGGTTACTGTTTTACGTCACACTGTTTCCTTGCGTCTGCAGGGCCACAGCCAGTGTTTGATTTAAATAATCGGCTGATTTTGTAAAGACACAGATAGATGCGGTACACATCACTGAGTGACTTGTCCTACTAGTACTGTCGGTCTCTCCTCCTAGTCTATGCATTCTGCAACTGGACTCAAGGGGTGTGTGAATTAATTAATTAATTTCCATTATTAATTATGCCTCCCCCAAACTTCTTCTCTTACCTGTGCTTGATGTTTAACTTAGGCACAGCGATGGCTGCATGGTGATGATGGTTTGGTTTCCCAACATGCCATGGTTGTGGTGGTAGTAGTAGACACTGGCAGTAGGATTTGCAAAAAAAGAAATTGAGACAGTCAGTCGCCTGAGAGAGACTGTGGGAGGAGTAGTAGAATGAAGTACAGTACATTACACAAGAAGACTGCCAAACAATAATAATAATAATAGCCTAGTACAACAAGTTACAAACTGTAGTTGTGTCGAGTCACTCAACTAGGCCTACACTCGACACAAGCGTAACCTTTAGTTCTGTGTAGGAGGATGACGAATCTAATCGATGCCGGCAATTAATGATGATGGATTAGGTTCCTTTGGAAAAGAAATTTCCTTGCAAATATACTGATCATGGGTGGGCAAGCAGAAGAAGATCCTCGCCTCGCCCTGCCTTGAAATTGAATTAGTGTTGCTTTCGCCACATCCGCCCCAGCAAGCATGTGATCAATTATTGGTGTACATTTAATTTAGTCACACCTCAATAAATCACACAGCCCGGGGGAAGAGGGTTAGGGTTTGATGAATGGTTGGGAGGGGGGGTTTGGGGAAAGGTTTGACATAGAAAAACACTACGCATAGACAAACAACAAAACACAATCTTGGCAGACGACCATCATATCCATAAATCTGTTAAGGGAGAAAAAGGAAATGCATGCATGAAGATGATGACTTGATGGTTAATGAGAAGTAGTACTTACTAACTAGATTAGTAGACAATACAGGGCAGCAGTATATTATTAATTATTATGCAATTTGCCTTGACTCTCTGCCCTCAGAGAGACCCAAATTACATACATTTTTATCTTCTGTTGTACCGGGGTTACTTTTTAAAGCTAGCAAAGAAAATTAAAAAATAGTTGTAGGGATCAATTATAAGCAGAGAGCAAACAACAACAAGAACACACAGTATTAATGATTGAAGAGAAAAAATGAATCAAATTATTTAAAAGATGATGAATGTTGATACTAAAGTGTTACTGTATGTTATCCTGGTCAAATTGGGGAGTTGCAACTCGCCGTTCCTCTTGGTCCTCCTGTCCACGCTGTGTCCGTCAATCTTGGGTGCCACTGCCTGCCTGGCGGATGTGGATTCGTAGGTGAGTGTGAGTTGTTTTTCCCAGTATAGCACAGGGTAAAGGCCGGCCTGTAAGTGTAGATGGAAAAACAAAAGGGATATTTAAAAATCAAGGAGAAAAAAAAAGCATAAATTACGGAGGAGTGCAAACACTTTCAGAGCGGCATGGCTAAATCATGTCTACTCTGTTTCCAGCATCATCCTACAACAGCAGCAGGACAGAACAGGCCCACGGTGCCCACGCAACCTCCACTTAGCTTAGATTTTGACTGAGCCAGACAGAGCACACATGTCACATATACAGCAACATAGCATTGCCATTTTACAAAGTAGGTAACTAAATCAATGGCATGCACAGCTGTCAGTCCTACCACCACTACTACACTTGTGACTCGACTCCACCACTACACAGACATGTAGGTCAATTGTGGTTGTTGTTGACTTGTTTACCTTTTATGCCACTCATGAAACGCCCCGAGTTATTCCATCAATCATCTCCGATCCTACTGAGTGACTGCGAAGATATTATGTCACTGTGGTCATCATCATGGTGTTGTCCAACTCAGTGTGCAGTGTACATAGTGAGTCCAGATTCCATATTCAAAAATGCAATAGATCGGCCTGCAGTAGAAGTACAATTTTGTTATTAAACAATAAGAAGGGAAACATTGACTTGAGTTACTTTTAGTGCTCTCAAAGTCAGCGTCCAATGCATGCCATCATTCATTACCTGTTCCTTCTCATCTTAAGTTAAGGGGCAGCCTCTCTCAGCTTGGAAAGGAGGATAGCTATAGTAGTCATCATGTTCCACTTCTTTTGGAGGGACTCGACGAGGCAACATTTTCTTGCTTGAACTATTATTATTCTACATCCAATCATCATCTGGCTTGAGGGAAATGGATTTAGGGCGAGTCAGGAGGATGGAGGAGCAGGACTCGGAGTAGTGGACTTCAGTTAAATGCAGACAGCTGCACCTCCAATATGGCAATAAAAAGACTAGAAGACGGTGGTGATGGATTTGTTGTGATTCGAAGTTTCGAACCAGAAAGACAGACACACACAAATAAAAGTAAATAAGGAAGGAAGAAAGTAAGAAGTTCAAGCCTAGTTGTCAGGGAAGTATAGCTCGTCCTCAAACTCTAGGGGTTCAACCAGAAGTAGGTAATCATCATCTAACACACTACTTCCGTCACCTAAGGCGCTCTCCTCATCTTCCTGCATTGATTCATGTAGTGTGTAATTTGGTGGTATAAAGTGCTGATTCATTTTGATCATGGTTAACCTCTCCACGTTTTTGGGCGAGAGACTGGTCCTTTTCACTGTTACAATGGCACCAGCAGCACTGAAAACACGTTCAGAAGAGACACTTGCGATAGGGCAAGCCAGATAGTTTATCGCCAGCCTGCTGAGCACTGGCCATTGGCCCCTTTTCCCATACCAATACCGCAATGGGTTTTGATCAATGTAGACCTCTGTTGGGTCATCCAGATAGGCCTGGACCCTCCACTCAATGTTCAGGGGTGCTACACTTTGCTTGGCCTCTTTTGTCTTTGCATCAGCACTGGACCTAGCAAGCCCTTGCTGTAAATACCAATCCTGTGCCGATTTTACTGGGGCTGATGATCCGGTTCTTGCCGTCGATAGTGTTGGTGACCGCTCTGAGCCAAACGCACTGCCCTCAGGCTCTGAAGTGGAACTTGACACCGGATGCCCTGCTGCAGTACTTGTTGTGGGTTTGAGTAGCGGGCCTTTAATTACCAGCCATTCATTTTCAAAGTCACTGGCTGCCTCAGCTATCCAAGTTTTGTACCGGGCAACATCCAGTTCTGAAAAAGGAATTAATGTCTTACTGTTCAGTGCCGATTTGTACCGTGGATCCAGAATTGTGGCACAAATGTAATGTTTTTCTGAAACAATGCGAGTTTGTACCCTTGTATTTTGAGTTAAGCGACGGGATAAGCTCTCCACCAACTCATATGCTTCATTTTTTTCCTCCACACCTATGTACGCTTCAGACACCTCCTTCAGCTGTTGCTCTAGCATGTGCAACAATGGGATAGCTTGGCCCATAGTACAGTCCTCCTTGCTGACTTCACGTGTGAAGACCTCGAAAGGAAGAAGCATCTCTGTCAGGCATTTAACTAGGCACCATTGGTCCATCTGAAGGGTCATGCCTTTCACAGTAGCATCCCCTCTTTGCATGACATATTCATTGATTGGTCTGTACTGCCCAAACAGACGGTCAAGCATGTAATAAGTTGAGTTCCAACGTGTTGCCACCTCCTGGATGAGTGCTTTGACTGGCATTCTATACTCACGTTGAATGATCCTCAGCTGCTTCCGGGCTTTAAAAGAATGGCTGAAATGTGTGCATATTCTTCTGCAGGTGGTCATTAAGTTGCTGACTATGGCTTCTTTTTTCAGAAAGTCTTGAACAATAATGTTAATGCAGTGTGCCAAACACGGGACCATGAAATAGGCACCATCCTCCATGGCCTTAAGTACATTACTGCCATTATCCATGGCAACAAAACCAATGTTAAGCCCTCTTGGGCGCAGCCATTCAAAGACCTTGCTGTTAAACTCTTCCAAAATATTTGCAGCAGTATGAGATTTCTCCATGGAGAACATGGCTACAGTTGCATGTTTCCGAGTAGCATTAAAAATCTCAGCAATGTCAACAACACCTGCTTCAGATATCTTTTCTCTAACCCCCACAAAAGTGATCCAGTGTGCAGTGATGCACATGTAATCAGTGGCTTGGCAACTGGTCCACATGTCTGTTGTCAGGTGGATATTGTGAACAGCACTCTGCTGCAAAGCTTGTCCAAGCAATTCCAGCACATCGTGATGTAGTGCTGGAACAGCAACTCTGGCAAAATAGGACCGGCTGGGAACCTTCCATTTAGGGCAGAAAGCTGACACAAATTCAAAGAAACCCACCCCTTCCACAAAAGAAAAAGGGAGAAGGTCCAGCGCTAACATTTTAGCCAGCTTCGCATTGTACAAACATGCCGTTGGGTGGTTGCGTTCGTACTGCCCCTCCGACCTAAGCATGCTGTCAATGGTAGGCTGGATTATTTTCCTTTGTGGTGCAGCTGACTTCTTTAACCCAGCGACGCACTTTTTTTCATTGCAGTACTCTGTTGCCTTGGTGTCTTAGTCTGACTCTGAGTCTGACTCTTCTTACTACGGTGCCACTGAGATGTTGCTGAGGATGTGGGTGATACCACTACACTGCTGGGGACAGGGCTAGAAATGTCTCACTCTTGTTCACCTTCCACCGCGATCATATCTTCTTCTACTTCTTCTTCATCCCCACCAACAGCAATGGGTGCAGTTTTACTTTTTTGTACGCGAAGTAGGTGAGCCTCCCACTGGATCATGTGGTGTTTTTTTAGATGACTTGTTTGGCCTCCGGTACCATAGTTTGTACCAAGCTTACCCCGACTAACAGCGTGCCGACAAATTGAGCATATAGCAACGTTCTCCTCCTTACTGCTAATCGAAAAGAAGTCCCGAGCTGGGGAGGTGAACTTTCTGCCACTGCCGGAGGTGCCACTTTCAATGCCAGATGAACCGGAGGGTGGGCGTGGAATTTGACTCTGTGCACTTACAGTACCACTACCTACTGAGGTGGTGGTTGAGCTGGATGTAGGTCCCTGCCGGGCCTTAGCAAATGCAAATATGGAAGCTGGAGGTCGTGTTGGTGTTACCTGTGTTGGTGGTATCCGTGCCACATCCCTCACAGCAATTTGGGATGGGGTAATAATAATGTCGGTCTCCATCTCCACTGGGGCGGGAGTGATGTTCATGATGACTGGCTCGTCATCATCCTCCTCTTCTACATCTTCCTCCATAACTAAGGCTTTCTGGAACCTTCCTTTTCCTTAGCCTTGTCGTGTGGCATGCCTCACTCTCAGGCTGAGCTGGTGGGTTCCAAGTGGTATCTAGATCATCAGAAGGGGGGCTTGAAGAAGTAGTTGATGGACTAAACCTCCTTTTCCTTGCTGGGGATCTGGAAGACAATGGATCTTCTGAAAGAGTGGCTTGCTCTTCTTCGTCTGCAGGAAGCTCGATTTCCTGAACTGCCCCTACTTCGGGAGGAACAACTACTATTGTGGGCTGTTGTTGCGGCTGTTGTTGCGGCTGTTGCTGTTTCGGCTGTTGTTGTTGCGGCTGTTGTTGTTCCGGCTGTTGTTGCCCACTTATCTGCTGAGTTTCCGCCTGCTTTGATTGGGTACTACTTTGCGATAATCTCATTTCAACATCACTGCTCGTTGGCGTTTGCGCAAGTAGACTGGCTACCTCTGCGACACTCATGGGCTTGGGCCTAGGTTGGTTTGGTGGGCCCGGTGATGCGGAGGTGCTGCTCCCAGCTTGGTCCCCGGACACCGCTGCTGCAGGTGTAATTTTTGGTTTCCCCAAAAACATCGTGGGCGGCACACCAGTCTTGGTAAGTGCCACTTCCTTCTTCTGTTCCTTCTTCTCACTGGCAACTTTCTTGGTACTGGAGGACCGGGTACGTTTCTTTGGGGCCATCTTCTTCCTTCCGATGTCAGCAGGACGCAGGTGCACAAGTTGCAGAGATGTCTGTGGTCACACGTGGACGTGACGTGGTGCGCAGCAGGACTTCTGTCTGGCAGTACAACGGGTGATGATGACACCTCCTCCTCTGTCTTTTTGTGCACCTAAAAGCAAAGAAGCCAGGAGAAGAACATCAGTGAAATGTTGCATTTGTTGTTGTGGTTCAATTACTACTAGTACAAACAAACAAATATAATATATAACTTAGTGTGTGGTGGTCACACTTGTTAGTGTTATATTATTACATTTTATTCACTCAGTTTAAGTAAAAAAAAAAACATAACAGTGTAGCCATTTGTGAGACTTTGACAACAAGGGCTTTCATGGTATACTGTGTACACTCAGGAAGGATAGGAAAGAAGAAGAACGAAAACAAAAATACAAATGTAATGGAAGTGGAACCTGCTTGGCATTAATTGCTCATCACATCATTCAGGGAGCTGCAGCTGGCAAAGGGGATGGAAGCAGTAAGCCAAGAGGAACATAGGAACATGCAGGCATATATGGCAAAAGCAGCACACTACTAAACTACCACCACAAAATGGCCACCAGCCACATGGTCATGCACAGTCACAACAAGCAGGAGGCCTGGAAAACAATGAACTCAAGCAGGCCTATATGGCCAGACAAAGGAGGCATGCTAAACAACACAGCTTTAATGCAAAAATGCAAAAACGAAAATCCACAGGGCTAAAAAAGGTTGGAAAGTTACGCAACAACCACACCACACACACACATCCAACAAAGGCATTTAACACACACCAAAAAAGTGAAATACCCCAAAAAAATACATTTTGCAATTCAGTCCAATGCCATCCATGCCCTAAATGAGGTTTAAATTCAACAGAACACACAGAAACAGTTGTTTCATGCACCCATGACTACCTCTGAGCCTACTGGAGGAAAGGCCTATTGGCAGACTAGGCCACAAGCTTGCAGGCCTATGGCAAAAGCACACTGCCTGGCTTCAAAATGGCCGCCAGCCACATGGCCAGGCCCACAACAACAAGAAGCCTAGGCCAAAAAGGAACAAAGGAAACACATGCAGGCCTACATGGCAAAAGCAGCACACTTATAACTACCACCAGAAATGGCCACCAGCCACATGGACACTCACAGTCACAAGCAACAAGCAGGAGGCCTTGAAAACAATCAACTGAAACAGGCCTATAATAGCCAGGCAAAGGAGGCATGGTAAACAACACAGCTTTAATGCAAAAATGCAAAAACGAAAATCCACAGGGCTAAACAAGGTGTGCAAGTTACACAACAACCACACCACACACACACACACACACACACACACACACACACACAACAAAGGCATTTATTTAACACACACCCAAAAACTGAAATACACATTTTGCAATTCAATCCAATGCCATCCATGCCCTAAATGATGTTTAAAATAAATTCAACACACACCAAAGGAACAGTTGTTTCATCATGCACCCATGACTAGCTCTGGGCCTACTGGCTACCCACAATACTTTTTTTTTTTAAATGATGAAAAGTACCAAAATTGTAGTTGCAGCAACTGCAATGCCCCAATCAAACAAACAACACCAACTTACTTGTAAAATCTCAAATCCAAAAGTCCTCAAATCCAAAAGTCCTCAAATCCAATGATATATGATGCAGCAGACACAAAGAGGGATCCTTCCAGCTCCAAATCCAAATGAAAAGTGAACAGGACATGGACAAAGCACTGTGAGGAACCTGCTGGACAGGAACAGGAAGTTGGAGACTCTGGGGCACTTCCTTCCTCTCCGAAAAAAAAGTAAAAAAAAAAAAAAGGACTCCTTGCACCAAAAAGTACAGCCAAATGTCAATCTGAGGAGTTTTTTTCATCCAAATCATCATTTTCGAGAAGTTTTTATGCTGCTCCAGATATTATTCTTCTCCATATTGCAAATTTTGCGTGTTCGGCATCGCGAGCTTCACCAAACTTCCGCCGGAAGTCTGATGGCGCATCCGAATGACGTGTTCGTGATCGCACACTATCACGGTGTCAGATGGCGCGTCCGAAATGACGTGTTCGCGATCGCACACTCTCGCGGTGTCCGATGGCGCGTCCGAAATGACGTGTTCGCGATCGCACACTCTTGCGGTGCCCGATGGCGCGTCCTAATGACGTGTTCGCGATCGCACACTCTCGCAGGATCGCGCGGCCGGCTTCCAAAATCTCGTGGCGCACGCGAACGGATAGGAAAACTCGTCAGCGAATGCAGGGATCCCGGTAAGTCGCTACTGCGCGCGTGAAAACGCATTTTTAAAGCTCGAACAAGGAAAAAATTCTGCTGCGCCGCGGATCTTTCGGCAATTCCGCGTTCTCCGCAAAATTGCCAAAACTCCGCAAATTCCGCGAGCGGAGCGGAATTTACAGCCCAGGCTTAGTAAATACAACAAAAACCTTTGTTATGAGGTGCGGCTCAGGCAGCAATATATGTAGAGATATGTTTATTGATGAACAAAAAATAGATTTTATTAATAGTTTTAACTATTTGGGAATTTTATTTGACCACAAAGCCACATGGGCTCACGTGGTGCAAGCGAGAAAACTTGCTTTTATGAAAACTACCGCAGCCCTAGTCAATTTCACAAAAAAATTAAGTAGAAGGCCCCCGCAAGTGCTATTACAAATCTATAGGGCAAAGTGCGTCTCGACGGCCATCTATGGTGCAGGAGTTTGGGGACACTAATGTTAATTTTTTACAAATTGTTGAAAATCAGTTTTTGAGATATATTTTGTCACTCCCGAGCAGCGCATCGTCATACGTTTGCCACTCGGAACTGGGCGTCCCATTCATAACAGATTTAATTAAAATGGAACCAATCATGCTTTGGTATAGGATATCGCTATGTCCAGAAACTAATCTAAATCGGGAGATTTTAACTGATGTTTTAATTATGGTTGGTGCCATAAGAATGAAATGGTTAAAATATGTCTGGGATTTCATGTATGACTTATAACGAACCTAGCACAATGACTACCATCTCAAGAAAAGAGCTGAAAGCCAAAGGTATGTCCCTACTTGAATCACTCAGACTAGCAGAAGAAATTTCCAAATCAACTGATTTTAACAACCTATAGTATTCAACCATACCTTATTTTAGTGCGTGGTAACTATGATAGACTATTGTTGACAAGATTTAGATTGGGAACACAACATAGAATAATCAGTTTCCCAAGTACGAATGATTGGGCCAGGGTGATGCAATTATGCCCCTGTGATGACAGATCAGAGCAAACGACACTCCATGCAGTTCTCTTCTGCAAATTTTACAATACACAAAGGAAAAAATGGTTATTACCTCTTTTAAAAAAGCTTGGTTTTAGAAGATGTCGACCTGCGTTTTTAACATTGCAATTTTTAGAAAATGAGTTTATGACATGGATTTTATCAATGTTTTTGAAAAGTATCGTAAAATGCAGAAAATCGATAATATTATGATGGCTAATTGGTTTAATACTCCTACCTCTATAATGGGGTGAGAGTAATGGATTTAAATGTTTTTAAAAGAGTGTGTAAAAAATGTGATGACTATCAATTTTGTATGTTATGTTTTTTATGTGCTTATATGATTCTCTTAAATAGAAATCGAATAAAGCTTGTTTACTACTACTACAGCTGCAATTAAGCGCAGTGCACAGGGGTACGGGTATACGGTCACGACGAGGGATATCCGCCTCAAACTCAGTGAGAGGGCAGCTCAACCTCGGAGACCTTCAGAAACCCACCTCCTGTGTTGCTGGAGCCTTCGGAGTCCGCAGGAGCTCAGGATCAGCAAACCGGTCAGATGCGTTACGGAGCCTGCGTTTGCAGGGGAGTGACTCCTTCACTCCAAGGGAGATTCTTCTGTTGTCTTGGAGGTCCACAGGGTCCTGCACAGAGCCTGTATGGATCACGGACAGTGGCGAGACTGGGGACGGCAAGGGAAGACGAAGTCGAGCCCAAGGGAGGTCCAGCGAAGTCCAGCGTGTCCTGACGGTCGAAGTGTAGTGGTATCTTCTTGCAGAATCTTGTCCACGTAAATCTAATGTCCTGTAGCCAGGTAACCCATTTTATACCCACGGGAAAGTGTTGGACAGATTCTAGGGACCCTCCTAGGGGAGGGAAAGGACAGGGGGGTGGCTACACCCATGTCCTTTGTCCAGTTTCGCGCCAGAGCAGGAGCGGATGGCTCCCAGAACTAGTTTGAACTGGACTATGCACAGGGACACCAAGTGTGCCCCGCGTGCAGACTTTCTGGCACTGAGACAGTGCACCCACCCAGCCCCAATACACTAAATCCTGTCTGGGAGGTGGTAACACCTCCCTGTGACAGGATGCCTATTGTGTTGCCTTCCCCTGCTCGAGCTTGGCTCAGCAACAGGAGGGCAGACTCGTGTCTGTGGCTGGCAGCATCCATTTTGTGCTGTTAGGCTTGAGAAAGTTGGTACTGGTAGACTTAGGTACCCCCAGAACCTCGGTTCTGAGGGGAGGAATCATACCTCCCACACCAGTTACTGGTGTGGAGGTATGATTCCAAGGTGTTTGACACTAAACACGACATACTCCGTTGCAGTCGTTTTCGAGATAGCATTTACCGTGAGGTTATAATGCACCTCTACCTATATGTCTGGTAGTATTACGTACAGCCCAGGAGAATGGTCTCCGAAGACTACAGAGGGGTCCTGCTCATGCAGGAGCACCCTCTCACGCAAAACCCAGCACCCTGCCTTCAAGATTGTTAAGGCCTGCTATAGGGGTGACTTATAAGGTTTTAAGTGTAGTGATATATATAGATATAGTGAACCTATATCTTAAGTAAGTGGTGCAATCACCAACTTACACAGGCTGCAGTAGCAGACCTAGAGTTCCATTTTGCATGGCCTCTCATGGGTGGCATAATACATACTTCAGCCCATGGGAGGCCTCTGGGGTACATATGCCCTGGGTACATGGGTACCATATACTAGGGACTTATAAGGGTACCCCAGTATCCAATCTGGAGTGTACCAAGGTACATATGTTGCAATTTAAAAGAGAAAGCAGATAGGCTGGGGTCCTGAATAGCAGGATCCCAGACAGACTAGTCAAAACAGTGGGTGCAAAAAGCGGGGGTAACCATAAGAAGCAGATCCTACTTTCCTACACAACCCCCCCCAAACGAAAGGAGATGAGACTAACCTTGCCCAGTTGAGGCTTCATTTTCTAAGTGGAAATATCTGGAGAGTCCATCCCATCTGCATTGGCATTGTTACTCCCAGGTCTATGTTCCACTGTATAGTCCATCCCCTGTAGGGAAATGGACCACCACAAAAGTTTGGGGTTTTCACCCTTTATCGGTTTTAGCCACAAGAGGGGCTTGTGGTCAGTCTGAACAATGAAGTGAGTTCCAAACAAGTATGGCCTCAACTTCTACAGAGCCCAAACCACAGCAAAGGCTTCCCTCTCAATAGCTGACCAACGTTTCTCTCTGGGGGTCAGCCTTCTGCTAATAAAAGCTACTGGCTGATCCTGACCCTCTGCATTCAATTGTGATAACACAGCCCCTACCCCCAACTCAGATGCATCAGTTTGAACAATGAATTGTTTGGAATAATCAGGACTTTGCAGAATGGGAGCAGTGCACATGTCCTGTTTGAGGTCATCAAATGCCTTCTGACAGCTAACTGTCCACTGAACTTTCTTGGGCATTCTCTTTGATGTCAGGTCATTCAAGGGAGTCACTATGGACCCATAGTCCTTGACAAATCTCCTGTAATACCCAGTCAGGCCCAAGAAAGCTCTGACCTGAGTCTGGGTAGTTGGAGCAACCCATTCCATTATGGTCTGGATTTTGCTCTGCAATGGTTGAACCTGGCCCCCACCCACAAGGTGGCCCAGGTACACAACCTGACTCTGCCCTATCTGGCACTTAGTGGCCTTGATAGTGAGGCCTGCCTTTTGCAAAGCCTCCAAAACATTTCTCAGGTGGACCAGGTGATCCTCCCAGGTGGAACTAAAGACAGCAATATCATCTAGATAAGCTGCACTATAGTCTTCCAGGCCTGTGAGAACTTTGCTCACCAACCTCTGAAATGTGGCTGGTATATTCTTCAAGCCAAAAGGCATCACCACAAATTGGTAGTGCCCACTAGGGGTTGATAATGCTGTATTTGGCTTGGCATCCTCAGCTAGTCTGAATTGCCAGTAGCCAGCTGTAAGGTCAAAAGTACTCAGAAACTTGGCTGAGGCCAAAGTATCTATGAGTTCATCTGCCCTTGGAATAGGATGAGCATCAGTCCTAGTGACTGCATTGAGTCCTCTGTAGTCAACACAAAACCCCATCTCTCTCTTACCATCCTTGGTGTGAGGTTTAGGTACCAAGACCACTGGACTAGCCCAAGGACTAGTTGAGGGCTCAATGACTCCCAGATCCAGCATCTTCTGGACCTCAGTCCTGATGCAGTCCCTGACATGGTCAGGTTGTCTGTGAATTTTGTTCTTTACAGGCAGGTTTTCACCTGTGTCCACTTCATGGGTACACCAGGCGGTCTGACTTGGAGTCAGTGAGAACATGTGCCTAAACTGATTGAGGACCTTCCTGCAATCAGACTGTTGTTGCTCAGTGAGGCTGCTTGCCAAAGCTACACCATCTACTGAGCCATCATCAGGGTTCTGTGAGAGGAGGTCAGGGAGTGGGTCACTCTCTTCCTCCTGTCCCTCATCAGTAGCCATGAGCAAGCCCATGTCTGCCCTGTCAACATAAGGCTTGAGCCTGTTCACATGGAGCACCCTGTGGGGGCTCCTGGGAGTTCCAAGGTCCACCAAGTAAGTGACCTCTCCCTTTTGCTCAAGTATTGTGTGGGGTCCACTCCACCTGTCTTGGAGAGCTGCTGGGGCCACAGGCTCCGGCACCCACACTTTCTGTCCTGGCTGGTAAAAAGTCAAGACAGCCTTTTGGTCATGCCCGGCCTTTTGCAATTCCTGGCTAGCCTCAAGGTTTTTGGATGCCTTCTTCATATACTCAGCCATCCTGGAGCGGAGACCAAGTACATAGTCCACAATATCCTGTTTAGGAGGTTTGAGAGGTAACTCCCATCCCTCCTTCACCAGACACAGTGGACCCCTAACTGGGTGACCAAACAAAAGTTCAAAGGGGCTGTAGCCAACCCCCTTCTGTGGCACCTCTCTGTAGGCAAAGAGAAGGCAGGGCAACAGAACATCCCATTTCTGCCTGAGCTTCTCTGGGAGTCCCATTATAATGCCCTGATAATGGGAATCTCTCAACCAACCCTTTGCATTGAGGATGATAGGGTGTGGTGAACTTGTAGTTGACACACCACACTTTCCACATTGCAGTTATGTCTCTAGACATAAAGTTAGTACCTCTGTCTGTTAAGACCTCCTTAGGAAAACCCACCCTTGAGAAAATCCCCAGGAGGGCCCTTGCCACCACAGGTGCTGTGGTGGTCCTAAGGGGAATAGCTTCTGGATACCTGGTAGCATGGTCCACCACCACCAGGATGTAAGAATGTCCAGATGCTGTTGGATGGTTCATGGGACCAATTATGTCAATCCCAACCCTCTCAAAGGGAACCCCCACCACAGGTAGTGGTATCAGGGGGGCTTTGTGGTACCACCTGCCTTGGCTTGCCACTGGCTTGGCAAGTGATACAGGAGTGACAAAACTCCTTTGTGTCCTCTGACATGTGAGGTCAGTGAAAGTGCGGGACAAGCCTGTCCCAAGTCTTGCTTTGGCCTAAGTGTCCTGCTAGGGGAATGTCATGTGCTAGGGTGAGTAGGAAGCCCCTAAACTTCAGAGGTATAACCAACCTCCTGGTGGCACCAGGCTTGGGGTCTCTACCGTCTGAATATAGAAGTCCTCATCCCAATAGATCTTGTGAGATCCACTGACATTCCCTGCAGCCTCAGCAGCAGCTTGCTGTCTGAGGGGTTCAAGAGAGGGGCAGGTTTGCTGCTCCTGACTCAATTCTGCCCTGGAAGGGCCCCCAGCCCCTAAGAACTCAACCTGGTCAGGTTCAAGTTCCTCTGGGACAGTTCCTTCACAAGGCCTGGGATCAACTTCCTCAAAAGTCTGATCCTCTTCCTGAGCCAGGGGGGAAGACTCAGCCTTACCACTCTTGCTCCTCTTCTTGGAAGGCACCTGGTCCATACATTCATGATCCAGGGCCTGCTCAGTGGCTTTCAGTCTGGCTTGTGACCTGTCACAGCAAACATATCTGCAGTGATGCCCAACATTGCTGCATAAGTCCTGAGTTCCACTTCAGCCCAGGCTGAAGTCTCCAAATCATTGCCCAACAAGCATTCCACAGGGAGGTCTGAACTTACCACAACCTTCTTAGGGCCAGTTACCCCTCCCCAGGTGAAATCAACAACTGCCAAGGAATGGTCTGTCCTGACATTGCTAGCATTGGTCACTTGGTACATCTCACCAAGTATCATCTGGTCAGGGTCCACAAGATCTTTTGTCACCATGGTGACACTTGCACCTGTGTCCCTGTATGCCATGGCCTCCTTACCATTTATTAAAGGCTGTTGTCTGGATTTGCCCAGGTTACTGGGACTTACAAATAAGGAGGCAATGTCCATGCCTCCATCACAGACTAGAACAGCCTGAGCTGGAGTTCTGACTAGGCCAGAACCCACCTCAGAGCCCAAGGTTAACCCCACTATTCCCTTGTTCTGTGTACCACCACTTGAAACGGTGCTAGGGGGAGCAGTTGCCTTAGGGGCAGTGGTGGTAGGAGTAGAATCCTTGGCCCTTGGACAATTGGCATCTTTTGTCCAAGGGGTCTTCTCTTTGCGGATATGACACCAAGGTTTCCATTTGCCTTTTCCCTTGTTGGATTGTGACTCCACCCCAGATGCAGGTTTTTGGGGCCCTGATGAAGACTTTTGATCTTTATTTTTGTCCCCACCCTTATCTGAGTTCTTAGAGTCTGGTTTCTTCTGGTCACCAATTATTACAAAACACCGAAATCTCGGTTATGGAAACCTAGCCAGTTTTTTCAGAAAATTAAATTTACTAATATAAGATTCAGAAAAAATTGTTAGTAAAGGAAAAATGTCCTTTCTTGAGTCCCCTCACTCACCATGGTTTCCCATGGTGACATGCTTCATCATAGGGGCCATCCCAACCCGCTACGGGCTGAGGCGTGCTACGACTTGCGACACTACGTAGGAGCACTACTTGTGAGTGACTATGTGTGGTGCAGTGATGGGGGTGGAGTGGGTGAGACTAAAAATATCTAGCTAGTGGGCAAAAGGAATTTATTCAGGCTCCTAGTCGATATATTAAAAACGGGGTTGGTCGCTAGGGTGTCTGTTTTTAATTAGTCAGGGGTCCCTAGTGAACGTCAACTAGTTTCGAGCTACCCCAGTGCTCTTCTTCAGGACAAACAGGGTCCAGCCCTGTTTAGTACCACTCCAAAGTGACCTAAGGATAGGAAAAAATGCTGCAAAATACTAGCAGGCAAGATTTAATACATACAGTACTTTGATCACGTAGTATCTGTAATAGAGAAAGGATAAAAAACATTATCAAGTACAGTCTATGTACTGTATAGGTAGTTATTGAAACCATGTTGATACTGATCATTTGAATCTAAAACAGAAAACGGCATACGAGACCTACTTCATGCTATGTAGGTAAGTGAAAACGCCATGCTGCACATTAACTACATATAATCAGACACTCACTGCTGGTGTGTGTTGTTAAGAGCTCTCCCATAAGATCCTTGTGTGGTTATGAGAGCTATCGGCATCTCAATAGTCATATTATACTATAGGGCCAGCTTAGTTTAAACACAAAAAACTAAAAACCAAAAAGGAATACCACATGACATTACCCTTGGTGAGTAGATTGTCAGTAATCTGAGACATGCCAGGCAATTAGGTGAATGCTTATTTGCCAGGAAATAGAATGAAATGAAAGAGCATAGACCTAGAAAAACATACTAATATACACAGACAAAACAATATGACAAAGAAAATACAGTGACATAATAAAACACATACTAATTATGGAGCAACAATGTGCTTCATGGTCTGAGAGGGGCTGGAGAGATCATCGCCACTGTAGGAGAAAGGAAAAAACAAAGCGATAATGAAAGCTTTGTAGCAAAAAAAGAGGGGGTGAGTTGCACTGTGAGAGGCCCTGCTGTCTGCCCAGTCCGGTGCTGTGGAGAGAATAACTTACTTGAGAATGAAAACTGCTCCGGCTGTTGCCTGCTTCCCTCCCGACCGCATATTAACAAGTGAGTCCCTACTGCTTGTTTTTAAAGGGTGTTTTCCCGCCGATTCATGTTTAGGAGACTAGAGCGGAAACTAAAGAACAAAATGGCCGCCTTCTATGGCTCAATGTGGCTGCCATTTTGGGAAGGTAAAATACTCGTTAGTGCCTATTGGGAAGGGTATAAGGTGATTAGAGGCAATACAAAGGTGATGAACAAATACATACAATGTGCCTCACAATGATATACAAAAGAGGTCTAATACGAGTTCCTATCATTATGGGAAGGTAAAATACTCGTTAGTGCCTAATGATAAGAGTATAAGGTGATTAGAGGCTAAACAAGGAAGACAAACAAATACATACAATGAGCCTCACAATGATATACAAAAGAGGTCTAATACGAGTGCCTATTGTTGAATCACTAAGGTGATTAAGACGTACTCATATAAAACAAACATACAGATGAATGCTGTATTTTCACTCCCTGAAAACGTGTTTGATTATGAACAGAGAGTAATTGCAACTGATCGACTGACTCTTAGCGTGTCATATATAGGGTGATTGGTATTTGCTCAGGAGTTTCCCAATAGATGTAATGCCAGAGGAGATTGATAGCTTGACCTCTGGTTAAGAGGGAATTTGATCAGATGACTTTTCTAATTGCAGGGTGACTGGTATTCTTTCAAAAAACATACCCCTTAGATGTAATGTCAGAGGAGACTGTTATTTAGAGAACTGACCCCACGGAATATTATCATTCAAGCCTTGAGTGTCTGTACATAATTTAAAAACCCAGCGTTGTTCTCTCTCTAGAAGTCGCTGTTCGAGATTGTCATTACATTTGATATGTTCTAGGACCACCCACCTCATGTCGTTAGGTGTATGTTGTTTTTCGATAAAATGGGTTGACATTTTTGTTGTCGCCCGCTTGCACCTGATGTTACTATGGTGCTCCACAATCCTAGTACTGACTTTTCGTGTAGTCATGCCTACGTAGTGGAGATTACAGGTGCAGGTAATCAGATATACCACACCTGTGGTGTTACAATTAGTGAAACTGCGGAGTTCCCATGTCATTTGATTGTTAAATGTCACTCTTTTAGTTGCTGACGTGAGGTAACATACGCTGCAGTTATTACACGGGTAATGTCCTGTAGGCAGAGTTTGTAGGATTCTTTGTCCATCAGATTTGGTATTAATCTTGGGACGAGTGTGGACAAAGTAGTTCTTAAGGTTTTTTCCTTTTCTGTGACTGAACATTGGTTTGGGTATGTCTAGGTTGGCACTGTTCAGTGTCCGCCAGTGTTTTTGATTATTTTAGACACCTTGTTAGATGCTATGTTATAAGTTGTTATACATATTGGTCTCTTTTCTTGTGTGTTTTTATTTAGTCTGGGTTCAAGGAGGGAATCTCTGTTGTTATTGCTCGCTCTTTTCTTGGCTGCTGATATGAGGTGCTTAGGATACTGCCTGGCTGTCAATTTCTCCGCCAAATCCTTTGCTTGGGTATAGTAATCCGTTTTCTCAGTACAATTTCTTCTTAGACGTAGAAATTGACCGAAAGGTAAATTGTCTTTTAGTTGTTTGGGATGAAAACTATCGTAAATCAAAAGACAATTTCTTGCAGTCGGTTTGAAATGCGTGGTTGTGGTCAGGCTACCTTGGTTCGCTGTGATGTTAAGGTCCAGAAAGACCACTTGGGACCTGCTCATAGTGTTGGTGAACTTTAAAAATGGATCCTGTAGGTTCAACCAATTAATGAAACTGGTGGCCTCGGTCTCATTGCCTTCCCAAATCACAAAAACATCGTCAATGTAACGTCTCCATACTTTTAAATTGTTGAAGTACGGATTGTGAGGATTTAGGATCTTCTGTTTCTCAAGGTGGTGGACATAGAGACCTGCCACACTCGGCGCGAAAGTGCTTCCCATGCTAGTTCCGTGCACTTGACGGTACAACGTATCTTCAAATCTGAAGTAGTTCTCAGTTAGGGCCAGACGGCAGCATTCTAAGACCACTTGTCTTGGTGTGTGGTATATCGAGGAATTCTCGAAGAGTACTTCTTCAAGGATTTGCAGGGTTTCCTTATGCGGTAGACTTGTGTATAAACTTTCAACATCAAGTCCCATCAGGATATTGATTTCTGGGTCAAAGGGTAGATCTTGTAAAAGGCATAGGACAGCTTTTGTATCCTGTAGGTATGTGTTAGTACCCTGTACTATAGGTCTTAAAAAAGCATCAGCAAACTTTGAGGGGTTCAAGAATTGAACCTATGCCCGATACTATTGGTCTCCCAGGAGGACTATCCATAGATTTATGAATCTTTGGGATAGTATAAAAGTAAGGGATCGTGGGTTTTTTGTTTTCCCAAAAATCTCCTTCTTTTTTGGTTATCCAACCATTTGCAGTAGATTCTTCCACTAGATAGGCAATCTCCACGCGTAAGCGTTCTGTGGGGTCTTCTTTTATTTTGACATAGTTTCTTGCGTCTGCCAATAGTTTGAGGCACACTTCTCGGTACGTCGTGGTATTCTGCAGAACTATGGCGCCGCCCCCATCACTGCACCACACATAGTCACTCACAAGTAGTGCTCCTACGTAGTGTCGCAAGTCGTAGCACGCCTCAGCCCGTAGCGGGTTGGGATGGCCCCTATGATGAAGCATGTCACCATGGAAACCATGGTGAGTGAGGGGACTCAAGAAAGGACATTTTTCCTTTACTAACTATTTTTTCTGAATCTTATATTAGTAAATTTAATTTTCTGAAAAAACTGGCTAGGTTTCCATAACCGAGATTTCGGTGTTTTGTAATTCTTGATCATTTTTGGAGGGTGGACCTAGCATATCCCTCTTTCTCCCCTTATTTTTCTGATTTTCTTCTGGTCACCTCCATTGGTCTGGGCTTTCTGCTTCACCCTGGTTCTGACCCACGTATCTGCCTTCTTTCCCAATTCTTGGGGAGAAGTCAGATCAGAGTCAACCAGGTACTGATGCAACAGCTGGTTTTGGCAATTATTAAGGATCTGCTCCCTCATAATCAAGTTGTACAATCCTTAAAATCATTCACCTTGCTACCAAGTAAACAACCTTCCAGAGCCTTAATAGCACAATCAACAAAGTCTACCCAGTCGTGAGTCTGTGTCTTCTGGGTGTCTCTGAACTTAATCCTATACTGTTCAGTGGTTAAGCCAAACCCTTCAATGAGAGCACTCTTCAGGACTGAATAGTTATCAGCATCCTCTTCTCTTACAGTGAGGAGCTTATCTCTACCTTTGTCAGCAAAGGAGAGCCAGAAGATAGCTGCCCACTGCTCTTGAGGGACCTTCTGTACTTTACAGCCTTCTCCAAAGCAGTTATCCATTTCGGGATGTCATCCCCTACATGGAAGGGAGGGACAATCTTGCTCAGGTTCCTATGATCAAAGGTGTATTCCCTAACCCTAGGGACACTATAGCTGATGTGAGAAGTTGGCCTGGTATATGCTGTCCACTAGTTATAGTGGGCACCTTGCACCAGTCCAAACGAACTTTATTGATGATAGGATTAAAGACAACCTTTATTGAAAGCTATCCTAGTGGTAGCTATGGAGAGCAGCCTTCAGGCTAAGTCTTGAAGGAGTGTTAAGCTGTTTGTTTTACCAGTTATAATCTCATGAATGACCAAATGAAAGGAGAACCACACCAGGTATATATATAAAATATATGTATTTATTACTAAACACTACCCAATAGTCTCTTTATGAGGCTAGAGGTCAAAGTACACAAGTTACAAGTCAAATAGCACAGTAAATTAGCACAATATACGATTAGCCCTAGGGGCGTACCAAACCATATATTAAGAAAGTGGTATAAGAACTAGGGGTGGGCGGAATTTGCGTAGTCGCGCTACGCAAAGCTCTGCGAAACGGTAAAAAATCTCCGCGAGCACGCAAAAGTTCCGCGAACACGCGGAATTGCTTGTTTCGCCCGTTCGCGATGCTTTTTTCCTGTTCGCGAACTCTGTTAGCGTGCTCGAGGAGAAATGTCTCGCGAACACGCATTTTGAAAGCGCGAACAAGCAAAAAATTCTGCGAAGCCGCGGAATTTTTGGTAAGTCCGCGTTCTCCGCGGAACGCAAAATTACCCAAATTCCGCAAATTCCGCGAGCGGAACGGAATTTACCGCCCAGGCCTAATAAGAACCACAACTTAAGTAGACACAAGGCCAAGAGCCTGTAGAATCGCTGGGACCCCAAGGAACCACCCAAGGTAGTGACACAGGGGACCCATGGGGGCTGTGTGCAGTGTGTGAACACAGCCGCGAGCTCCGTTATCGTCTATGGGAAAGTCGCGGTCAGAGTTTTAGAGTTTAAGGACACTTAGAAATGGACTAGGACCAAACCCTCTTGGACTTAGACAGTTCTAGGGTCAACACCCACGGGAGCACCGGAGTACTTGAGTTACCTCACCCAGGGAAGCCGGGTGCATAGGTGTCGAATGGTGTCGGGTCGCGTCGTCGATTTCAATGGCAGCCTGCAAGGAAGTGCTGCTGCCGGGAAGATGCGAAGTGTACGAAGAGATCCAAGCCTGGATCGGAGATGAGAAGAACCTGAAAGCAGAGGGGACAGAGTCTGGGTCACTTGCCAGTGACCAGGGGCACGATAGTCGAATTCCCACCGATGTCGGGTGCTTCAGGTGAAAGAGGTGAAGCTTGACTCTTCAGCCAAGAGGCCCAGGAGGCGTCAACGACAACCAGGAGCTGGATTCGAGCTGTCCCACAAAGGATGTCGAGTGCTGCAGCGTTGGTGTCCGGATTGAACACAACAAGCCTTGGCAACAGCAACCCACGTAGAAAGGAGAAAGAGGCTTCTGTGCAGACCAGCAAGGTCTGAGGGACTCACCACTCAGTGGGGAGTCAGGGCACATTTGGAGCAACCAGGAAAGTCCAAAGAAAATCAAAGTTGCCTTCACAGGGACCCACCAGTTGACGGACCAAGGATCACGAAGGAGCCTCAAGCGGAAATGCAAGAAGCGGGCCCACGGAACACGCGTGGAGTGTAGGCTCACAATCTTCGAAGCAAATAGTGCTCGGGCCTGGGCTACAAGTAACCCAAAGCAGGACTTCAAGAGATGTCGAGAATTTGATGCACTAGCAAATGTGCACAGTGTCCAGGAGTTCTGGTTCCACGTCACTCGTGAGGGCTGCGGGTCTCAGCTTTGCTGGGGACTCGGGTCGGCCTCTGAGAAGTCTGGAAATCTTCTTCCTGGGCTGCAGTTACTTCGGAGTCCGGCGGGAGCTTCGGAGATGCAGACCGGCAAATGCTTTGTTGGTGCCTGCTAAGCAGGGGAGTCACTCCTTGACCCCAAGGGAGATTTCTTCAGTCCTCTAGTCTTGAGTAGAGCGTCGAAGTTCCAGGATTCAGTTGCAGAGTTTCGTCCAGGGATATCTAAAGTCCTGTTGCCAGGGGTTCCTTACTTATACCTAAGAAAGGGGTTGGACTAACTCTGGGGACCCACCTATGGGAGGGTTTGGAAAGAGGGGTGGCTACACCCATTTCCTTTGTCCAGTTTCACACCAGAGCAGGGGCTGGCAGCCCCTGCAACCGGTTTGAACTGGGGTATGCACGAGGACACCAAATGTGCCCCCAGTGCAGGACTTCAAAGCACTCTTGGAGTGCACCCACCCAGCCCATATCCACTAAGGCCTGTCTGGGAGGTGGTAACACCTCCCTGTGACAGGAAACCTATTGTCCAGGCCTCCCCTGCCCGAGTTTCGGTCAGCAGCAGGAGGCCAGACTCGTGTCTGTGGCTGCAGCATCCATTTTGTGATGCCAGGGCTCTTTTTAGTTGGTACCGGGTATACCGGTGCTGTCATGTCTCTCCCTCTAGAAGGGTGGGATCATACTCCCACACCAGTTACTGGTGTGGGGGTATGATTCCAAGGTGTTTGACACCAAACACAACATGTTTCCGTGCAGCCATCCCAAAGTTAGCATTTACCTCGAGGATATAATGCACTTAAGAGTATATGGTCAGGCTGCACCACAGACAACCCCGGAGAGGAGATTCCGAAGGCTGCAGAGGGGCTCTGCTCATGCATGGGCACCCTCACATAAAACCAAGCACCCTGCCTTCAGGATTGATAAGGCCTGCCATAGGGGTGACTGATAGGTTTCTATGTGCCGTGATAGGTGAGATATAGTGAACCTATACCTCGGTAAGGGGTGCATGCACCACCTTACTCAGGCTGCAGTAGCATTCCTGTGGTGTCATTTTGGATGGCTTTCCAGGGGTGGCACAATACATGCTTCAGCCCCTGGTAGGCCTCTGGGGTACCTATGGCTTGGGTACATAGTATACCATATACTAGGGACTTATAAGGGCACCCCAGAATCCAATCTGAAGTGTACTTAAGGTACATGGAATCAATTTAGAGAGGAAGCAGCTAGGCTGGGGTCCTGGATAGCAGTGCACCAGCCAGACTAAAGTCGAACAAAAGTGTAACAGCAAAAAGTGGGGGTAACCATAAGAGGCAGATCCTACTCTCCTACACAACCCCCCCCCCAAACTCAGGGACATTAAACTAACCTTGACCAGTTGAGTCTTCATGTTCTAAGTGGAAATATCTGGAGAGTCCATCTGCATTGGCATGGTTACTACCAGGTCTATGTTCCACTGTATAGTCCATCCCCTGTAGGGAAATGGACCACCTCAAAAGTTTGGGGTTTTCACCCTTCATCTGTTTTAGCCATAAGAGGGGCTTATGGTTTGTCTGAACAATGAAGTGAGTGCCAAACAAGTATGGCCTCAGCTTCTTCAGAGCCCAAACCACAGCAAAGGCCTCCCTCTCAATGGCTGACCAACGTTTCTCTCTGGGTGTCAGCCTTCTGCTAATCAAAGCTACTGGCTGATCCTGACCTTCATCATTCAACTGTGATAGTACAGCCCCTACCCCCAACTCAGATGCATCTGTTTGCACAATGAACCTTTTGGAGTAATCAGGACTCTGCAGAATGGGAGCAGTGCACATGGCCTGCTTCAGGTCATCAAATGCCTTTTGACAGCTAACTGTCCACTGAACCTTTTTGGGCATTTTCTTAGAGGTTAAGTCATTCAGGGGTGTCACTATTGATCCATACCCCTTGACAAATCTTCTGTAATACCCAGTCAGTCCTACGAAGGCTCTCACCTGAGTCTGGGTAGTTGGAGCAACCCAGTCCATGATGGTCTGGATCTTGCTCTGCAATGGTTGAACCTGGCATCCACCCACAAGGTGGCCCAGGTACACAACCTGACTCTGCCCTATCTGGCACTTAGTGGCCTTGATAGTTAGGCATGCCTTCTGCAGGGCCTCCAAAACATTTCTGAGGTGGACCAGGTGATCCTCCCAGGTGGAGCTAAAGACAGCAATATCATCTAGATATGCTGCACTATAGGCTTCCAGACCTGTAAGGACTGTATTCACCAACCTCTGAAAAGTGGCAGGTGCATTCTTCAAACCAAAGGGCATCACCACAAATTGGGAAAGCCCACCAGGGGTAGAAAATGCAGTTTTTGGCTTTGCATCATCAGCTAGTCTAATCTGCCAGTAGCCAGCTGTCAGGGCAAATGTGCTTAGATACTTGGCTGAGGCCAAAGTGTCTATGAGCTCATCTGCCCTGGGGATTGGATGGGCATCAGTCCTAGTGACTGCATTGAGGCCTCTGTAGTCCACACAAAACCTCATCTCTCTCTTGCCATCTTTGGTGTGAGGTTTAGGCACCAGGACTACTGGACTAGCCCAAGGGCTATCTGAAGGCTCAATGACACCCAGTTCAAACATTTTCTGGACTTCTGTCCTGATACAGTCCCTGCCCTGGTCAGGTTGCCTGTAAATCTTACTTTTAACAGGCAGACTGTCCCCAGTGTCCACTTCATGAGTGCACCAGGTGGTCTGACTTGGAGTCAGAGAAAACATGTGTCTTAACTGATTGAGCAACTGTCTACAATCAGTTTGTTGCTGGGTAGTGAGGCTGCCTGCCAAGGCTACACCATCTACTGACCCATCATCAGGGTTCTGTGAGGGCAGGTCAGGGAGTGGGTCACTCTCTTCCTCCTGTCCCTCATCAGTTGCCATGAGCAAGCCCATGTCAGCCCTGTCCACATATGGCTTCATCCTGTTGACATGGAGCACCCTATGGGGGCTTCTGGGAGTTCCCAGGTCTACCAGATAGGTAACCTCTCCCTTCTGTTCAACAATTGTATGGGGGCCACTCCACTTGTCTTGGAGGGCTGCTGGGGCCACTGGCTCCAACACCCACACCTTATGCCCTGGCTGGTAAACAGTCAGCACAGCCTTTTGGTCATGCCAGGCTTTCTGTAATTCCTGGCTAGCCTCAAGGTTTTTGGTTGCCTTTTTCATATACTCAGCCATCCTGGAGCGGAGACCAAGTACATAGTCCACTATGTCCTGTTTAGGGGGTTTGAGAGGTAACTCCCAACCTTCCTTCACCAGACACAATGGACCCCTGACAGGGTGGCCAAACAAAAGTTCAAAAGGGCTGTAGCCAACCCCTTTTGAGGCACCTCCCTGTATGCAAATAAAAGGCAGGGCAAGAGTATGTCCCATCTTCGCCTAAGCTTTTCTGGGAGCCCTTTAATCATGCCCTTCAAGGTTTTGTTGAACCTTTCAACTAAACCATTGCATTGTGGGTGATAGGGTGTGGTGAATTTATAAGTCACTCCACACTCCTTCCACATTGCAGTCAAGTAACTGGACCTAAAGTTTGCACCTCTGTCAGATTCTACCTCCTTAGGAAAGCCCACTCTTGAGAAAATTCCCAGGAGGGCCCTTGCCACCACAGGTGCTGTAGTGGTCCTAAGGGGAATGGCTTCTGGGTACCTGGTGGCATGGTCCACCACCACCAGGATAAATCTGTGCCCAGATGCTGTTTGGGGATCCATGGGACCAACTATGTCAATCCCCACCCTCTCAAAGGGAACCCCCACCACCGGTAGTGGTATCAGGGGGGCCTTTGTGGTGCCACCTGCCTTCCCACTGGCTTGGCAGGTTACACAGGAGCAACAAAACTCCTTGGTGTCTTCAGACATGTGGGGCAAGTGGAAGTGAGGGACAATCCTGTCCCAAGTCTTGTTCTGGCCCAGGTGATCTGCTAAGGGAATATCATGGGCTAGTGTCAATAGGAAGCCCCTGAACTTCAGAGGTATAACCAACCTCCTGGCTGCTCCAGGCTTGGGTCTCTACTCTCTGAGTACAGGAGTCCATCATCCCAATATATCTTATGGGTGCCACTAGCATTCCCATCAGCCTCAGCAGCAGCTTGCTGTCTGAGGGGTTCAAGAGAGGGGCAGTTCAGCTGCTCCTGGCTCAGATCTGCCCTGGAAGGGCCCCCTGTCCTCAAGAACTCAACCTGTTCAGGTTCAAGCTCCTCTGGGACAGTTCCTTCTTCAGGCCTGAGATCATCTTCCTCAATAGACTGATCTGCTTCCTGAGCCAAGGGGGAAGGCACTGCCTTAACCCTACTGCTCCTTCTCTTGGGAGGCACCTGGTCCATTGTTCCAGAATCCAGGGCCTGTTCAGCTTTTGACATTTTGGCCTGTGACCTAGTCACAGCAAAGACATGTGCAGGGATCCCTAGCTTTTCTGCATGTGTCCTGAGCTCCACCTCTGCCCAAGCTGAGGTTTCAAGATCATTGCCAAGCAAGCATTCGACTGGTAGGTCTGCACTCACCACAACCTTCTTAAAGCCAGTTACCCCTCCCCAGGAGAAGTTAACAACTGCCAGAGAATGATCTGTTCTGACATTGCTAGCATTGGTCACTTGGTACATTTCCCCAAGTATAATCTGCCCAGGATCCACAAGATCTTTTGTCACCATGGTGACACTTGCTCCAGTGTCCCTGAATGCCAAAGCCTCTCTTCCATTAATTAAAGGCTGCTGTCTGTATTTGCCCAAGTTATTGGGACTCACTAAGGGGGACATATCCATGCCCCCATCACAGACTAGGACAGCCGGAGTTGGCACTCTGACTAGGCCAGAGCCCATCTCAGTACCCAGGGTCAACCCTACTAAACCCTTCCTCTGAGTACCTCCACCACCACTTGTAGGTAGACTAGGGGGAACAGTTGCCTTATGGGCAATGGTGGCTGGATTAGAGTCTTTGGACTTGGTGCAGTCACTTGTCCAGTGAGTTTTCTGCTTACAGATTTTGCACCATGGTTTCTTTTGGCCTTTTCCTTTGGTAGATTGGGATTCCCCACCAGATGCAGATTTTTGGGGACCTTGAGAAGACTTCTGGTGTTTACCCTTTTCCCCACCCTTGTCAGAGTTTTTGGAATCTTGCTTCTTCTGGTCACCACCTTGGTTCTGTACCTTCTGCTTCACCCTGGTTCTGACCCATTTGTCTGCCTTCTTTCCCAATTCTTGGGGAGAGGTCAGATCAGAGACAACCAGGTACTGATGTAGCAACTGATTCTGACAGTTATTAAGAATCTGCTCCCTCATGATTAAATTATACAATCCTTTGAAGTCACACACCTTACTGTCAAGTAACCAGCCTTCCAGAGCCTTAGTAGCACAATCTACACAGTCCACCCAGTCCTGTGTCTGTGCCTTTTGGGTATCTCTGAACTTTAACCTGTATTGCTCAGTGGTTAGGCCAAACCCATCTATCAGTGCACTCTTCAGGACATGGTAATCAACAGCATCCTCTTCTCTAACAGTGAGGAGCTTGTCTCTACCTTTGTCTGCAAAGGAGAGCCACAAGATTGCTGCCCACTGCTCCTGGGGGACCCTCTGAACTTTACAGGCCCTTTCCAGTGCAGTAATCCATTTGTGGATGTCATCCCCACTCGGGTAGGGAGGGACAATCTTGCTCAGGTTTCTATGGTCATAAGACCTATTCCTACCACTAGGGAAGTTGCTGCCACCATGGGACTCTAGTCCCAACTTTCTTCTTTGTCTATGAAGCTCTAGGGACTCCCTGTCTTATAGCCAACTGCTCTCTTCTGATCCTAAGCTGAGCTTCTCCATACTTGAGCAGTCTCTCTTTCCTTTCATGAGAGGATTCCCTCCTATGAGAGGAAACAGAGGTCCCTACTGAGGTGTCAGAATGGTTAGATTCCTCAGAAGGAGATCTTGACCTTCTAGGCACACTCACAACTCTTCCTGGTGGGACAAAGGGGAGGCCATTCTGGTCCTCCTCCTCATCTGCAGGAGGAGCTGGATTTTCCAGGGCAAGATCATTTTCATCTTCCTGGCCAGTTTCAGAGGTCAGGTCCTGGGTTTCTTCACCCCTGGTCCCTTCCTCATCTTCTGCCCCCGCTCTCTGTCTACCCCTTCAGACCCTGTGGGTCTTCTGAGATCATCCAACAGAAGCACCTCTATGAGGCGTTGGGTGTTGGCACTTTTGCCTGTCTTCAGCTTCCTAGTACTGCAAAAAGGCTCTCAAATCCAAGAATGGGAGGTTGCCATACTTGGATGGTAGAAGCCCATTGGCTTCTGGCAGGGACCCACTGGTTCCTGGCCTTGAAGACATCACTAGTGAGGTGTGGTGTATGCACTACCTATTCTAGTGTGGCCTACTAAACTCTCTTGAGTTGTAGAAAGGGTATGCTAAGCCCTTGACACACAACTCTAAGTTCAGTAGAACTTACTGTATTTCTAAGCTTGAATTTATATGTACCTGAGGTACCTTTAGTGGTTTTCAGTTAGTCACACGCTTGAGATTATCTGGTAAAACAAAGGCAAGCTTGAATCCAACCACTGCAAACCAATGTGAGAAGTTGGCCTGGTATATGCTGTCCACTAGTTATAGTGGGCACCTTGCACCAGTCCAAACGACCTTTATTGATGATAGGATTAAAGACAACCTTTATTGAAAGCTATCCTAGTGGTAGCTATGGAGAGCAGCCTTCAGGCTAAGTCTTGAAGGAGTGTTAAGCTGTTTGTTTTACCAGTTATAATCTCATGAATGACCAAATGAAAGGAGAACCACACCAGGTATATATATAAAATATATGTATTTATTACTAAACACTACCCAATAGTCTCTTTATGAGGCTAGAGGTCAAAGTACACAAGTTACAAGTCAAATAGCACAGTAAATTAGCACAATATACGATTAGCCCTAGGGGCGTACCAAACCATATATTAAGAAAGTGGTATAAGAACCACGACTTAAGTAGACACAAGGCCTAGAGCCTGTAGAATCGCTGGGACCCCAAGGAACCACCCAAGGTAGTGACACAGGGGACCCACGGGGGCTGTGTGCAGTGTGTGAACACAGCCGCGAGCTCCGTTATCGTCTATGGGAAAGTCGCAGTCAGAGTTTTAGAGTTTAAGGACACTTAGAAATGGACTAGGACCAAACCCTCTTGGACTTAGACAGTTCTAGGGTCAACACCCACGGGAGCACCGGAGTACTCGAGTTACCTCACCCAGGGAAGCCGGGTGCATAGGTGTCGAATGGTGTCGGGTCGCGTCGTCGATTTCAATGGCAGCCTGCAAGGAAGTGCTGCTGCCGGGAAGATGCGAAGTGTCCGAAGAGATCCAAGCCTGGATCGGAGATGAGAAGAACCTGAAAGCAGAGGGGACAGAGTCTGGGTCACTTGCCAGTGACCAGGGGCACAATAGTTGAATGCCCACCGATGTCGGGTGCTTCAGGTGAAAGAGGTGAAGCTTGACTCTTCAGCCACGAGGCCCAGGAGGTGTCGACGACAACCAGGAGCTGGATTCGAGCTGTCCCGCAAAGGATGTCGAGTGCTGTAGCATTGGTGTCCGGATTGAACACAACAAGCCTTGGCAACAGCAACCCACGCAGAAAGGAGAAAGAGGCTTCTGTGCAGACCAGCAAGGTCTGAGGGACTCACCACTCGGTAGGGAGTCAGGGCACATCTGGAGCAACCAGGAAAGTCCAAACAAAATCAGAGTTGCCTTCACAGGGACCCACCAGTCGACGGACCAAGGATCGCAAAGGAGCCTCGAGCGGAAATTCAAGAAGCAGGCCCACGGAACACTTGTGCAGTGTAGGCTCACAATCTTTGGTGCAAATGGTGCTCGGGGCCTGGGCTACAAGTAACCCAAAGCAGGACTTCAAGAGATGTCGAGAAGTTGATGCACTAGCAAATGTGCACGGTGTCCAGGAGTTCCGGTTCCACGTCACTCGTGAGGGCTGCGGGTCTCAGCTTTGCTGGGGACTCGGGTCGGCCTCTAAGAAGTCTGGAAATCTTCTTTCTGGGCTGCAGTTACTTCGGAGTCCGGCGGGAGCTTCGGAGATGCAGACCGGCAAATGCTTTGTTGGTGCCTGCCAAGCAGGGGAGTCACTCCTTGACCCCAAGGGAGATTTCTTCAGTCCTCTAGTCTTGAGTAGAGCGTCGAAGTTCCAGGATTCAGTTGCAGAGTTTCGTCCAGGGATATCTAAAGTCCTGTTGCCAGGGGTTCCTTACTTATACCTAAGAAAGGGGTTGGACTAACTCTGGGGACCCACCTATGGGAGGGTTTGGAAAGAGGGGTGGCTACACCCATTTCCTTTGTCCAGTTTCACGCCAGAGCAGGGGCTGGCAGCCCCTTCAACCGGTTTGAACTGGGGTATGCACGAGGACACCAAATGTGTCCCCAGTGCAGGACTTCAAAGCACTCTTGGAGTGCACCCACCCAGCCCTAATTCACTAAGGCCTGTCTGGGAGGTGGTGACACCTCCTTGTGAAAGGAAACCTATTGTCCAGGCCTCCCCTGCCGGAGTTTCGGTCAGCAGCAGGAGGCCAGACTAGTGTCTGTGGCTGCAGCATCCATTTTGTGATGCGAGGGCTCTGTTTAGTTGGTACCGGGTATACCGGTGCTGTCATGTCTCTCCCTCTAGAAGGCTGGGATCATACTCCCACACCAGTTACTGGTGTGGGGGTATGATTCCAAGGTGTTTGACACCAAACACGACATGTTTCCGTGCAGCCATCCCAAAGTTAGCATTTACCGCGAGGATATAATGCACTTAAGAGTATATGGTCAGGCTGCACCACAGACAACCCCGGAGAGGAGATTCCGAAGGCTGCAGAGGGGTTCTGCTCATGCATGGGCACCCTCTCACATAAAACCAAGCACCCTGCCTTCAGGATTGATAAGACCTGCCATAGGGGTGACTGATAGGGTTCTATGTGCAGTGATAGGTGAGATATAGTGAACCTATATCTCGGTAAGGGGTGCATGCACCACCTTACTCAGGCTGCAGTAGCAGTCCTGTGGTGTCATTTTGGATGGCTTTCCAGGGGTGGCACAATACATGCTTCAGCCCCTGGTAGGCCTCTGGGGTACCTATGCCCTGGGTACATAGTATACCATATACTATGGACTTATAAGGGCACCCCAGAATCCAATCTGAAGTGTACTTAAGGTACATGGAATCAATTTAGAGAGTAAGCCGCTAGGCTGGGGTCCTGGATAGCAGGGCCCCAGCCAGACTAAAGTCGAAAAACAGTGTAACATCAGCAAAAAGTGGGGGGTAACCATAAGAGGCAGATCCTACTCTCCTACACCTGCCACCATGGGACTCTAGTCTAGGGGTGGGCGGAATTTGCGTAGTCGCGCTACGCAAAGCTCCGCAAAACGGTAAAAAATGTCCGCGAGCACGCAAAAGTTCTGCGAACACGCAGAATTGCTTGTTCCGCCCGTTCGCAATGCTTTTTTCCTGTTCGCGAACGCTGTTTGTGTGCTCGGGGAGAAATATCTCGCGAACACGCATTTTGAAAGCGCGAAGAAGCAAAAAATTCCCCGAAGCCGCGGATCGCGGAATTTTTGGCAATTTCGCGTTCTCCGCGGAACGCGAAATTACCCAAATTCCGCGAGCGGAACGGAATTTACCACCCAGGCCTACTCTAGTCCCAATTTCTTTCTAGTCTTCTGAACTTCTAGGGACTCTTTATCCAGGGCCAATTGCTGTTGCCTGAGCCTAAGCTTAGCTTTCTCAAGCTCTAGCATTTGGCACTCCCTGTCATAAGAGTTGTCCCTCTTGCTAGAAACAGAGGTCCCTACAGAATGTCTAGAATGATTTGACTCAGCAGAGGGAGATCTAGATCACCTGGGTAAACTCTGCACTCTCCCTGGAGGACTGGAGTGAGGGTCTTCTTAATCCTCTCCTACCTCTTCCCCCTGGGGATCTGAGTTGTTCAGCGGTGGATCATTTTGATCCTCCTGTCCAGGGTTGGAATCTAGGTCATAGAAGGTGTCCCCTCCTGACCTGTCTTCTTCCCCTGTACCACCCACTCTATCCTGCTCATCTGACCCAGGAGTCTTCCTAATGTCATCTAGCAGTAATGCATCTGTTAGACATTGAGTGTTGGCATTTCTCCCTGTCTTCAGCTTCCTAGATACACATATAGCTTTTAATTCAGTGAATGAAAATCTATCATATTTAGTAGGCAGGATGCCACCAGTGGCATTCTCAGTAGAAGACATACTAAGTGAGGTGTAGTGTAGGCACCTACCTAACCTAGTGGGAACTAAACTCTTAGGTTGGAGAAAGGGTGTGCTAGACCCTTGACTTACCCTACCCCAAGTTCAGTAGAACTTACTATCTTAAGCTAGTATTATATGTTCCTAGATACTAGTGTTTTTCAGTTAATCAATACAAAGATTTTTCTGGTAAAACAATGCAGGCTTGAATCCCAACCGCTGCACACCAATGTGAGAAGTTGGCCTGGTATATGCTGTCCACTAATTAAAGTGGGCACCTTGCACCAGTCCAAACAACCCTTATGGTGATTAGGTCAAAGATAACCTTTATTGAAAGCTATCCTAGTGATAGCTATGGAGAGCTGTCTTCAGGCTAAGTCTTGAAGGAATGTTAAGCACCTTGTTTTACCAGAATGTAACCTTATAGTATTGGTTAAATTATAGGGAAACCACACAGTAGTTAAATTTTTTTTTATTTATTATATATAACACTCTAGTATCGTCTACCCGAGGATAGAACACAAATCAAATAATACAGTTGCAAAGGATCAAACGTAAGTAGCACAATACACAGTGGGCTCCCGGGGGAGACCAAACCATATATTAAGTAAGTGATATAAGAAACACGACTCGGGACTAGACCTAGTCTAGAAGGTGTAGAATCGCTGGGACCCCAAGGAACCACCCAAGGTGAGTGAATAGGGACCCCACGGAGGATGGGTGCAGTGTGGGAACACGACCGCGTGCTCCGTACAACTCAATGGGAAAGTCGTGGTTGGAAAATCACAGATTAAGGACCCTTCCCAGCAGATTACGAAGACAGCCCTTGGAACTTAAGGGTTTGGAGGGCCACCCCACCCGTGGATACCTTTGTACCAGAGTTACCTATCACAGAGGAGCCGGGTACATAGGTGCGAAGTGGCGTCGGAAACCCTCATCGTTTTCTATGGATGTCGACAAAGAAATGCTGCTGCGGGAAGAACGAAAAGTGTCCGGTGGAATCCAAATGTGGATTCTAGATGAGAAGAACATGAAAGCAGAGGGGACAGAGTCTGGATCACTTTGGAGTGACCAGGGGCTCGGTAGACGAATGCCCACCGATGTCGGGTGCTTCAGGGGTGTTGACGGTGAGCTTGACTCTTCAGCTGCGAGGACCCGGAGATGTCTAGGATGACCAGGAGCCATAGGTGAGCTGTCCCACAAAGGATGTTGAGTGCTGAGGGGTCAGTGTCCGGCTGGAGCACCAATCAAGCCTTGGCAATGACAACAACGTAGATGGTCAAGTTCAGTGTTGATCTGGCCCAGCAAGGACCAGGAGACTCACCACAGCAAGGGGAGTCAGGGCAGGCCTGGAGCAACCAGGGGAGCCCAATTAAAGCAACATTGACCCTCAAGTGGACCCACAGGCTGAAGGCACAGGAGTCCCGAGGGGACCTCAGGCGGTTTCACAGGATACCAGCTAGCAGGGCACAGAGTGTGAGGATGCAGGAGTCCTTCTCAGGAAAGATGCGCTGGGGTAAGGGCTACAAATGGCCCAATGCACAGAATTGTTGCATGACAATAAGCATGTGCAGCTGCAATTAAGCGCGGTGCACAGGGGTACAGGTATACAGTCACCACAAGGGATATCCGCCTCAAACTCAGTGAGAGGGCAGCTCAACCTCGGAGACCTTCAGAAATCCCCCTCTTGTGTTGCTGGAGCCTTCAGAGTCAGCAGGAACTCAGGATCAGCAAACTGGTCAGATGCATTACGGGGCCTGGGTTTGCAGGGGAGTGACTCCTTCACTCCAAGGGAGATTCTTCTGTTGTCTTGGAGGTCCACAGGGTCCTGCACAGAGCCTGTATGGATCACGGACAGTGGCGAGACTAGGGACGGCAAGGGAAGACGAAGTCAAGCCCAAGGGAGGTCCAGCGAAGTCCAGCGTGTCCAGACGGTCGAAGTGTAGTGGTATCTTCTTGCAGAATCTTGTCCACGTAAATCTAATGTCCTGTAGCCAGGTAACCCATTTTATACCCACGGGAAAGGGTTGGACAGATTCTAGGGACCCTCCTAGGGGAGGGACAGGACAGGGGGGATGGTTACACCAATGCCCTTTGTCCAGTTTCACGCCAGAGCAGGAGTGGATGGCTCCCAGAACTAGTTTGAACTGGACTATGCACAGGGACACCAAGTGTGCCCCTCGTGCAGACTTTTTGGCACTGAGACAGTGCACCCACCCAGCCCCAATACACTAAATCCTGTCTGGGAGGTGGTAACACCTCCCTGTGACAGGATGCCTATTGTGCTGCCTTCCCCTGCTCGAGCTTGGCTCAGCAGCAGGAGGGCAGACTCGTGTCTGTGGCTGGCAGCATCCATTTTGTGCTGTTAGGCTCGAGAAAGTTGGTACCTGTAGACTTGGGTAACCCCAGAACCTCGGTTCTGAGGGGAGGAATCATACCTCCCATACCAGTTGCTGGTGTGGAGGTATGATTCCAAGGTGTTTGACACCAAACATGACATACTTCGTTGCAGTCGTTTGAGATAGCATTTACCGCGAGGTTATAATGCACCTCTACCTATATGTCTGGTAGTATCACGTACAGCCCAGGAGAATGGTCTCCGAAGACTGCAGAGGGGCTCTGCTCATGCAGGAGCACCCTCTCACGCAAAACCCTAGCATCCTGCCTTCTGGATTGTTAAGGCCTGCTATAGGGGTGACATAAGGTTTTAAGTGCAGTGATATATATAGATATAGTGAACCTATAACTTAAGTAAGTGGTGCAATCACCAACTTACACAGGCTGCAGTAGCAGACCTAGAGTTCCATTTTGCATGGCCTCTCATGGGTGGCATAATACATGCTTCAGCCCATGGGAGGCCTCTGGGGTACATATGCCCTGGGTACATGGGTACCATATACTAGGGACTTATAAGGGTACCCCAGTATCCAATCTGGAGTGTACCAAGGTACATATGTTGCAATTAAAAGGAGAAAGCAGATAGGCTGGGGTCCTGAATAGCAGGATCCCAGCCAGACTAGTTAAAACAGTGGGTGCAAAAGCAAAAAGTGGGGGTAACCATAAGAAGCAGATCCTACTTTCCTACAATGCCCAAAAAAGCCCCCAAAAAGATATAGCTAAGGAATATTATTTACTTTTTTATTTGTGTGTGTCACTGTCTTTCTGGTTTGAATCACAACAAATCCATCACCACCGTCTTACTGTTTTATTGCCGGATTGGAGTTGCAACTGTGTGCAGTCAGTGAAGAAGCAAGTCCACTCCTCCTGACTCGCCCTAAATCCATTTCCCTCAAGCCAGATATTGGATAGAGAATACATACAACAAATGTGAAATGTGGGCCTGCCTCGAGTCGAAACCTGACTATATATCTATCCTTTCGAAGCCTAGAGGTATTGCCCCAGACGAACAGGTAAATGATGGCATGTATTGCACGCTGAGTGATTGGTGTTTGTTGTGCATGATGTCGACTAGTATTCTACACACAAAAAAGTGACTCAAGTCAATCTTTCCCTTCTTGTTGTTCAATAACAAAATTGTACTACTGCAGGCCGATTCATTGCATTTTGAGTCTGGACGAGTCTGGACTCACTCGGGACACTTTTGGTACAGAGTTGGACACCATGACCATACCATACTCGCAGTCAGTCAGTAGGATCGGAGATGATTGATAGAATAACTCGGGGAGTGAAGTGGCCTAAAAGGTAAACAACAACACCAGACCTACATGTCTGTGTAGTGGTGGAGGCGAGTGTGGTGGTGTGACTGACAGCGGTGCGTTGATTTTGTTACTTAATTTGGAAAATGCTATGATGCTGTGTGGATATGTGTGCTCAGTGCGGTCTGGCTCAAATTTGAAGCTAAGTTGAGGTTGGGTGAGGGGGCCTGCTCCTGTTATTGGAATTAACTGCTGGAAACAGACATGATTTAAAAATGCCACCTCTGAAAGTCTTCTTGTTGCACTCCTCCTTAATTATCCAGTTTAACTTTTCTCTTTGATCTTTCAATATCCTTTTTGTTTTCCCATCTACAGGCCAGCCTTTACCCTGCGCTATAGTGGGAAAAACAACTCACACTTACTTACCAAACCATATCCGCCAGGCACCCAAGATTGACGGACGGACGGACAGTCCAAGGAAGGATCAAGAGGAATGAGGAGATACAACTCCCAGTTTGGCAATAATTATAGTATCATTGCATTTGATTCATTTTTTCTCATCAATCATTATGACTGTGTGTTGTTTATGTTTGCCTATATTTGACTCCTACAGATATTTTTTCATAATATTTGCTATCTTTCAAAGAAAGTCCGGTACAACAGCACATAAAATGTATGTAACTTGGGTCTCTCTAGGGGCAGACAGGCAAGGCAATTACATAATTAATAATATACTGGCCTGTACTAGTCTAGTATTAATCATCAAGTTATCATCCTGCATGCATTTCCTTTTTCTCCCTTAACAGATTTACGATGGCCAGCTGCCAAGATGAATGTGTGTTGTCCATGTAGTGTTTGTCTTTGTCATACCTTTTGCTCAAATCCCCCTTCCCGACCATTCATCAAACCCTAACCTTCTTCCCCCGGGCTGTGTGATTTATATTGAGGTGTGACTAAATTAAATTTACACCAATTATTGATCACACACTTGCTGGGGCGGATGTGGTGAAAGCAACACTAACTCAAGTCAGGGCGAGGATCTACTTCTGCTCTAAGTATATATACCATGGCCCAACTGGCAATATATAGAGATTAGATTGCCCACCCATGTACAGTATTCGATATTCAAATTTTTTCCAGAGAAACATAATCCATCATAATATAATTGCCAGCATCAAGTCATCAATCATCCTAGTTCCAGCACTAAAGGTTACGCAGCCGCTTGTCCACTTCGTAGCTCGAGTCGACTTCAGTTTGTAACTTGTACTAGGCTAGCCCTCCATTCTGTTTTATTCTACTTTAGCATTGCTTATCATCGTGGTTTCTTGTTTGGCAGTCTTCTTGTGTACTGTACTTCTACTACTCATTCCCTAGTCTCCATCAGGTGACTGACTGTCTCATTTTCTTTTTTGGGAAATGCTACTGTCAGTGTCTACTACTACTACCACCACCATGGCACCTTGGGAAACCAAACCATCACCATGCAGCCATCGCTTTGCCTATAAAGTATAAACATCAATCACAGGTAAGAGAAGAAGTGTGGGGGAGGCATAATGTATATACTATGGGAATTAATTAATTCACACACCCACACCCTTCCGAGTCCATAGGGGTTTTAGTTTCAGACTGCATAGACTAGGAGGAGAGACTGACAGTACTAGTAGGAAAAGTGAGGGTACCGTATCTATATGTTGGTGTGTTACGCTATCATCAGATTTCAATCAAAAACTGCTTGCATCCCTGCAGGAAAGGAAACGGTGTGAAGTATTTACAAAAGATTACATCATATGTAAACTATAAATAATGTATTCTCCTAACAAAAACTAGAATGAAAAAAACCCACAACACCTGACCCACCCCTCTCCCTAACCCCAACCAATGTCCAGAAGTAAGTCCAATTGTCCATAAATTAAAAAAATTAAAATGCCCATAAAAAAACAATTTTTCCACAATTCCCATCCACCCAAAAAAAGATTAAAAAAGGGGCAAGTGTCAAGACGGAGGTCTAGTGGCGGGCTCGCCGGATCATCCGCTCTAGGGTGTTTAACCGCTCCTCAATCCTGGCCTCTAGGTGCGCCATCCGGAGGAGCAAACGGCACTGAAATGTCTTGCATGAACAACAGGGGTGGGCAGCAGTGTTTGAAGTGTGGCGGGTGGCTGCCATACCACGGCTCCGTACCACCTGAGGCACTGAGGGGGCCTGGCTAGGGCCCGGGGCATTGGAGGAGGCTGCAGCTGCTGCCTCCTCCCCCTCCTCCGCCAGAACCAACCAGCCGCCGATATTCGTCCCGGATGGCCTCCAGCTTCCTTTGCCAGGCCCTGGCTGCTAACTCCTGCCTGGTGAGTTGTTGTGGTTAGGAAGGAGTAGCTATATCAAGAAAGAAAAATGACAATTGTAACCAATACTCTTAGCAAAACAGTAACATAAAATTATACACATAAAATTATAGTGGCACAGTAGCATTAGCAAGCACAGTACATAACATTTGTGGTATCCTCCCACTTCCTCGGCCCCTAACATTTGTGAAAGTTTCAGGCATTACTAGGCACTATGGAGTAGACAAGTCTTCTTCTACTCTCTCTTGTTTAGCTAAATTAACCTTGTAGGCATGCCAGCTCAAGCAGCTTGCGCCCATAACAAACATACTTGTGTCGCAGTCTTAGACTCATGTTACTTTACTACTGTCTGCAGGTGGGGCAGCTGTACTACACAATTATCTATTTTTAGGTCGCGCCTCAGCCAGCGCGCAAGCGTTGCTTAGGCGATCTGATGTAGGTAGAGTAAGGAGGAGAACCCCCGCCCATATTTTTCATTGGCTTGTGTCTTTGTCCTTCGTAAATGCTGGGGTTTGATTCCTTAATATGCTTGTTAGTCCCTGCTTAGTACAGCCACGTCGTCATTTGTATCCTCCCATGGCTACTGGCCCCTTTACCTGGTTGTTACATGGTACGTGTACTTTTTTTTTTCTTTATTGAGCTTCTCCTACATTAGGAACGACAATGTGCTTCGCTTACATTCAGTCCGCCATGCCCGCTTTCACTTTCGAAGCAGGGACAATGGAGGCTGCTTGTTTGCAATGCCATAGGTCTCGCATTTAAATGCGAGACCTATGGCTTGCAAATATTTATTTGTTTAAACGTCTTTAGCGCAGAAAGGAAAGGAACGGGAAGGCAAGAGGCTCCGAGCGAGGTGTTCCTTCTCTCCGCTCCTCAGAGTGCCGGGGAAGCCGCAACATGGCGACATTGTGTCATTTCTAGGGTGCTACATCATTTCAAGGGTAGGAAGGGTGTGCGGAGAGGACAAAGCATCGTCTTCAGGGACAGCTTCCCAAATGGCAGAGCAAAGCTTGAAACAGAGCTTTAGGCAGGAATCTGAGATGTGGAAACAAAAACCTCTCCGAAATGAGAGCTCTCCTGGGAGCCGGTGGGTGCCCCCTTCACACGGCACAGTAAAAGTAGTAAAGGAGCCCCCGCTTCCGTTGCATGTAGACTTCTGCCCCATTTGCATTTTAGGATTTTATTTTTAAGGTCCAAGGTATGTCAAAATTAAAATTCACTTGTGACACGCCCGCTCCCAACCCACACCACACACTTTCACCCCACCCACTCACTCACTCAGAATGCGGACATTTTCATTTTCCGCTAGAGGTGATTTATATCACCTTGGGGGTCCTCAGAAGTTGACAACATTTTTGTTGTTGATCGCCTTCATTGTGCTGCTGAAATCTGTTTTACAGAAGCATCGTCAATATCATTTCTATTGTGAATATAGAGAAAACCATCAACAGAGATGTAATCATTCTTATTTAATAAATAAATGGGCATAATAGTTTTTATCTGAACATACATAAATAAATAAACTCTGCTCTATGAGATACGATAGGAGTGTGTTGGGTTGTCGTAGTATGCTTAAACTAACAACTAGTGATGCTTTTTCTCACAGGGCACTTGGCTCAGATTGTTACCACCTGTCTCGATACACCAATACCACCAATACCACCACCAATACCAGCACCACCAAAACCACCAATACCAATACCACCACCACCACCATCAATACCACCAATACAAATACCACCACCACCAATACCAATACCACCACCTCAGCGCCTCTCACTCACTAGTAATAGCAGGGGCACTGTACGAGGCCGGAGCTGCAGCCGAGACCATCCCTCCCTCCCTTCATGCCTGCGATAAAGCACAGCCCTCCCTGCACCAGGAGGTGAAGCCAGGGCCACACTACAGCTGGAGTGTTTTTATTAGGCCAAAGAGAGCATTGACATTACGCAATGCCACACTGCACACTCAAATCACGGTGAGGGCAGGAAATATCCCCCACCTGTTTTTCTCCTGAGCCGCGACAGTGTAATCACAGAGCAAAAGGTGTTGGAGCACTTTGTTGGTGTTTATAGCTCGGAGCATATGTAACTCTCACTTCATACTTTGTGTCTGTGTAATTTACAACACTTATACATCTTCTTCACTGCACTATTTATCACTACTTTGAAGATGTCGCCGGCCAGTTTCTTCCTCTGATATTTACAATCTAACAAGCGGTCGAGAAGGCCCTTTATTGCAATGCAATAGGTCTCGCATTTGCGAGAGTTTAAGCTATTAGTATCGTAAATGACAATGCCTTTTATTTATGTTTTAAAACCCAAAACATAAATAAAAGGCATTACCATTTACAATGCCAATAGCTCAAACTCGCGTGAATGTGAGAACAATTACATTGCAAATGCTTGTTCTCTTATGGCCATACTCTGTAAAATCAACGGCAACTGCTCAATTTCACTTTCACCCTGACTACTACTACAAGGCAGATGACATCTGATTACTAATATGAATGATGATATACAGGATGACGTGAGGTACTACTATTGTTTGATTGTGTAACCATCCAGCCGATAGGCCACCCATGGTTGGCACGGTCGAAATGACATAGGTAGGGAGCGGAAGTGGGCCTCGGAGTCGTAAGGAGGCGATTGATAATTGCTGGGTACATACATACACAATATATATGTTGTACTTGTAAACTACTGTGAGTCAAGAGAGCATTCTGAAGTACAACCTTGAATCAAAAACCTTGAATAAAACAGTCCTTGTTTCTTCTCAGCGATTTTTCCATTTATCATTGCTTTGCTCTTCTAGCATTACTTTTTTAATTTCACTCTTCACCCCATGGCTTTGCTACTCTAACACTGTTTATTTTTCTTTTACATTCTCTTCATCCAGTCTCCACCTATGCAATGATTGAATACCATCCAATCATCCATCGATTCAAAGTAAACATGGCTATCATTCTTCTTAATCTCAACAAACCTTTCACCAACAACGTAGATTTGTCATTTTTTTTAACCACCACCCATACGTTCTTGCTTACTGTTGAGTTTGACAATTCAAACCCCCCCGGAGAAAACCTTTCACCCATATAGTTTCACCCATCCAGCCAGGCATCCTTTCTTTCACCTTTCACCCATACTTCAACCACTCATTCATCCTATCAGTCAACTATGCATCCCGGGCTCCCTTCCTTCACCCATGCATCCTTCTCTGCCAGTCATATATTGCATGTCACCCGTCCTTCCTCCTTCTATCCTTCTTTTCCTTTTCGTTCAACCCATCCATCAAGGTCGTCTGACTCTTAGTCTTCTTCATAAACCTTTCCCAGCTGAGTTGAAGTCAGATAGAAGAGGACATTAGTTACTCAACTCTCCCCGCTAATGCTATTGCTAATGCCAAGTAAAGGGTGTTTTCTTCAACCGTTGTTCACAACAACTTAGTCTCTCTCAATAGTACAGTGTACACCCTTGCAGCATGTGTATTGTCAATAAGTAAGGAATATAACTTACCACCGCCCGCCACTGCTGCTGGCTCACCCCCTGCAGCTGCCGCATCTGCTGCTCCTTCCTTACTGGCGTCGCCTTTGCCGCTGGCCCCAGCACTGGTGGCGGGGTCGCCTAGAAAAAACATTGCACATTTTTTAGATGCGATATACTCCTCCCCTTTTTTTTCACTAGCAAGATTGAAAATACATACACGACACACATCACTAGTACAATTCAGGTACTAGAGTAGAGAAGACAGTATGTCCTATCCTATAAAAAAAAAAAATCTGGTTTGGCATTTTGTTGTTGGCAATTTTCAAAAAGCCTCCCAAGAAGAGGACAACCCAAAGGACTGGACTCAGTGGCTAGAGCTATTGGTGAATCTGAATTTTTAAAAAGAAAAAGAGTGACCAACTGGGCAGCCAATCGGACATGAGGTCTCATTTCTCTTGGTTGGAAAATATAATGGTGCCCTCCTGCTCATTCTCATACTTCCTTCCAGCCATGGTGCATGGTAATCAGTTGTTCACCATCAACTGCTGCTACATCATTTCAAGGGTAGGAAGGGTGTGCTGAGAGGACAGAGCATCGTCTTCGGGCACAGCTTTCCAAATGGCAGAGCAAAGCTTGACCCAGAGATTTAGGCAGGAATCTGAGTTGTAGAAACAAAAACCTCTTCGAAATGAGAGCCGTTCTGGGAGCTGGTGGGTACCACCTTCATACGGCACAGCACGTCTCCGAGTAAAGGAGCCCCCACTTCCGTTGCATGTAGACTTCTGCCCCGTTCGCATTTCAGGATTTTATTTTTAATGCCCTTGGTATGTCAAAATTAAAATTCACCTGTGACACCCCCACCCTCAACCCACACCACACATTTTCACCCACTCACTCAGAACGCAGACATTTTCATTTTCTGCCAGAAGTGATTTATATCACCTTGGGGATCCTCAGAAGTTGACAACATTTTTGTTGTTGATCGGCTTCATTTTGGTGCTGAAATCTGTTTTACAGAAGGATCATCAATGTCATTTGATATAGAGAAAACCATGTCATGTCAATGTCATATAGAGAAAACCATCAACAGAGATGCAATTGTTTTTATTTAATAAATAAATGGGCGTAATAGTTTTTATTTGAACATACATAAATAAACTCCGCTCTATGAGATACATAGCAGTGTATTGGATTGTCGTAGTATGCTTAACCTAACAACTAGTGATGCTTTTTCTCGCAGGGCACTTTGCTCGGATTGTTACCACCTCTCTCAACATTTGATGGACAGTCCCTACTTTTTGGGGAGAAAGTTATCATTCTTGTCAATTACGTTTGATTTAAAAAAAGAGTGTGCTGCATGTACCTTAACCTCCAGCAGAAATTTCTATTACATCAGCAAAATATTTTTGTGTGTTCTGTCTCTGGCAGCTCACTTATATTTCTCGCGTGCCCCAAATGCCCCCGTATTTAGTCTGTAAGCACTATTTACTTTATTGAGTTTCTCTTACTTCAGGCTGGACATGCGCTGCTTCAGCTGAAACCGCTTGTGTATTTTGAAGCAGCACGGCCGTTCCCGTAACACGGGCGCCTGCTTTCCATCACATTAACCCAGCATTATCTCGTGTCTGTATCAACCCCTCACCCCTAAGTAAAATGGATTTAGAAATGATTAGCAAATTGAGTCATGTGAATTCCAGATAGCACATAATCCTGTGCTAAAGGGCTGAAGCTGACAACAGCACATCTGTGTTACCTGTCATCTGTACTAAAGACACCAGACGGGTTGTTTTCAAAAGCCTGTTTTGTTAACAACAACAACACCACCACCACCAATACCACCAGCACCACCACCACCACCAATACCACCACCACTACCAATACCACCACCGCCAATACCACCACCGCCAATACCACCACCGCCAATACCACCACCGCCACCAATACCACCACCAATATCACCAATACCACCACCAATATCACCAATACCACCACCAATACCACCACCAATACCACCTACTCCCCACCACCAATACCACCATCGCCAATACCACCACAATACCACCACCACCGATACCACCACCAATACCACCACCTCCACCACCACCAATACCACCACCACCACCAATACCACTACCACCAATACCACCACCACCAATACCACCACCACCAATACCACTACCACCAATACCACCACCACCACCAATACCACCACCACCAATACCACCACCACCAATACCACCACCAATACCACCACCAATAACACGACCAACACCACCACCACCATTACCAATACCACCAATACCAATGCCACCACCACCAATACCGCCACCAATAACAATTCCACCACCAATACCAATAGCACTAACACCAATATCACCACAACCAATAACACCACCACCAACACCACCAACACCACCACCACCTATACCACCAACACCACCAATACCACCACCACCAATGCCACCACCACCACCAATACCACCACCAATACAACCACCACCAATACCACCACCACCAATACCACCACCACCAATACCACCACCACCAGCACCAATACCACCCCCACCAATACCACCACCACCACCAATACCAATACCACCACCAATACCACCACCACCAATACCAATACTACCACCACCAATGCTACAACCAATACCACCACCAATACCACCACCAATACCAGAACTGCACCTCCACCAATACCACCAATACCACCACAACCACCAATACCACCACCACCACCAATATCAACACCACCAATATCAATAACACCACCACCAATACCAGCACCACCACCAATACCACCACCACCACCAATACCACCACCAATACCACCACCACCAATACCACCACCACCAAAACCACCAATACCACCAACACCACCAATACCACCACCAATATTACAACCACCAATGCCGCCACCACCACCAATACCACTACCAATACCACCACCACCAATATCAGTACCACCAATATCAGTACCACCAATATCAATAACACCACCAATACCATCACCACCAATACCACCACCACCAATACCACCACCACCAATGCCACCACCAATACCACCACCAATACCACCAATACCAATGCCACCACCAATACCAATACCACCACCACCAATACTAATACCACCACCAATACCAACACCACCACCAATACCAACACCACTAATACACCACCACTAATACACCACCACCAATATCACCACCACCAATACCACAACCAACACCAATACCCCACCACCAATACCAACAACACCACCAATACAACCACCACCACCAATACTACCACCAAAGGCCAAAGATAGCAATGACATTACACAATGTCACACTGCATACTCAAATCACGGAGAGGGCAGGAAATAGCCCTCCCTCTTGCTTTTCCTCCTGAGCCGCGACAGTGTAATCACAGAGCAAAAGGTGTTGGAGCTCTTTGTTAGTGTTTATAGCTCAGATCATATGTAACTCTCACTTCACACTTTGGGGTCGATTCCGATGTCGGCCGAAAGCGCACCTAACAGTATTCGTCCGGAAAAAATACCAGCCGAACGCGTGTTTTCCGACCGACTGGAACACTTAACCGAACGCACAAGTACGATGCGCATAACAGCCCAGATTCCGAGCGAGCCGTACTTACCCATTCCAGCTCCTGTTCCCCGCCCGAGCCGGATCCTTAAACGCCGAATCGAGTCGCACGGAAGCAAATACACAGCACCTTCCGGCCGGACTAGTATGATGCGTCTTCGGTACGCGCCGAACTCGTCGCTACGTCCGGCACGTTTGAGCATCCGGGAGAGCTGTACATAAGCTCCGATTCGCGCCACTAGACGATCCACGGCTACGAGACGAACAAGCCAGCGACGAGTACGAGTCGAAGCCACGAGGAACCCGAACGAGACGACCCAACCATGAATCCCATCGTGCAGGTCCTACCAATACTCTACATCTATTACCGGGACCGGTACGGACGCGTACAGCGCAGACGGTAAGTCAAACACCAACAACACAAACAAACGACACGTACCCGAAATATGTCACACACACATAGGGATGCACAAATTACATACACTAGCAACAGCAGAACCATAGGGGCGGGATGGCCATCACCAATGCCATACACACCCATAGGGGGATGGATGCCTGCCACTACTACCATCCCCACCCATAGGGGGATGGATGCCTACCACTACTACCATCCCCACTCATGGGGGCTGGATGCCTGTCACTACTGCCATCCCCACTCATGGGGGCTGGATGCCTGTCACTACTGCCATCCCCACCCATAGGGGGCTGGATGCCTGCCACTACTACCATCCCCACTCATGGGGGTCTGGATGCCTGTCACTACTGCCATCCCCACCCATAGGGCGCTGGATGCCTGTCACTACTACCATCCCCACTCATGGGGGTCTGGATGCCTGTCACTACTGCCATCCTCACTCATGGGGGGATGGATGCCTGCCACTACTACCATCCCCACCCAGTGGCTAGGCCTACCACTACTACCGTCCCCACTCATGGGGGGCTGGATGCCTACCACTACTACCATCCCCACTCATGGGGGGCTGGATGCCTACCACTACTACCATCCCCACTCATGGGGGGCTGGATGCCTGCCACTACAGCCATCCCCACCCATAGGGGGATGGATGCCTACCACTAACACCACCCCTACTCAGGGGGGGCTGGATGCCTGCCACTACTACCATCCCCACCCATAGGGGGCTGGATGGCTGTCACTCATACCATCCCCACTCATGGGGGGCTGGATGGCTGTCACTACTACCATCCCCACTCATGGGGGTCTGGATGCCTGTCACTACTGCCATCCCCTCCCATAGGGGGCTGGATGCCTGCCACTACTACCATCCCCACTCATGGGGGTCTGGATGCCTGTCACTACTGCCATCCCCACCCATAGGGGGCTGGATGCCTGTCACTACTACCATCCCCACTCATGGGGGTCTGGATGCCTACCACTACTACCATCCCCACTGATGGGGGCTGGATGCCTACCACTACTACCATCCCCACTCATGGGGGTCTGGATGCCTGCCACTACTACCATCCCCACTCATGGGGGTCTGGATGCCTGTCACTACTGCCATCCCCACCCATAGGGGGCTGGATGGCTGTCACTACTACCATCCCCACTCAGGGTGGGCTGGATGCCTACCACTACTACCATCCCCACTCATGGGGGATGGATGCCTGCCACTACTACCATCCCCACCCATGGGGGCTGGATGCCTACCACTACTACCATCCCCACTCATGGGGGTCTGGATGCCTACCACTACTACCATCCCCACTCATGGGGGGCTGGATGCCTGCCACTAGTGCCATCCCCACCCATAGGGGGATGGATGCCTACCACTAACACCACCCCTACTCGGGGGGGCTGGATGCCTGCCACTCCTGCCATCCCCACCCATAGGGGGATGGATGCCTACCACTAACACCACCCCTACTCAGGGGGCTGGATGCCTGCCACTACTGCCATCCCCACCCATAGGGGCTGGATGGCTGTCACTACTACCATCCCCACTCATGGGGGCTGGATGGCTGTCACTACTACCATCCCCACTCATGGGGGTCTGGATGCCTGTCACTACTGCCATCCCCACCCATAGGGGCTGGATGCCTGCCACTACTACCATCCCCACTCATGGGGGTCTGGATGCCTGTCACTACTGCATCCCCACCCATAGGGGCTGGATGCCTGTCACTACTACCATCCCCACTCATGGGGGTCTGGATGCCTACCACTACTACCATCCCCACTCATGGGGGCTGGATGCCTACCACTATTACCATCCCTACTCAGGGGGCTGGATGCCTGCCACTACTGCCATCCCCACCCATAGGGGATGGATGCCTACCACTAACACCACCCCTACTCAGGGGGCTGGATGCCTGCCACTACTGCCATCCCCACCCATAGGGGCTGGATGCCTACCACTACTACCATCCCCACTCATGGGGGCTGGATGCCTGCCACTACTGCCATCCCCACCCATAGGGGGATGGATGCCTACCACTAACACCACCCCTACTCAGGGGGCTGGATGCCTGCCACTACTGCCATCCCCACCCATAGGGGATGGATGCCTACCACTAACACCACCCCTACTCACGGTGGGCTGGATGCCTGCCACCACTGCCATCCCAACCCATAGGGGCTGGATGCCTGTCACTACAACCACCCCTACTCATAGGACGGGTAATGCATGACACAACTAGCATACTCCCACATAAGGACTGTCTGAAAATTACATCCCACCCCCAACACCATGACAAGCGTGTGTGGTCTGTGTCAAATGCATACAACACTGAACATGACATTGAACATACAATGTGACCCCCTAACACATGTGTCACACATAATTGTGTGTGTGGCCTACACAATGCAAGCAGACCATGACCACTGTGGCAATGTGGCACAAAGCCCCATCACCACAGTGCCCAAAGGTAAGTGTGTGCTCCATAGCTGAAGCACATTTTGAACAGTGTGGCAATGGGGCCCAAAGCCCCATCACCACAGTGCCCAAAGGTAAGTGTGTGCTCCATAGCTGAAGCACATTTTGAACAGTGTGGCAATGGGGCCCAAAGCCCCATCACCACAGTGACCAAAAGGGAAGTGTGTGCTCCATAGCTGAAGCACATTTCGAACAGTGTGGCAATGTGACCCAAAGCCCCATCACCACAGTGCCCAAAAGGGAAGTGTGTGCTCCATAGCTGAAGCAAATTTTGAACAGTGTGGCAATGTGGCCCAAAGCCCCATCACCACAGTGCCCAAAAGGTAAGTGTGTGCTCCATAGCTGAAGCACATTTTGAACAGTGTGGCAATGTGGCCCAAAGCCCCATCACCACAGTGCCCAAAAGGTAAGTGTGTGCTCCATAGGTGAAGCACATTTTGAACAGTGTGGCAATGTGGCCCAAAGCCCCATCACCACAGTGCCCAAAAGGTAAGTGTGTGCTCCATAGCTGAAGCACATTTTGAACAGTGTGGCAATGGGGCCCAAAGCCCCATCACCACAGTGCCCAAAAGGTAAGTGTAGTCCTGGTAAAAGCTGCAAAAACAAAACTGCAGGGATTATTCCTGGCCACACAACACCATACACTACAGTGGCATTGTAGTGCTTGTGTCCCATAGCAACATAGATTGTGTGAGGCAAGCAGTGCAGTGCCAATGACACATCGTTCTGGCCATGTGCACACAAACATCAGCCATGGGGGCCCACATTGTCTACATTCACAAATAACACAATGACAGAAGTGAGCATCATAATGCAGACCCACATATCTGCACCAATGGACACACAAATGTAGATATCCTGTGGAGACTGTAGATGTCAGGTGAACAAATACCATACCATGGCAGCAATGGGACATACTAACCATGATCAATGTGCTGACTGATGACCTAGCAGTCCCAGGGCCAGCAGGGGAAAGCCAACAAACAACATACAGCCAATGGCAAACTAAAGATATGCCAATGCAGTGGTGCAAATGCACAAACACAAACAGGCAGACTCACACTGCATATCAAACACAACAGGTGAGGGGGTTGTGTGCCAGTGTCCCCAGGCAAACACACAACACATGAGGAGGCCAGATTCACTAATACACAGATGTCAACACAGTCACATACAAAAGTAACTCATGGATTGGATTCCCCTATGTGGGCAAACAGGCATTGTGAGATGAGAGGGAGCCCAAATTACACATGTCACACAAGCTTGTAGGAACAGCAACAAACACAGCAAGAGACAGAACCACCACAGCACTCCCCCAGGGACCCCACATTGTGGTGACACTAGCCTGCATGACAATCACACTGTGATGACAAAGGTAGATGTCATCCACACTGTGAACCACAGCCATGTGTCCTGAGCAACAAACTACCATCACACCTATACAAGCACAACGCACTCAGCATGGCCTGCCAGCCAAGGACAATATGGAGGTAGTGCCCCAGCCGTGCAACAACTCACTTTTGCACACACTCAACGCCACACACCTTGATGTCCACCAATGTGCAGCAGTGAAGCTCACATGGACTGCTGACATTGCACATGCACCCATGACAATCCCAGGGGTGGTGGGGGGAAATAAGGTGCAGAAACCCATCACACATGGCCAGTCAACAAGACTTGTGAATGTCTGACACACTGCACAGTATGCCGTACATGGGCATGACGTGAAATCCTCCCCAAACAATGGGATCCTGGCCATAGTCACACACCAATGAAGAAGCCAAGCTGACCCACAAAGGACACACATAGACAACTTCCAACATTGCAGCTGTGACCCTGAGGAGTGGCAGCAGTCACACACACAACGTGTCACAATCACTGAAAGCATACACAAACAGAAAATCACATTACTTGTGTAACCAACAAGTGCCAAGAGGAATCCTGAATGTGTCCCATCTGCGTTTGCCACATCCCCAGCCCTGACAACAAAGACAACTAGGGATGACAACCTCATGAACATTAGTTTGCCATGCACCCACATCCCGGAGAAACCAGGTCCAAGATGCTGGATGAACACAGAACAACTCAGCAAGCATCACAAACAGGATCATCCGTAGGGACACAGCCTGTGTAGGAAAAGGAGAAGGGAACACGCACAGACATGCCTACACAACACACAACACGGGCACAGCCTATATCACGGAATCACGCACTGCCATGAGGGCACTCCACTCCTGTGGAAGGTCAGCTGTGCCAAACCTTGTCTGTGAACGGCTCAAACATGTCAGCAGAACACTCGGTCAGTGAGTCAACAACTACAACACACTGAAGGCTCTGCTCATATCAGCCTGGGCACGGGAGTGTCACGTCAGTCATCTGCATACACCCAAGACACGTGTCAAGCAACTTGCACTGTGTACACAGATGAGTCCTCCAAATTTGATGTGCTAAACTGCATGTCCATTGGAGACGGGCAGACAGTCAGGGTACTAGGAACATTGGACAGTGGTAAGTCCACCAGATGTGCATCAGTGTAGGACAAAGATGGTAATCTACAAATGCTAAACGTACATCCCTGTGTCAAATGCTGAACATTACACCCTCAGACTGCAGCAAAGGATGCTATAGATCCAGACTAGATTAGGACACATATCCCATGGACCACATGGAGCCCATCACAGCAAAACTTCATTTACCTGATCTGAACACTATTACAACAGCAAATGCATGATTCTATACATCTACATCATGTACCTCCAAAGATTAACCACAAGTAAACAAAAAGAGGCTTTATTCAGCAAGTGTGCAACTCAAATCAAAAGTCCAAAATAAACTAAGGCCAATGGCCAGTCCAAATATACAGTCCCAACAGGGTGATGTGTGACAACTTGTCAACAATTGCTTGCCTGCACAGGTACGGACAGGGGACATCCCCCTTGGAGGGTCATACGAGGGGCAGGCCAGGCACCACAGGGACAGGATCAGGGGATGCCAGAAGGAGGCAGTGAAGGGGAGGTGGGTGCAGGAGTGTCACCGGCAACTGCAGTGGAGGTGTCTGACTCAGGGGGCTGGCACCACCGCAGGGCTCAAGTCAGATGGTGTTGGTGCTGCAACCACTGCAGTGGGCTGGTCAGATGGAGTGGACTGGGTCCCCAATGCAGTGCCCGAGTCAGATGGGGTGGTTGTGGACTCCACCGCAGTGCATGACTCCAAGGTAGTGGAAGGGGGGCAGAAGAGCTGGGCAGGACAGAGGGGGGACACGGTCTCCACACCAGTGGCACAAACAGGCAGAGCGTCTGGTTTGGGGGTGGAAGAGCAAGTGGCAGGGGGGGAGGGCCTAAGCAGTTTGGGGATGCGGTATCGGTGTGTGGGGGAACCTGGGGCAGGGTGTGGCGGTGGAACCTGTGGAGTGGTGGCCTGGGGGATGGAGGTGAGAGACTGGGTGGTTGACTTGCAGGGCGGTGGCGGGGTCTTGCTCTTCCGGGACCGGGGGACTTGCGGGTGGGGGGCTCACTCGGCCTGCGCCTGGGGAGGGTGTCCGGGGCGAGGGGCACTCCCCTCTGTGTGGGTGGACTTCCTCTTCCCCCGGTATGCTGGATCAGCGGGATTGGAGGGGAAGAGGCCGAGGTCACAGAGGAAGAGCTGCTTATCAGGTGGGGTTGCAGGTGAGGCAAGGGAAGGGGTCGTGGAGGGAGAGGATCTTGAGGATTGCGGAGAGACTGTGGTTGCCTGTGTGTGTGTCAGTTCCCCATCCCCTGTGTGTGTGGTATCAGTCCCCTGAGGATGCTTGTGTGCACGTCTTGCCTTGGTTTTGGGTATGTCTGTGCTGCTCGTGTCTGTGTGTCTGGGTGTTTGTGCAGGTGTGCATGTGCTTGGGACAGGTAGGGTGCCAGGAAGTGTGGATGGGGCAGAGGTAGGAGGGGCGAGGGACTGTTGGAGGAGGGACACTGCTGCCGTCAGGGAGGACTCCATGGACCTATTGCTCCTCTGTAGGGCAGACATACCCGTCGAGATGCCCTCCATGAACGACACCAGCTGTGTCAACAGAGTGGTGTGTGCATGGAGGACACTCAGCATTGCTGTCTGCCCTACATGGAGCTGCCGAAGCAGGTACACAGATTCCTCACTCAGGGCAGCAGGGGACACAGGGGCAGGGGGTGCGGTGCCTGGCACAAAGGAGACACGCTCCCGGACACGGGAGCCTCCACGGACTTCTGGAATGGGAGCCAATGGGAGGGCGGTGGTGGTGGTGGTGGTGGCGGGGCCAGACAGACTAGCTGGTGTTTGGTGGCTGCTGACACACGCCTCCACAAGGGAGTCATCCTCCGAGCTGCTGTGGTCCTCAGCTGAGGTGGATGGTGCTGAGGACTCCTCAGTGTGGCTCCCCTCACCCTCCGTGGCTCCCCTCGCCCTCCGTGCCACTGGGTCCCTCCGACCACTCGTCGGCTGTTGACCCAGTCTGGCTCTGCCGCTCCTCCTGGTCCGTGGAGCTGTCCCCTCCTGTGGCCGTGGATGTATCTGCAAACAATTAGGGAAACAGACAAACATCAGACACCTGCACTGACCGCACACACCACAGTGAGTACAGCACATTACAGAGTAAGACCTGGCATCCCCAGCTGAACATTGCCAAAAGTCATCACACAGATTAGGAAAAGCCAATTGTCAGTCTGATGGTCAACCATGGAACAGATACCCCTCCTGCCCTTGCAGCCATCTGTCTGGTACCTGTCTGACGGTAATACCCCAGTGTGGACACATGCACCACCTACACAGTTGTTGGATATTGCTGAGAACACAGTGAAGTATGTGAACATGCCCACGTCACATCTCTTGCCACTGAGTCAGTGCAGGTGTCTGGATAAATGGACGGGCAGAGTCTAAATAGAAATGCATGAGATGCATACCAGCACCAGACACCATGAAGCACCCATGTCCGGATAGTCAATGCCACAATGGGGTGCATGTTGCACAGGTCACTCCCCTGCAGGATCACTCTTAGGAAGTTGAAAGCCATGACCAGGCATGCCTGCAAAGTCATACATCACTGTCTCCAGTCACATGGCCATGGCAGCCAGCCAACAACAGTCTGCACTGTGTCACAATCCTAGGACATGGGGAAGGCAAGTAATGTAACTGACAAGTGCACATGTCCACCCCCCACTAACCACATCATCTGAACCCGTATTTGTCCACTGCACACCAATTGGACAAATGGGAGACATGAAACACAACTCTCTGAACCAGAGCACCTCAGTGTGCTGTGAATGATGAACATCTGCCTGAAAGTCACAGTCGCATACACCTGTCTGCACAGTCAAGTGATCAAACACCTATAAGTCACAGAAGTCTTGTCTCACATGGTCCAATAGCAGATGGCATGCTGACCCCTAACTGATAAACATCACAGGAGTCCCGACAACGTAGTCACAGCACAACGACACAGAGGCAGACACCGGAGGGAACATTTCACTGAGCACAACATGTCAGCTGATACACGGGAGTGGGAGTACAGAGTGTATTGTATGCCCTGTAGTAGGCATGACTGTCCGGCTCCACCTGCAAGAGGGATGAGCCCTGGTCAGTAGGCAGGTGGCTAAGCATGTGTGACACACTTGACATACATACTCCTGAGGCCCAAACATTGTACCCACCCGCAGCATGGGGTGTGCCAAATACCCCAGGGACATGTGGTGATTCTGATCTGCAAGTGGACCACATATCAAAGTTACACCCAGACTACATTGCACAACTCAGGCATTGTGTGAGCAATTGACCCACCCATGAAGGCCAACACAATGTCACGGGAACAAAAGCTGTCACCCACCTTCACCAAAGCAAAATGCAAGGACCCTGTACCCGAGTGACACAATTATCCTGAGCGTAAGGAGCACACCTGTGTATCAGATGAGGAGTGGGCATGTCACAATAGAGGGACATGGGTACTGGACAACAAGACTGATGTACTGGGGAAGTTTAACCAGGCCAGAGGAGGGCACATAGCATGTTAGACAGAGTTCACAGTGCAGTCTTTGACTCACCCCCTCCTTGCTGCTGTCTGGCCTTCAGCTGCCCATCCAGGTCCGGGAAGACCACCGCCAGGATCCGGAGCATGTGGGGGGGTCAGGGTCCGGTGTCCGCCCCTCCTGCTTCAGCTGGACCCTTGCTTCAGCTGGACCCTTGCAATCCTCCGGGTCCAGCCACGAAGGTCCTGCCACCTCTTCTGGCAGTTGCGGATCCGGCGCTTGTAGACCCCCACGGATCTTACTGCCCGGACGATGGCCAGCCAGATCTCCTGCTTCTGGTGGGCATCAACCTGTGAGGATGACAAAGTGAAAAGGCCATTACTACACATGCAACATATCCGTGCATCACACAGTTGTAAATACATGTCTCAATCACAGGGGCATATGATGAACACAGGCAGTGCAACGAGGGCTATGGACAGTTTGCCAGCAGTTACTACATGGTATCATTGCATGGGAAGTAAACCTTGTTGGAATGCACTGTTACTGCACTGTACCTGTTCAGTGCATGTGACTACACACTTTGGGGGTGCGAACTACTCAGTGAGCATGCTAGCCAGTGGTGTGCACACTGTAAATCCTTCTAGTCAGACAACATGCACAATTAGTAAGGCAGTGGACAGCACACTCACCTGCTCCCCTGGTGTCCCATACAGCTTGCTGTACTGTGGAAGGAGGTTGTCCACCAGGGCCTGGTTCTCCTCATGGGTGAAGGCTGGGGCTCTCTCCACAGTACGTGCCATTGCAGTAGCCAGAGGATGCAGGGACAGCAGCAGTGTAGTGGCAGATGTCATCCTGGAGCATGTAGTGCAGGCAAGTGAGCCCTCAGGGGAACAGCCAGCATTATATGTGTGCTGCTGGACACAGTGTGCTCCCATGTGTCCAAAGTGATAGGTCCAAGTTGTTTGCATCTTCTGAATCTGACCAATCCATGGAATTGCAGCACCAATACACGCCCACAGCATCCTTCAAAAATTCAACTTCATGACACCCATGAATTTGCAACATTGTTGTGGCTGGCCAACTGAATTCACTGCATCAGACTCGTTGAAGCTTCGAAAACGCGTCCGTTGCCATGCCAGGCTCCAGCCAATTGTGCGCATCGATCGGTCCATTGCTGTACAACGCGTACCCGGGATACAATGCGTACCCGCTCACATCCAATGCAATGGGCCGTGCGGGCACACCGATCGGTCCATTGCTGTACAACGCGTACCCGCTCACATCCAATGCAATGGGCCGTGTGGGCACACCGATCGGTCCATTGCTCTACAACGCGTCCCTGGACAGGTCACACGCATATGTCACCATGCTGGTCACTGGTGAACCTATGCCAGCCACATATACTTTCCAGGGACTCTGGGGCACACCTACAACACCACACCCAGTCCACACTGTATCTAAGGCATGTGTGGCAGAATAACCTTATCTGTGTATGTGGGTGAACATGTGGTTTTTGGGGTGGCACTTGGGGGCAGACACACCCAGGCTGTGCACGTGTTCATGGGGACAGGGTCCTTTGTGTGTTGTGCACCTGACCACTGTGGTGTGCAACTTTTCATTTTGGAGCATGTGTCATGGTCACATTTCCAGGTTGTGTATGTGTATGACATGTCACATACCCCCAGGCTCACATGTGGGAATGCATGTACGTCACAGGGTGGCCCATTGCCACAATAGTGATGTCCCTCCACAGTCTGTGTGCATGTTGTGTTTCACATGTCTCTGACTCCATGTGCACAATGGGAGACAGTCTCCACATCCACGTGGTTTGTGCATGAACTTTGATGTGTGTGTGTGTGTCACAGACGTCCATGTCTGTCCTGCAGAGGCAACAGTGGCCACTACCTGTGGGAGTCATGTTTGTTTTTCTGACGTGTACATGATACGCCATGTCATGCCAGTGTCCATGTGGCAAGACAGGGTCCCTGGGAATCTACCTGTCAATGAGCTGTGATCCCTGTGGAGCATCTGTCCAGACATGTCACTGTGGTATGTGTGTGGAACGTGAGAGCAGTAAATGGGTACTGTGACACAGCCTAATGGTTTCCCATAGCACACCCTGGAACCTGTTGTCAACACTTGTTGAACAGAGATGTTAGATGATGTCCATGTAGGTGCCATATATGTCCAAACAGAACGACACACACATCAAGTACTTGTGTTTGTTAATGATGTATCATGTGAAATTGATTATGGTGAACGGCACATAGGTGGGGTGACTGACAATCTTGCTTTCTTCACCTATGCACTGCAGGGCTCCTGCTTTCCATCGACCATTCCCAGACCTGGCAACGATGGTGGAACGTGACAGCATCCGAAGGTACCGCTTCACCAGGCAGCTGATTGAGGATTTGGCAGTGCGGTTGGACCCACATTTGCAGCCTGGCCATCCATATCCTACAGCGCTGACCCCCAAGGTGAAGGTGATGGCAGCCCTACACTTCTTTGCCACCGGTACCTTTCAACACACTGTGGCGACTGCCAGTGGGATGTCACAGACTATGTTCAGCCGTGTGCTACGCGATGTTTTGGGGGCAATGTTGAGATACCTGAACCAGTACATCTATTTCCCAACACGTCAACGACTCACTGATGTCAAGAGTGACTTCTATGCCCTGGGGAGGATGCCACATGTAATTGGCTCCATTGATGGGACACATGTGGCTTTGATACCACCACAGGCACATGAGCAGGCATACCGGAACTGTAAACATTACCATTCGATCAATGCTCTGGTGGTATGTCTTGCAGATATGACCATCACACATGTGTGTGCCCGTTTCCCCGGTTCGGCACACGATGCCTACGTGATGAGGAGTAGTTGCATCCCGAGGATGAAGTCACAGATGCCGAACCAGCGTGCCTGTCTTGTTGGTGTGTACTGACTTTGTACCATTGTGTGTGTTCTGCTATGTTGTTTTCCGCACACATTTTCAAATCGGCTAATGTGCAATTGTCTGTCTGTAGGTGACTCGGGATACCCCAACATGCCGTGGTTGCAGACACCCCTCAGGAACCCTGTGACACCAGCCCAGATGCGCTACAATGAGGCACATGGTCGGACGAGGAGGGTGATTGAGCGGACCTTTGGTCTCCTGAAGAGCCGCTTCCGCTGCCTGGACAAGACAGGAGGGGCCCTCCCATATGCCCCAGCAAAGGTGTGCAAGATTGTCATCGTCTGCTGCATGCTACACAACCTGGCAGTGCGGAAGGAGTTGCCTCTCATCCTGGATGACGATGACCAACGTCCGCCACCTGTGGAAGATCCTGGCCTGGGTCACGATGCCAGTGAGATGATGATGATGATGATGGTGATGTCCGCACACAGCTCATCACCAACTTCTTCAGCTGAATGTGAGTCTCCAGAGGGTTGTAATGTCAATGATTTGAGTTTGCATGATATGTGTGTGTGGTGCTCTGGTGCTGTTTGAGTGTGGCCATGTGCTACTTGACTGGATGCGTGCAGCGATGTGTCCTTGCAGGTGGTCTGTACTGCCCAACAGTGTTGACATGCTAACTTGGTTTTGTGTAGTTATCTCATGACATGTATTAGACATGAGTATTGCCGTTCTGTGCTGTTCTTCAGTGGTTTTGACTGTGTGTCATGTCTGTCCTTCACAGGGTGCTGCCGGAGTTGTTTGATCAACTTGGATCCCACGAATCCATGATTCAACTTCCAAGGTGGAAGCAGTCGTTTCCCTACAGGTGATGTGCCACACACCCCTGGACTTTCTATCTTCTGCACTTTTTGACTTTGTGGCCACAGCCAGGTTGGATTAGCTAGCATTTGTAGTGGAAACAACATGTTGCAAATGTGTAATAAACCTGTGCTTCACTTTGGGATGTGCGTTGTCTGTAGTCACACATCTGACTGACATTTGCTTACTGCACCTGTAGTCTAGTTGACACAGACTGTGAATATGTGGCGTGTCTGTGCATTCCACTGTATTTAGTTGCAACATCAGTATAGGTGATGAGTCTGATGGCCCTGGTGTGTATGTGTTGTGTGGCCCTAGTGGTGTGTCTCCCTCATATGTGTCAGGTCGCCATGACTGACATGACGGTGTTGGACTTGCTGTAGCAGTTAGCATGCACAGTGTCATTTTTCTGATCACCATCTCCATGACAGAGAGCACGTTGGAATCACAACAGAGGCAGATATGGTGTATTGGTGAGTTTATTTACATACAGGTGTGAGGATGGTGCACAGGATGGTGGGTGCTGTACATAGAAATTGGAATCCAAAGTTCCCATGTGATTCGGAAGTCTTGGTAGCTGAAATGTCCAGAGTAAAGTCCACAGTCATCTGATAAATTTGGCCAACTATAGCTCCCCATATCATGTGGGAGAGTTGGGTTGGCTTCGACAGGGCGTGCAGTTTGCACACAGAGGAAAAGTTCCAGAACAGGTGTTGGCTTCCTGGGGGATGTAGATGGCCATCGGCCTCTCAGTTTGGCCTCCTCGGACGGCCCCTCTTCTTGGGGGGGACCCTCAGGTGCAGGCTGCGGCGGTGCAGGGGACTCTCTGCCAGAGTCCTCCTCCCTCCCTGTGGCATTTGCAGTTGTTTCAGCAGCAGATGTTGTGGGCACACAGGGAGGTGAGGCCATGTTGGTGCTGATCTGGCGGAGGCATGTCAGTATGTCCCTATGCACCGCTGTCAGTTGTTCCAATGTGTCCCACTTGGACTCCATGCCAGACATGTGTGTCTCGACATGTGACATGTGTGTCTCGACACGGGACATGTGGGAGTCCAAGCGGGCATGATGGGCAGCCTGCTGCTGTTGTATGTCCTTGAGGATCCCCACTACCTGGCTGACCTCTCCGGTGCTAGTCTGGTACGCATCCGCGATGCGTGCCAGTTGTGGGTCATCATGCAGTCCAGACCCCTCTGCAAAGAGCGACCTATGTCTACCACCCCTCCCACCACCCCTGGCGACACGTGCAGGACCTGCGGTGGCACGCACAGGTGACCGTGGGCCCACTTGGGTGTTGTTCCTGGGCTCGTTGTCACCAGCTCCAGTTTGGGTCTGGGTCCCTGCGCTGTTGTCATCTGTGGTCCTTGGTCTGTCCGTGTTGGCAGGGGTGGCCGGTGTGTTGGCAGTTGTTGGAGGGGTGGGTGCAGGGGTGCAGATGTTGGTCCTGCTGGTGCTGCATGATGACTCACACCGGAGGGTCCAGCTGGTTCTTCGCCATCCGAGGAGTGCAGAGGCTGATCCACACCAGTGAGCTTAGTGTTCACCGGAGCCTGGGACAGGGACTCCTCCTCGTCTGCTGCTGTGTCCCCATCATCACCTGTTTTGGGGAGAGACACAGATTGTATGTTATGTTTCTACTGGCATCAATTGTTCAAACACCTGACAGTTGTGACTGTACCTCTGGATGTGGGCCTGGACATTGCATTCTCCTAAATTGTGACAGTCAGAGAGTGATATTGGTGTAGCACATTGTCCTGCCAACCTGTGGCATGTCAATGTGAATGTTGAGGTGTGTGCATGACCAGCATTGGTGGTATTTGCTTGCCATCCGGGCCTCCTTCTCCCCCCAGCCCAGTTATCCCACCATGAAGCGTGCTTCCATTGCAGGGAGTGCAAGTTGTCTTTCAGGATGTCAGTCAGTGGTGTCCTGCTGTTGGTTGTTGCACAGTTCCCAGCAGGGCCTTGTGCTCCCCCCAGCAGTACCCAGTGTCAGCCGTCTTGTCAGTTGTTTTCCACTCCCTGTGATGTAAGCATTGTTCAGAGTGGTGTTGATGGGCCAATTGTGAGGCTGACCAATATCTGTGCCTACAACTCCCATCATGCTATTGCCTACACCCCCTTCCCAGCATGCCCATACTTCCTTCCTTTTGAGTGGACTTCACTGTGTGTGAGTGTGACAGCAATGGCAAGATGTCTGACAGTGTGGTCCTGTTTGTTGGTGCCCAGTTCCCATCAGGGCCTTGTGCTCCCCCAGCAGTACCCAGTGTCAGCCATCTTGTCAGTTGTTTTCCACTCCCTGTGATGTGAGCATGGTTCAGAGTGGTGTTGATGGGCCAATTGTGAGGCTGACCAATATCTGTGCCTACAACTCCCATCATGCTATTGCCTACACCCCCTTCCCAGCATGCCCATACTTCCTTCCTTTTGAGTGGACTTCACTGTGTGTGAGTGTGACAGCAATAGCAAGATGGCTGACAGTGTGGTCCTGTTGTTTGTTGGTGCCCAGTTCCCATCAGGGCCTTGTGCTCCCCACAGCAGTACCCAGTGTCAGCCATCTTGTCAGTTGTTTTCCACTCCCTGTGATGTGAGCATGGTTCAGAGTGGTGTTGATGGGCCAATTGTGGGTGTGACCAATATCTGTGACTACCACTCCCATCATGCTATTGGCTACACTGACTTCACCAGCATACACAGGATTCCTTCCTTTCAGTGAGCTTCCCTGTGAGGTGGTGTTCTAGTGGTGGGTAAATATCTGGGAGTGTTTGTTGGTTCTATTTGTGCCACTGCCTTGCTGTATTTGTTGTTAGGTTTGTACATGTCATAACACAGTTACATATCACTATGAGATGGCAGGTATTGTGTTTGTCTGACTAGCATTCACATCTTGGGATGAATATCTTTTGGTTGCTGTGTATTTGCTAAGGGTGCATGGTTTGCCTATCCCCTTGACTGTGATGTGTGTGTGTTGTCACACCATATTGTGTATATTAGTTGTGTACTCACCAGGGATATCTGTTAGTCCGTATACGCTCACTGGTGGTAGGATGGCCCGCACCTTCTCCTCCCAGGGCCTGAGGTATACTGGTTTTGCAGGAGGGCCACTGCCGGTGTGCTGGCTGAGGAGGTAGTCCTTTTTGAGTAGGTCCCAGACCCTCCTGCGCACATCATACCACCTGTTCTGGATGTCTTACTTTGTGCGCAAACATGGTGATTGTGCGTTCACCCTGTCGACAATCCTCGCCCACATCTTGGTTTTCTGCGACATGGGGGTCTGTTGTACCAATGTAGCAAACAACTGTGGCTCTACCCTGATGATCTCATCTACCATGACTTCCAATTCACTGTTTAGGAACTTATGATTCTTCTTTGGGGGCATGGTGATGGGTGGTGGTGGTGGTGATTGATGTGGTGTGTGTGCAAGTGGGGGGGTGTGAGTGTAGGTTTAGCTGGGTGTGTGTGAGGGTGCTATTTGTAGGTGTGGTAATGGTGTGTGGCTTGTGTGATGTATGAGCTGTGAGTGTGTCTGTGGTTGCTGTGTGATGGTGTTCTGTGCTGGCAAGTCAGTGGAATTTGCAAAGGATCATGGTAGGGATTTGTGGCCTTTATGTAGGTGGAGTTGGAGGTGTGTCCTTGTTCCATTTTTGTTTTCCTCCCTGTATTTATAGGCTTTGTGGTTGCTTGTTTGGCCCTTTTTTAAAAAAAAAAATGTCCTTGGTGTTTTTGGTGCATGTAGGAGTCGTTCTTGTGTCCGAGTAGGACGCTGCAGTTGTCTGGTGCGATCTTGTCCGACTCGTTCCCGCTGTGTGTCAGCTAGGTTTCATATGCGGCGTACGAGTCAGTCGCGGAGTATTGGGTTGCTTCGGCTGGGTTTTGTATACGTGTCGGTCGTACGGCTTGTGCTCCGGGCGAGTCGGTCGTGTTTTGCACGCACAGCATCGTACTACGCAGGTCGGAGTTCGCGGGTACGTTTCGTTCGGGTTCAATCTGGGTGCGTGTCGGTCGGTTCGTTTCGCGCGATTTCCCGGCCGGATGGCTTGTTTACGTCCGGCTCGGTCGGTCGTTTTGTATTCCGTCCAAGTCGGTCGGATTTCACATGCATTTCATCGTACTACCCGGGTTGTACGGCGCCGGTCCGAGTCGGTCGGACTAAATTCCCGTACCGAGTCGGTCGGTATTTTTTTCGGCCCGAATCGGAATCGGCCCCTTTGTGTCTGTGTAATTTACAACACTTACAAATCTTCTTCACTGCACTATTTATCACTACTTTGAAGGCGTTGCAGGCCAGTTTCTTCCTCTGATATTTACAATCTAACAAGGGCTCGAGAATGCCCTTTATTGCAATGCAATAGGTCTCGCATTTGCAAGAGTTTAAGCTATAAGTATTGTAAATGACAATGCATTTTATTTACGTTTTAAAACCCAAAACATAAATAAAAGGCATTGTCATTTACAATGCCAATAGCTCATACTCGCGTGAATGCGAATCCAATTGCATTGCAAATGCTTGTTCTCTTATGGCCATACTCTGTTAAATCAATGGCAACTGCTCAATTTCACTTTCACTCTGACTACTACAACAAGGCAGATAATATCGGATTACTAATATGAATGATGATATGTGGGACAAAGTGAGGTACTACTATGTTTGATTGTGTAACCATGCAGCCCATAGGCCACCCAAGGCTGGCACGGTCGAAATGACATGGGTAGGGAGCTTTGCTCTTCTAGCATTTCTTTTTTTATTCTAATCTTCACCCTTGGCTTTCCTACTCTGACACAGTTTATTTTTCTTTTACATTCTCTTCATCCAGTCTCCACCTATGCAATGATTGAATACCATCCAGGCATCCATCAAATCAAAGTAAACATGGCTATCATTCTTCTTAATCTCAACAAACCTTTCACCAACAATATACATTTGTCATTTTTTTTAACCACCACCCATTCGTCCTTGCTTACTGTTGAGTTTGACAATTCAAACACCCCGGAGGATTCCTTTCACCCATACAGTTTCACCCACCCAGCCAGGCATCCTTTCTTCCACCTTTCACCCTTCCTTCAACCACCCATTCATCCTATCAGTCACCTATGCATCCCAGCCCCCTTCCTTCACCCACGCATCCTTCTCTGCCAGTATTATATTGCATGTCACCCGTCCTTCCTCCTTCCATCCTTCTTTCCCTTGTCGTTCAACCCATCCATCAAGGTTGTCTGACTCTTAGTCTTCTTCATAACATTTTCCCAGCTGAGTTGAAGTCAGATAGATAGAAGAGGACATTAGTTACTCAACTCCCACCGCTAATGCTATTGCTAATGCTAAGTAAACAGTGTTTTATTCAACCGTTGTTCACAACAACTTAGTCTCTCTAAATATTACAGTGTACACCCTTGCAGCATGTGTATTGTCAATAAGTAAGGAATATAACTTACCAACGCCCGCCACTGCTGCTGGCTCACCCCCTGCAGCTGCCACATCTGCTGCTCCTTCCTTACTGGCGTCGCCTTTGCCGATGGCCCTAGCACTGGTGGCCGGGTCGCCTAGAAAAAACATTGCACATTTTTTAGATGCAATATACTCCTCCCCTTTTTTTTTCACTAGCAAGATTGAAAATACTATACATACACCACATACATCACTAGTACAATTCAGGTACTAGAGTAGAGTAAACAGTATGTCCTATCCTATCAAAAAAAAAAAAATCTGGTTTGGCATTTTGTTGTTGGCAATTTTCGAAAAGCCTCTCAAGAAGAGGACAACCCAAAGCACTGGACTCAGTGGCTAGAGCTATTGGTGAATCTGAATTTTTAAAAAGAAAAAGAGTGGCCAACTGGGCGGACAATCGGACATGAGGTCTCCTTTCTCTTGGTTAGAAAATATAATGGTGCCCCCCTCCTCATTCTCATACTTCCTTCCAGCCATGGTGCATGGTAATCAGTTGTTCACCATCAACTACTGCTACATCATTTCAAGGGTAGGAAGAGTGTGCAGAGAGGACAGAGCATCGTGTTCGGGCACAGCTTTCCAAATGGTAGAGCAAAGCTTGACACAGAGCTTTAGGCAGGAATCTGAGGTGTAGAAACAAAAACCTCTTTGAAATGAGAGCCGTTCTGGGAGCCGGTGGGTACCACCTTCACACGGCACAGCCCGTCTCTGAGTAAAGGAGCCCCCGCTTCCGTTGCATGTAGACTTCTGCCCCCGTTCGCATTTCAGGATTTTATTTTTAATGCCCTTGGTATGTTTCACAATTAAAATTCACCTGGGACACCCCCGCCCCAACCCACACCACACATTTTCACACACTCACTCAGAACGCAGACATTTTCATTTTCTGCCAGAAGTGATTTATATCACCTTGGGGATCCTCAGAAGTTGACAACATTTTTGTTGTTGATCGGCTTCATTTTGGTGCTGAAATCTGTTTTACAGAAGGATCATCAATGTCATTTCTATTGTGAATATAGAGAAAACCATCAACAGATATGTAATTGTTTTTATTTAATAAATAAATGGGCGTATAGTTTTTATTTGAACATACATAAATAAACTCCGCTCTATGAGATACATAGCAGTGTATTGGGTTGTCGTAGTATGCTTAAGCTAACAACTAGTGATGCTTTTTCTCGCAGGGCACTTTGCTCGGATTGTTACCACCTCTCTCGACATTTGATGGACAGTTCCTACTTTTTTGGGAGAAAGTTATCATTCTTGTCAATTACGTTTGATTTTTAAAAAAAAGAGTGTGCTGCATGTACCTTAACCTCCAGCAGAAATTTCTATTACATCAGCAAAATATTTTTGTGTCTTCTGTCTTTGGCAGCTCATTTATATTTCTTGCGTGCCCCAAATGCCCCCGTATTTAGTCTGTAAGCACTATTTGCTTTATTGAGTTTCTCTTACTTCAGGCCGGACATGCGCTGCTTCAGCTGAAACCGCTTGTGTATTTTTAAGCAGCACTGCCGCCCACGTAACCCGGGTGCCTGCTTTCCATCACATTAACCCAGCATTATCTCGTGTCTGTATCAACCCCTTACCCCTAAGTAAAATGGATTTAGAAATGATTAGCTAATTGAGTCATGTGAATTCCAGGTAGCACATAATTCTGTGCTAATGGGCTGAAGCTGACAACAGCACATCTGTGTTACCTGTCATCTGTACTAAAGCCACCTGACGGGTTGTTTTCAAAAGCCTGTTTTATTAACAACACCACCACCACCAATACCACCAGCACCAATACCACCACCACCACCAATACCACCACCAATACCACCACTGCCAATACCACCACCACCACCAATACCACCACCAATACCTCCACCAACACCAATACCACCACCAATACCACCACCTCCACTACCACCAATATCACCAATACCAATGCCACAACCAACAATACCACCACCAATACCACCACCTCCCCACCACCAATACCACCATTACCACCACCTCCACCACCAATACCACCACCACCACCAATACCACCACCACCACCAATACCACCACCACCAATACCAATACCACCAATACCAATGCCACCACCACCAATACCGCCACCAATAACAATTCCACCACCAATACCAATGCCACCACCTATACCACCTCCAAAACCACCACCAATACAACCACCTCCAAAACCACCACCAATACAACCACCACCAATACCACCACCACCAATACCACCACCACCAATACCACCACCAATACCACCACTAATACCACCCCCACCAATACCACCACCAGTACCACCACCACCAAAAACAATGCCAATACAAATACCACCACCACCAATACCACCAATACCAATACCACCACCACCAATGCTACCGCCAATACCATCACCACCAATACCATCACCACCAATACCACCACCACCACCAATACCAATACCACCACCAATACCACCACCACCACCACTAAAACCATCAATACCACCACAAATACCACCACCAATACTACCACCACCACCAATACCACCACCAATACCACCACCACCAATATCACCACCACCAATACCAACACTTCCACCATCACCAATACCACCACCAATACCAAAACTACCACCACCAATACCACCACAACCACCACCACCAATACCACCACCAATACCACCACCACCAATACCAACACCACCAACATCAACACCACCAATATCAACACCACCACCAATATCAACACCACCACCAATATCACCACCACCAATACCACCACCACCAATACCACCACCACCACCAATACCACCACCACCAATACCACCACCAATACCACCACCACCAATACCACCACCACCAATACCACCACCACCAATACCAGCACCACCACCAATACCACCACCACCAATACCACCACCGATGCCACCACCAATACCACCACCAATACCACCACCACCAAAACCACCAATACCACCACCACCACAAATACCACCAATACCACCAAAACCACCACCACCAATACCACCACCACCACCACCGCCACCACCACTAATACCACTACCAATGCCACCATCACCACCAATATCAGTACCACCACCACCATCAATAACACCACAAATACCAACACCGCCACTACCAATACCACCACCACCACCAATACAACCACCACCAATACCACCACCAATACCACCAATACCACCACCAATACCACCAATACCACCACCACCAATACTAATACCACCACCAATACCACCACCACCACTACTAATACCACCACCAATACCAACACCACCACCAATACCACCACCAATACAACAACTAACACCAATACCCCACCACCAATACCACCAACACCACCAATACAACCACCACCACCAATACCACCACCACCAATACCAACACCAATACCACCGCCAGCAAAACCACTAATACCACCACCAATACCACCTCCACCAATACCAATACCACCAACAATACCAATACCATCACCTCAGCGCCTCTCGCTCACTAGTAATAGCAGGAGCACTGTACGAGGCCGGACCTGCAGCCGAGACCATCCCTCCCTCAATGCCTGCCATAAAGCACAGCCCACCCTGCACCAGGAGGTGAAGCCAGGACCCTACTACAGCTGGAGTGTTTTTATTAGGCCAAAGATAGCAATGACATTACACAATGCCACACTGCATACTCAAATCACGGAGAGGGCAGGACTTAGCCCTCCCTCTTGCTTTTCCTCCTGAGCCGCGACAGTGTAATCACAGAGCGAAAGGTGTTGGAGCTCTTTGTTAGTGTTTATAGCTCAGATCATATGTAACTCTCACTTCACACTTTGTGTCTGTGTAATTTACAACACTTACAAATCTTCTTCACTGCACTATTTATCACTACTTTGAAGACGTTGCAGGCCAGTTTCTTCCTCTGATATTTACAATCTAACAAGGGGTCGAGAAGGCCCTTTATTGCAATGCAATAGGTCTCGCAGTTGCAAGAGTTTAAGCTATTAGTATCGTAAATGACAATGCATTTTATTTATGTTTTAAAACCCAAAACATAAATAAAAGGCATTACCATTTACAATGCCAATAGCTCAAACTCGCCTGAATGTGAGACCAATTACATTGCAAATGCTTGTTCTCTTATGGCCATACTCTGTTAAATCAATGGCAACTGCTCAATTTCACTTTCACCCTGACTGCTACAACAAGGCAGATAATATCTGATTACTAATATGAATGATGATATGCGGGACAACGTGAGGTACTACTATGTTTGATTGTGTAGCCATGTAGCCGATAGGCCACCCAAGGCTGGCACGGTCGAAATGACATGGGTAGGGAGCTTTGCTCTTCTAGCATTTCTTTTTTTATTCTAATCTTCACCCTTGGCTTTCCTACTCTGACACAGTTTATTTTTCTTTTACATTCTCTTCATCCAGTCTCCACCTATGCAATGATTGAATACCATCCAGGCATCCATCAAATCAAAGTAAACATGGCTATCTTTCTTCTTAATCTCAACAAACCTTTCACCAACAATATACATTTGTCATTTTTTTTAACCAGCACCCATGCGTCCTTGCTTACTGTTGAGTTTGACAATTCAAACCCCCCGGAGGATTTCTTTCAGCCATACAGTTTCACACACCCAGCCAGGCATCCTTTCTTCCACCTTTCACCCATCCTTCAACCACCCATTCATCCTATCAGTCACCTATGCATCCCAGGCCTCCTTCCTTCACCCATGCATCCTTCTCTGCCAGTCTTATATTGCATGTCACCCGTCCTTCCTCCTTCCATCCTTCTTTCCCTTTTCGTTCAACCCATCCATCAAGGTCGTCTGACTCTTAGTCTTCTTCATAACATTTTCACAGCTTAGTTGAAGTCAGATAGATAGAAGAGGACATTAGTTACTCAACTCCCACCGCTAATGCTATTACTAATGCTAAGTAAACGGTGTCTTCTTCAACCATTGTTCACAACAACTTAGTCTCTCTCAATAGTACAGTGTACACCCTTGCAGCATGTGGATTGTCAATAAGTAAGTAATATAATTTACCACAGCCCACCACTGCTGCTGGCTCACCTCCTGTAGCTGCCGCATCTGCTGCTCCCTCCTTACTGGCGTCGCCTTCGCCGCTGGCCCCAGCACTGGTGGCCGGTTCGCCTAGAAAAAACATTGCACATTTTTTGGATGCCATATACACCTCCCCCTATTTTTTATTTTTCACTAGCAAGATTGAAAATACAATACATACATACACCACACATATCACTAGTACAATTCGGGTACTAGAGTAGAGTGGACAGTATGTCCTATCCTATCCAAAAAAAAATATCTGGTTGGGCATTTTGTTGGTGGCAACTTTCGAAAAGCCTCTCAAGAAGAGGACAACCCAAAGGACTGGACTCAGTGGCTAGAGCTATTGGCAAATCTGAATTTTGAAAAAGAAAAAGAGTGGCCAACTGGGCGGACATGAGGTCTCCTCTCTCTTGGTTAGAAAATATAATGGTGCCCTCCTCCTCATTGTCATACTTCCTTCCAGCCATGGTGCACGGTAATCAGTTGTTCACCATCAACTGCTGCTATTAATAGTACTAGGCCTAGATGAGAAAAAGTAAAATACTACACCATTTTGGGGTGTCCAACGTGACCATCATTTTATTTACTGATTGAGCATGAGAAAGAAAGTAAAAGAAAACCTTCTAATCAACAAACATGCGTAGAATACCTTAGTGGGGCATGCAATCTGCTTAGCAGAGTAGTAGTACTAGTAGTAGTAAGGACCAGGGTGTTCTCTGAGTCGTACAGTAGTACCACCACTAGGCGGTCTTCAAATTATAAGGGGAGAGGGAAAGCTAACTGAAAAACCAGAATAAAGCAAGCTACAGACAGACTAATAGTAGAGTCAGAGGCAGTTAGATTTGATGTAAAAAAAGAAAACAGGCACTAGAAACATAAATAACTAAGTTGGTAGGTAATGCAGGGATAACAAGAATTTAGAAACAGATAGATCGAAGAAGATTTGGTAAAAAACAGAATTAGGAAACAGAAATAAGGTGCGGGAAAAGTTAGGGAAATATTTATTAATATTAACAACAGGAGGACTTACTGGGGCCAGCAGAGCCATCTGCAGAGGAGTGATCCTGGGAGGCACCTCCAGCTCCCGCCTCGGGAGACCCAGTCTACTTCTTGCCCCAGGATGCTGAACATGTAAGACATAATTAAAGAGACAAAATTGATTGGTGTGAAATAATAATTAAAACATCGCTCCAAAAAGATTTTATTTTTGTGTTATAATTCTTTATTAGCTAGAGGAAATGGCAATTGCAATAAAATTGACCTATCTAATCAGATAGACTACTAGTAGACTGGTATTGCGGTCACGGACCGTCATATCTTTATTATTCCACAGTTCCATTCCGATTCCAGAATCCTAAACCTAGGTACTACCTAGCCCGCCTATTCCAAAGACTTTGGAATGAAATGCCCAAAAATTATATTTGCTTCTTCTAAGTTCCAATCTCATTCGCAATCCTCAACCCCCTTTGACGGGCCAATTCACTAAGTCTGCATTTATTTTAGTCCTCAAAAAGGCATAGATGGACGCATGCATATTGCATATACGAAATTCGTTGAATGCTGAGTTGCTATATTATTCACTCACTAACAAACTACAAAAGGTTCTACTAAGGAGCCAGCAGCACGTGAGAGGAGGAAGCGTCTAAGGGTGGGCGGATCAGGTGTGGTGCCTCTACGTGAAGTTCCACGGAGTTGGAAAATAACTCCCTGGAACTTCGCTACGCGCCCTCGCAAGACATACAACGTAGGGTTTATCAGAGAAGAAGGACGGCGAGGAGGAGGAAGGAGAGTGGCCATGGCGAGGAGGAGGCAGCCACGGCGGATAAGTGCCTTTTTTATTGCTTTATAATTCCTTTGGGAGGGTGGAGGGGCTGACCACCTAAGCTCCGCCACGGAGTCGTAGCTTTGCCTAGGCTCCGCGTTTGCAACGTCACGTGGAGTAGGCAAAACTACGTAAACTACGCTGGCGGAGCTTAGTTACCCGCCCGGGCTTAAACGCGTCACACAGACCGCTAAAAAATTACCAACTAATACTAAGTAACTAACTAACTACCTACCACTATCTTAGTGACAGGACAAAGGAAAGGAGTCTCTCTAGTCTGCATTATCTAACTTAAGTTCTCTAACCTCTCTTACATAATCAGCCCAAGCGAGCATAAAGTTGCAAACAAGTAAGATTAGTAGAGCCGAGCACCTGTCTAGAAGAATAACAATCACATAATATAAGATTTTTAAACGTAACTAAACTGCATGTAAGTAGCAGCAGCATTCTTGCTATTTGGGGAAAAGAATAATATTCGCAATAACACAGAACAGAACACACAATAGTAGTATCATTAGCTACTTACCAAGCCCTACAACCTAAACACCTAGCAGGTCCAGCAGGTCCTGCTCCCGGTCCAGGATGTCGGACTACCGGTGTGTCAGTTGGTTATGGGTGCACTGGAACTCAGAGCAGCAAAACACTGCCCGGCGCACCCTCGCCCACTGGCAATGACGCTCCTGGATCTCGTACCCGGAACCAGGCCTGCCGCCTGCTGCCAGGATTAAGGGGAGGTGGCGCTGCGCAAAAAAAGCGAGTGCAGCCACCTCCACCTCAGAGAATAAGGCCCGGGGCTGCACCTCTCCTGTTTACCCAGGAACTGGAGGAAGCACTCTTCGTAGTCTTGGCCATGGTTCAGTTCAGGGGGGGCGGGGTCGGAAAAGAAAATGTAGGAGAAAAAAGTTAAGTCAGGAGGAAAAGAAGGAAAGTAAAAAAAGCAAGTAAAAGAAAAACAGAACAAAACGCAGTAAAACACACAAAAAGTAGAAAAAACGCAAAATATACACTTGGGAAGAGAGAGGGATAGATATTAAATAAAAATGATCCCAAAATTTTTTTTAGGGACAAAGGATTGGAAAGATTTAGGGACGATTGAAAAACAGGCCCCAGAACCATAACCAGACAACAAAAACAAGATGGCCGCGGCCATGTGCGACCTGGTGGTGAAGATCGCACGATATTTCCCCCCGAACACGCAATCCGTGTTGCCGAATGTCAGAAACGTCTTGCAAACATGCGGAACAAGCAACTCCGCATGCTCGAGTAGAGTTTTTTTACCGCTGTGCGGAGTTCCGTGTAGCTCGGCTACGCAAACTCGCCTGGGCTTAATAATAACTTTTCATACTATACAAACAGGCATATAGCCTTTGTCATTAGCTTGTCACCATAACCAACTCCGAAGCACTGTGTTGAGTATAGGCTTTCCCACAAGACAACCACCAGGTATGTGTGGTGAAAAGACATGGAGGCACAGAATAAACCTAAACACAGGTTCATTAGCCACAGCCTAAAAGCAACGCGATACTCCCAAGCCAGCCACGGAGTAACTGCCTCAAGTGGAACCCTCCCAAGCCAGTGGCAGAGTAACTTCCTCAAGTGGAGCCTTTGCTGTCCAGGCAACAATGGAACATAAACAAAGTTCCACATTCCAACCCCCAACCCATTACATAACTACAGTATACCGTCAGGTATACCAAAATAAAATTACAAATATGTTCAAACACCTCACCCTCAACCTACCACCCCGCACACACATCACCTAAATCACCCCATAGCTCAAAAAGCTCCATTGGCACCCAATTTACAAAGAAATACTCTTAAAATTCCTCACATACACATACAAAGCCTTACACAACATTGGCCCCACAAACCTCAACAGCATAAACTTCCAGAAGTCTACCAGGCACCTCCACTCACCAAGATTCCTACTTGCACATCCCCTCTGCATATACAGAACATGATCCAATGGTTTTGCCTTCTCCTAGCTTGCTCCTAAAGCTTGAAACAGCCTGCCCTGCACATTAGAGCCTCCTTCTCAGTCTTTTACTTTCACAAGAAACTGAAGACCCGGCCCTTCACCTAGCCTGACGCTGGCTCAGCCCATACCACTCCTGCTTCAGAGGTTACGCTTCCAGAGGAGTCTTGCACTATGCAAATTAACATAACATGACATAATATGACATGACATGTTTCCTCGCCAAAAGGGACTACCAAGATTACTTGCTCACTCTGGAGTTTTAGAGATGAGAGGATTTGAAGGAAAGGCATATACAAGAGTCTTTGGCCAATGACTGTCAGGGTCTGCGGTACCTCAGCCCATCCCGCCTTGTAAAACACCAAGTACATGGGACTTGCCATTGGCTGGAAGGTACCAGACTATACATTTTCTTCTACTGTACAAGGTAGCCGCCATGGTGACGATAAAAAACCTAGAGTGGCGAGATCTCGCGAGACTGTGATGGTTATGACGGCCATATACGAACTGTATTTAACTCAGGGAATCATCAGGGAAGCGCCTGCTATTCGGTTACTGGTTCTAGGTATTTGCCGTCAGTTCCTGTTCTCCATCTTCTTGTTTGGGCGGTAAAATCCGTCTGTGCAAGTGGGCCTTCAGCAGGGTTCGCATTAGTTAAGGAGCATTCCTTCTTTCATGCCTCACTGCCATTGGAAGTTATTTGGACATTTGCTCCCCGCAGTCGCCGGCCCATTAGTAGCGTGGTTCTCACTTACCTTCGTGTATTTTGGGAGCGTGTTTCATATGGGTCTGCTGTCCTGCTGTGTTACTCATGAGGGCCGTTCAAACTTTGCGGCTCCCGAGTATTGCACATAACAGACTGGCACCAAATATTGTGGCATTTCTTCATTGCACTATCTGCTCTCAGGTCACATGCATTGATTGAAGCCTGGTTATGTTTAGAGAGTGATATTTCTCATGATCCAGCATTATACTTACGTACTTTTGAGATGCCATATGGTCCTATGAGGATGTCCACATGAATTGTTCAATCATGTACACACATTGATTACTGTGAATATAATTCTGTTTGGTCAACACTTCTGTTAGGGGCATGTTCTGGTCATATGCGCCTCATGATTAGTTCTCAAACACCCTGAAGTGTATGTTGATCTGTAGGTAGCAGATTTATTATCAACCAACCTTTATGTGTACTTAGCAGTTCTGATATATATGATTTGACGTTATTTCTCCATGCAAAGATGTGCGATAATATTTCCTTACAAATGATTTAGTGCTGATATTACCTGAATGAAGCCTTGCAAATTGAACATTGCCACATAGTGCTGTGGTTGGTTGTTTTTCACTTTCAAGTCTCCTTCCCTGGTGTACCAACCCTAATTCCCTTCCCTCCGTTGGGACACTCTGTTTCTCTGCTCATATTATTGTCAGAGACAGAGCAGCTAAAAGGTGGGCTTCTGGGAGGGTACTGTTCCTGAGGATCCTTCCCGCTGACAGACGTAAAGGGCTTTCTTCACCATTACCCGATGATATTGAAACCTTTCAAAATATAGATGAAGTTGAGTGTTGGTACTGTCTACAAATAGCTCTATCTTCTGGACCCCTAAGACATCTCCTGAAAAACAAGGGGGTTGAGAACAAAATCCTGTGAACAAGGGAAGATGTGTCTTGGATGATCCACCAATACACTCTGTGCCCCTTAAATATGGATAGCCCTGAGAGAAAGAATATTGTTTTCTGCCTTTGTGACTGTGTTATCTGCTCTGACCAGTAGTACAGCTCATTTCACCTGGGCAGAGAAACTTGTAGCACCAACTACTATCAATCAAATATTTTTATTTAGAGGACAGGAATTTCTCCTGTTCTGACAAGAGACCCTGTGCTGTCTGATCTTTCAAAACTTTGTCCTAGTTCAGGCTGCTAGCATCCATGGTCAGAACTTTCATATCTTAAGGAGCAAACCATGTTCGCTTCCACAAAGTTGAGGAGATCAGTCAACATGCTAGATACATTTGGATGTCCAGAGTAAATGGGATTAGAAGCTCATATTCCTATGTATTTGGAGTCCAGTGCTGAAGGATATGATCCACTACTTTGCCAAGCTGAAATCTCGCCCAGGGAACAATGAACAGCATGGTGGTCTAAAACAAAGAGAAATAGAGGAAAAATAAAAACCACTGTTAAACTCCTTCTATAAGGACAAAACAGGGAAGAATATATACACTTTACGCTTATCTTATCTCTCTATACATGAAGCCAATCCTTTACTTGCGCTTCCATCCTGGACATCATCAGACAAAGGTGGTTCTTCAATTTCTCTTTCTGAGCAATCAGCAGGAAAACTGTCTGCACATTTATCCTGAACCATGCCCTGATATATTGCAAACTTTACGTGGTGAGCAAAAGGGACTTTTCACAATTTATTAGAAATTGAAGGATCCTGATCACTTCTCTCATATCCTCCAAAGTCCATGAAAGTGAGTGGGAGTGGATCAGTAGATTGTTATGGTATGTGAAAAAATATTGTGAAGAAAGGGTATCACTGGAGCAAGGATCTAGCCTCCACTGGGAGAACTCGAAACTCAATAGCAATGGTGCATGCACACACATGCACACTCCGGGGGCCTAGGGCTTAATTATCCTAATACTATAAATTATGGTAGCCTGCACATGTGAGGCAATGTTAAACCTGTTAGGGCATGCAGTTTTCTTTGCACTTGACTCAATACTTCCTTTGCATGCATTTCTAGCGAATAATCACTAAAAATAACTGTCCAAGAATCATAGTTCCTGAGTACAGTAAAATCTCAGGTTGAATGGCCTTTGTGTACTTTTCTGACAGAAGGTGTAAGGTGGTAGGCTCATGGAATAGGCCACGTTAGTTAGTATGCGTTTACAACACATGTCATTACAACGCAGTCATTACAATGACCACGTTGTTACATCGCATACCATTACAACGCAAGTCGGAACAACGACTTGCTGTAGGGAGGTGCTGGATTTTGGAATAGTATAATTTACTATTCCAACTCCAGTCTGTGCAACAGTAGGGAAGGTGTTGGATTTTAAATCCAACACCTTCTGCCCCCTACAGCAAGTCGTTTTTCTGACTTGCGTTGTAATAGTATGCGATGTAACAAAGCGGTCGTTGTAATGACCGCGTTGTAATCGCATGCGTTGTATCCCATGCCTGGTAAACAATGTTTACCAGGCTCATATAATGTTATGTCACTTTCCTGAGTAACATCATTAATGAGCAGTCTTTCAGCAGGTGCTGGAATGCTTTAAAACCAAATACTTATACAAATTCAAATTGATGTTCAGCCTTCCAGATATACATAAGGGGCCTGATTCACAGAACTAACTTACGTGAAATACGTAAAGTTAGTGATTTTCGGTATTCACAGAATACACTTACCACTACTAACTTTATGTCCGCTCCCGGGCCGGAGATTCCGGCCCTGTGGCGGAATTTCCGCCTCTGGGCCGGAATCTCCGCCTCCGGAGCGGAATCTCCGCCTCCGGGCCGGAATACCCTCATTTAGGCCGTTTGAGCATTGAAACAGCCTAAATGAGGGTATTCCGGTCCGGAGGCGGAGATTCCGGCCCAGAGGCGGAGATTCCGGCCCAGAGGCGGAAATTCCGCCACAGGGCCGGAATCTCCGGCCCGGGAGCGGACATAAAGTTAGTAGTGGTAAGTGTATTCTGTGAATACCGAAAATCACTAACTTTACGTATTTCACGTAAGTTAGTTCTGTGAATCAGGCCCAAGATGTCTCAATTTCCATTTTATATGAGGTAAAAAAGCATGTGGATATAGACAGAACAGCTGCTCTTGTCACCCTGGGCATCCCAGCAGCATTCAAAGCTATAAACAAGCCCAGTCTAACCTGTCACCTGCAACAAAACCAACCTCTATCCCTCTTGGACATATTCCAAAATAACATTATATCACTCAAGGAGATCCCAAAACCACCTACTCAGTTGCAGAGTGCAAGAGGTCCCCACTCTGGCCTCACTCCAGTTTAGCGACTACAGGATGCTAGAATCCCTAATCCATGGTTTAGGCCTAAATTTCTACAACTAGAACACTAACATCATCCTCAAAGCCAACAAAAATATTCATAATGACACCTCCTGCATCAAACAATTCCTGCACCAAGACGATCTCCATTATAATTTGTACAGCCATTTTTACGAACTGTTGGTCATCTACACCTGCATGTTTCTGACCATGAATAGGTGCAGATTTCAAATTATTTGAAATTCTCAAAACCCTTTCTTTTTGCAACTGGAAACCTGAGCTAGTTGGACTATTCCAGGCATAAAGGTAGGTAAATTGACATTTAGTGTGAGAAAGCATAAATGTGCATGTGACAAAACATAGCATGTGCAAGCACACTTGCCAACATTTTGGTTTAATTTTCCCCATGAAGGAAATATTTCTCTCCATGGAGAAACCTCTTTCTCTACAAAACTATCAATTTTGGGGGTGTTTCCTTCCCACTCTAGAAAAGGATTTACTCCTACCCTTGAAAAAAGTCAGGGCCATATTATCAATAACGGCGATAACATTATCGCCGCTTTAGCGGCAGGAAACTGCCACTAAAGCGGCGATAAGGGGCTTGATAATATGCCCTATAGAATTCCAATAGAAGCCCAGGTTCTGGTGTGAAGGACATCAAACCAGGGCTTCTATTGGAATTCTATAGAGCATATTATCAAGCACCTTATCGCTGCTTTAGCGGCAGTTTCCTACCGCTAAAGCGGCGATAATGTTATCGCCGTTCTTGATAATATGGCCCTAAATGTCTTACTTTTTTCAAGGTAGGGAAGTGGTTGATAGATGGGTTATGAATACTCACAAAAGGTATTTTGATTTCTTTGTGTTCCTGCGCAGGAATGTCCATTCAGATCTCTAAGGAGGATAATTGCTCATTGGAAATCTCTGTGTGAATAAATATATTTAAAAGTGTGAAACTGATTTCTGTGAATTTAACAAAGGTGATTCTGGACTTTTTTAAAAAGGGTTTTTGTATGTGTAAGCTAGACATATATCAGAATTTGCTCTCTTCTTGGGTAAAGACAGAGCTTGGGTTTGTAGGGCAACTGCCAAGCTGTTCACTTCTTAACACTGAATTCACCACCCCATGTGGAAAGAAAAACACCTGAACTGGGTGATCAGAGAAGATGTGGTTTGGAAATATGAAAGTAACCTACAATAATATATGTTCCCTGCATGTAAATCGCATTAAATAGCAAGTGTTAGAAATGGGATTTCTGGTTGGCTGTGGTATGCAGCAAGGCCAGGCAGGAACCTCCACTCTAGTCAGGGTAAGCTAGATACACACTAGAAGATAACCTGTGCTCACCCTCTGGTAGCTTGGCACAGAGCAATCAGGCTTGGCTAAAGAGGCAATGTGCAAAGCATTTGTGCAACACAAACACACACACAGTAACACAATGAAAACACCACAAAAAGACTCCACACAGTTTTAGAAAAATAGAGAATAATTTTATGAGAAAATCAAGACCAAAATGACCGAACTCCAATAAGTAGAACTGGAGTTATGAATCTGTAAAGAATAAATCAAAAATAGTGCTTAGAAATCAATAGCACTAAATGGTTACCTGAGGTTGCACTATACTGGGGTAAATCCAAAGTTCAGGCCGACCGCGATGGAGGTCAGGCTGGCTCAGACTGGTCCAGCTAACAAAGTACCTTATATGGAGCAGAGCGTCGACGTCGAGTACTAGAGTCAAGGAGGCGCTGTGTCGTCGTTGAGCCCGTTGATGGAGGCGAGCTGCGCTATCCATTGTTGTTGAGATGCACCGGATGTAGAGTCCTGCCGTGGCCGGACCATTGGAGCTAAGGGGCCATGCCCCCTCAACTTTTGCCCCTCAAGAACAGTGTGTCAGGCTGAGCAAAGGTCGGGCTGACAGACACTGTTCAGACATGCGCTAGATGCGCAGGCTCCTGGCTGCCTGAGCTGAACTTTGCTCGGCTGAGAAAGTCACAGCTCCTGTGGGCGTGACCTCCTCAGCTTAGCAAAGGTCTTGAGGCCCTCCCCCTCAGTGACGAGGGGTAGCATCACTCATTGCTTTGCACCTGGGCACTTCAGTTTTACATCGGTTCCAATTGGCGCAAAGTCACCACTGCGTCGATGTTGATGTAGGAAAAGCTGCAAGAACCGACTTGTGAGGCCCAGGACTGGAGGGTCCCTCAGGCAAGGGTAGGACTCACAGATGGCAGAGTCCAGCAGCACCAGCAGGATTGTAGGAAGTCTTTGAGGATCCTGAAACTTCAGAAAACAAGATGTAAGCCAGCAAGCCCTTGGAGTCACTCTGGGTTCAAGTGAGATGGGTCCAGTCAGCAGGGCAGAGGTCAGCAGGGGCAGCTCAGCAGAGCAGTGAAGCATTCCTTAGACCAGTCACTCAAGCAGAGTGGTAATCCTTGTAGCACATCAGTCCTTACTCCTGGCAGAATTCTTCACAGGTCCAGCCCTGTCTGCCAGGCATCTGTGGGGGACGGGGGATTAAAAATCCTTTATTTGGGGACAGGACACAGGCTATTCAGATGTAAGTGTCAGCTCCCTCTCCCCCTTCCTGACCAGGAAGGCTATCAGAATGCAGGTGAGTCCTCTGTCACACCCACCCTTCCTGTGTGTCTGGCTGTCTACAGGGAATGCACAAAGTGTAGCTGGCACCCAGCCTAGACGTGTATTGGAGACAGGCTGCAGGCTCACAGAGCAAAGGTAAGAGCAGAGAAATGTCCATTTTCTAAAAGTGGCATTTTTAAAACAGTAATGTTAAATCCAAATTTCCCATTAAAGAGGATTTATCATTACCATTTCAAAGATATGAAACATGATGCAGCTACTCCTTTCTAACCAGGAATTACAGCTTAAGAGTGGCTTAAGGAATTCCCAATGCTAGCCTACGAGAGGAGTATGCCTCACAGTAGTGAAAAACAAATTTAGCTGTTTGTCACTACCAGGACATGTAAAACTTAAAAGTACATGTCCTACCTTTTAGTTACACAGCATCCTGCCTATAGGGCTACCTAGGGCCTACCTTAGGGGTGACCTATGTGTAATAAAAGGGGAGTTTAAGGCTTGACAAGTAGTTTTAAATGCCAAATCAAAGTGGCAGTAAACTATACACATAGACTCTGCAATGTCAGGCCTGAGACAGGTTTGAAAGGCTACTTGTGTGGGTGGTACAACCAGTGCTGCATGCCCACTATTAGTATTTGGATTAGGGGCCCTGGGTATATGGTATACCATTTTATAAGGTAACTACAGGTAAACTAAATATGCCAGTCACGTATACACCAAAGTCACCATGTTTAGGGGAGAAGCACATGCACCTTAGCACTGGTCAGCAGTGGTAAAGTGCTCAGTCTGAAAGCCAACAGAAAGATACAGCAAAAAGTGGAGGTAAGCAGGCAAGAAGTTGGGGGAAGACCACCCTATGGAGGACAGGTCTAGCACCTACCCTCTCTAAGGGTGTGCCTATGCAAGGAATTAAGGGGGGCTTTAAGCCTCTGCCCTATCTTCCTACTGGCCTGGCAGGTCACACAAGTCCTACAGAATACATCTAAGAAAGTTCCGAGTCTGAGCCAACGGAAGTGGGGGACAAGCCTTGCAAAGCTCTTTTTTGGCCTAGGTGTCCTGCCAGGGGAATTTAGTGAGCCAGGTCTAGTGGGAAGGCCCTGTAGTATTGGGGTACCACCAGGGCCCTTGCTGTCACATGGCCAGGTGGCTTAGGCTCAGTGTAAAAGAGGTTGTCCTCCAAGTAAATGTGGTGACTACCAGAGGTATCACCTGCTGCTTGGGCTTCAGCATGTTGCCTCGTGCCCACAAGGGTTAGGCAATCCCTTTGTGCCATACAGAACTCCTTCTTGGTGGATCCTCCTTCCACATGCCATCCAGCAAGTTCAGGCAGGCCACCAAGGGAAGCAACGTCCTCCTCAGTGTACTCCGGGGTGACCATTACAGGTGCCCCATCCATCTCACTGGAGGTACATTCAGGGGCTAGTTTCCCACGCCCTCTGCCTCTCCCCTTCCTAGCAGCTGGCTGGGCCATTGTTCCAGGCTCCAGCCCTTTTTGACTCCCATCCTTGCCAGCCATTGACTGTGTGGTAGCCCTAACATCTCCACATGAGACTTGAGCTCCACTTCCTTCCGGATAGTGTGCTCCAGGTCAATACCCAACAAACAGTTCACAGGCATGGCAGGGCTCACTGCAACTTTCAGAAGACCTGAAACTCCTCCCTCCACTCGAATGGAACAAGGGCCACAAGATAGTGACCCTCTCTGTTGTCAGCCACCACCACCTGCTGGAATGCATGGGAAATTACCTGCTCTGGGAAAACCAGCTGACTCCTTACCATAGTTATAATGTCTCCTGTACCCCATAGCGCCTCAACGCCTTGCCCATTGATGGTGACCCATTGCCTATACTTTGTAGTATTTGAGGGCACATGGATCTTTGGAACCATTTCACTGTCACCCAGGGACACTACGGTAACCCCACTAAACTCCCCCCATTAACTGGGACAAATTTCTCTCCCAGCACTACACTAGCCACCCCTGGAATCTTTCCTCCAGTGGGAGGTGGTGCTCTTTTTGGACACTTGGTATCGCACTTGTAGTGTCCATGCACGTAGAACTTATAGAACTTGATCGGATTGGGCTGCTGACATTTGTCAGTGAAGTTTTTCTTCTGGTGGCCAGATTAAGAATGTGAACCAGACCCTTTCCGCTGTGAGTTGTTATGGGGGCCTGAAGAGAACTTCTTTTTTTTCTTTCCCCCCTCCTTCCTCTGATGGAAACCCTGACCACCCTTTAGTGACTCCCCCTCAGATACCTTTTTGGACACTCTGGTCCTGACCCAGAGGTCTGCCTCCTCAGCAAGCTTCCTGAAGTCAGTGAGCTTGCTATTAACCAGGTGTTGGTGCAGCTCTGGAAAACAAGTATCAAGAATGTGCTCCTTTAAAAACAAGTTGTACAACCCTTCATAATAATTAACTTTGCTGCACCTCACCCAGCCCTTCTGTGCCTTACCAGCATAGTCCAAGAAATCCACCCATGTTTGTGAAGAGAGATTGTGACTGGCCCTGAACTATTGCCTGCACTTCTCAGGGGTCAGCCCAAACTTGGTGACTAAAATGGCCTTCATAGCAGTGTAGTCACTGTCAGAGGACTCCGGTGCCAGAGAACCTGCTCTATATCTAGCTTTTTCTTTAGGTTTGGGTTTGTCCCATCGTTTTTTAACAAACTCTGGGTTTTGCTTGGTCGTGTTCATGTCGGAACAAGGTTTGCCAAGTTGTGCTTTATTTGGTCTGGTTTACAAGTTATTTTGGCCTATAGACATATATACTTCAGCAATAATATAGGTAGCTCATGTTTCTGGTTGACTGGTACAACTTGCACGAGCCACTGGCATATAGCCAGAGATGCTGCTTTGCCTTTAATGTTTGACAGAATCCTTGAGGAGACCACGGGAAAGTTGCCCATCAATTTCATCCCCAAATACAGGGCATCAGCTGCCCTGTGTTCATTCTGTATTTGTTTTAATACCTCCAGCAAGACTGACATAGACAGAGTACCATGCATGATGGTATAGACTGCAGCAAAGATTGTGCTCCAAGTGTTACAGTCACCTATTTGGGGAACCATCCAATGGCGTAAGTACATAGCCAATATTCTGTGCTTGTCTTGTGGTCCCATAAGGGGAAACACGGCTTCAATTTATTATATTTTTTGGACTATCCAAAAAGGAATTTCCTCATGGTTTGCGAGAATTTTACCCATAATTGAATGGATAATTACAGGACATTTTGTAGGTACAGCAGGCAACTGTGGTTGCCCTGCCAGTGCTCCCCTTGCTGGGACAGCCATCAAGGTGCGTGACACAAACTAAGTTAACCGTCGATGTAGTCTAACTATACCAGTGTATAATTGCTATACCTCATTAGCATTTACCGGTGTATAATTGCTGTACCTCATTAGCATTGAGATTCTGTAAATTAGTGAATGGTGTATAACCAGCTAATGCTGGCCAGGTGTCCCCTTCATTACTAAGGGGACTCGTGCGTACAGGACTAGGTAGGTGTACTAGGATGCCTCAGAACCAATTTTGGTGTTCCCAATTAGAAAGTGATATTTCTAAGAGCTGATATGCTCTGTATGCTTGTGGTGCTGCAATGTTTGTGTATTCAGATCAGATCAGAATCGGGTTTATTTGGCTAAAAATAGCCATAAATGCATACAAGATATGTGCAAAAGAACAATAGCATCAAAATACACAGCCCATCGCAGAAATTAAAACACATGAATAAAATGCATAAAACAGATTATATAGAATCAGATAAAACAGTGTTCAAAATTGTGCTAGACCCGCATGCTGCATAGTTGAACTACTTTAGAGTGATTCATCAATAAAATCTTTCTAAAAGTATTGACCTCCTAGAGCGTACTGCAGCTTGGAGAAACATAACTACACAATGACAAGTTTCATCATCTGACAGAGTTTGTAAAAACTATAGGCCTGCGAACAGGATCATAACTTTCTAAGCCTCATAAAAGGCACAAGGAATTGCTTGGTATACACTTCATAATAGCCGCAGAGAAAAAGAAAGTGCAACATAGTTTGTTTAAACAGATTATCAAACTTGTGCTGGTACCCAAGTGGAAAGCATAGGGAATAGTTCACTGTGCCAGCCCTAAAGCTGAAAAATAGAAATCGTTCCCAACTCTCACTTGTGTTCCACAGGTAATTTGTGGGGACCTCCCCTGGTTTAAGGTACAAATAACTTGTAACACTTTGTTTCTGCCCTTCCACCCGTAACCTCTCTGTTTTCGAGTGTTCTAATAATAAAACCTGCACTTGCTTCCTACCAACTGCTGCCCGTGGCACTCTATCTAAAAACATGTGAATTAGGGCAATTCCTTTCAGAGATTTTTTAAGATACGCCAACAAAGGGGTCGAGAGTCTCTTATTGCTTATTGCATGCAAGCCAGTCAGAAATTATATTCCTTGTTAATTACGTTTCTTCCGAGCTTCAAATAGATAGCCACAAAGGAGCCGGGCGGCTACGAATGTAGTCACTCAAATACTCTAAGCCTAACTCGCTATGACAAATAAAATGGGAAGTCGATGTAGGGAATGATAATATTCTCCTACAAAAACGATTCCCCTCCCTCTGGAGGTTTATGGGGTCACCTAATCCCCAAATTCCTGCCCCATAAGTCGCAATAGGGGCGCAATGAGCAGCATATATTTGCAGCAAGGGTTTGATGGACCTGCCTCCCTTTGGTGAAGGCAAGCTGAGAAGTGGCCCAACTGCCCTCGAAAACTGGACCCTATTTTGTGCAATATGAGGAGACCATGACCCAGATGAACTAAAGGCGACCCTCAAATAGGAAAAACTGCTGGTGCTTAATAAATATTCGAGACCACAGTGATAGACTGAAGTCGTGTATGCTTTGGGCCACAAGTCATTAAAAATTATTCCATACAATAGTTGAGAAATCAATATTTGCCGTAAAATTAACAAAATAATGGACTAAAAGACGCAAAGCTTTGGGGGTGCGGGCAATTAAAACTGCATCATCAGCATAAAGTAATGCAGGTAGGGGGGTAACATTCACCAAAGGCACATCAGGGGTGCTCTTTGTAAGATTATGTATCAATAGAATAAAGAGAAGCAGTGCTACTACGCACTGCTGGTGGACCCCCCAACCGTGCTAGATTCATCAGAAACTTCCCCCTGATTCCCAAACCTAACTGTATGTGTGTAGGGAGATCAGCAAGTGTACTATCGATGGGTCCATTTTTAGTTTAATGAGCAATTGCCACAGCTTTACCTGATTGACACAGTCAAAAGCCATTGACAGGTCCATAAAGGTGAGATACAGTGTTGACTGTTTGGCCACAATATATATCCCAATGGTTAAGAATAAATTAAGGCATTGCTCAGCCGTCCCTATGCCACTTCCAAAACCATATTGGCATGCGTTGAGTACATTATTTTCATTGGCCCATTCTACTATTCTATTGTACCGAACTCTGCCCAGGATTTTGGCAGGGATATCAATCAGGGAATAGGGCAGTAGCATTTAGGCTCCACCCTATTCTCTTTCTTAAAGATAGGGATGATGGGGGCGTGGTCTGGCACCAGGAAAGATGGCGGCTGGTTAACGCCGCTCTGCTTCGGGACTCGAGGACGTTTATGTTGACGGGCGGTGGCAGCACCCTGTCACCTACCAAACCATAAGGACTTTTCTCATGAGTGCCTCTGGACCTCTGTGACACTTCTTGCAGCCGCGGTAAGCCTGTATAACGCTTCATTTTACTTAAAATGTGCGGCGGGTCTCCGTGACTGGATTCGCGGCCGCCATTTTACATTCCTGACATACTCAGCACATTATCGGCACTGCTGCGTTTTCTCTCCTGTCAGAGGCATGCTGTAACTCTGGTTAACTTTTCCGTGGGTTTTTGCTCCATTATTCTTGCTGCCATTGATGCCTTTGTTACTCTCCTCTGCAAATGTCATTTATCCTTAATTTACAAATGTCGTCTATTTTTAAACTTTCTTAAAGTTTTTCACTATTCTTCATCCGACCATTTATGGAAACATTGTTAATGCTATAGTTCAAATGGGAAAAATGTATCTAAAGTGCCTACCTCTTCTGTTTTATCATCTAAGAGAATTAAAAAGAATCCTCCTTCTCCGACCACATCTCCACCGCCAGCCTCCTTAGAATTGCTTCTGGACGAGATCCGAGCACTTAAACCCTATATGGAGGAAACGAACATACGCCTACAAGCCCTAGAGGATAAATGGTCTACTCTGGATAACAAAATTAACTCAATGGAACACCAAATAGAATCTTTACAAATATCCTCTCAACAAATTCACCCTATGAAAACAGAAATCTTGCAATTACAGAAGCAAGTGGAAAATCTCGAAAACCGGAATAGACGTAACAACCTACGTATTTATTGTCTGGCTGAAGGATTGGAAGGCTCCAATCCCATTTCCTTTTTTCAATATTTTTTGCTGCAGAATCTCGAATTTCCAGAATCTCCAACGGTAAACATACAACGAGCACACAGACTTGGTCGTTCTCCTCAGAATCCATCTATCCATCGTAATCCAAGAGGCGTAATATTATATTTTTTAGAATATACGGATTTGTTGAAAGTCCTACAAGCAGTCAAAATCAAACGTCGCTTCTCATGGCAAGGATCCCAGTTATTCTTATCACAGGACTATGCGAAAGTCACAGCAGGCAAAAGGAAAATTTTCTTAGCCATCCGTCCAGCTCTACGTAATTTGAATGCCAGATTTGGTCTACTCCCCCCGTGCCTCTTTAAAGTGACTTATAAGAATAAAACAACAACATACGAAGATCCAGCCTTACTTCAACAATTTCTTGATGGTTATAGAGAAGACTCAGTGGAATTTGCAGGATCATCTTCTATTTGAAGATTTCTTCTTCCTTACTAAAGATAATTATAATTTTACAATGTTCCTATGATATATTTTGATTAGCTAATCTCCTTATGTCTCCTCCCACAAGGTGCTGTTTCCCTGCTTCACCCATTGTTGTATAGCCTGTTTGAACTGATGCCCTCCTCGTGGTCTCTCCCGGAGTTTCGTGACTGGCTGTTTTGTCTTCCTTCTGTGGCCTCAGCACCCTCCACCCATGTTTGAGTCTTTGGTATGTTTTATTGTCTTTTCTGTCTATTCTCTCTATCTTTTCTCTTCTCTTTTCTTTTCTCCTTTCTTTTTCCTGTTTTTCCTTTCTTTCTCTCCTTTATTCCTTCTATTTCAATATTCCTTCTATTTCAATATTCTCCATTCATATCTTGTTTCTTTGCTGTTGGAGTGCTTGTTTTTCGTTTTTCTAAATATTGCAAGTTTTCTATTGTACCCTTGTTTTGCTGTAATAGTATACAATTTTTTATTCTTATTTTATACAGTTGATTAATGACGTTACGTTTTATCTCCTGGAATGTTAAAGGTTTGGGTATGCCTATTAAAAGGCAAAAAGTTCTTACCCATTTATCTAGTCTTGAATCAGATATTGTGTTTTTACAAGAATCCCACTTAGTTGCTTCAGAAGTTCTCAAACTCAAGCGACAATGGGTGGGAAATGTCTTTTCCTCTCCAGGTACTAGCAAAAGAAATGGGACTGTGATTCTCTGTCACAAGAAACTTAGGGGCCGATTCCGGCCGGAAATCTCTCCGACCGAGCCGGACCCGGAGAGAATTCCGACCGAATCGGACCCTAGCAGTCCGACCTGACGAGTACGATGCATTTGCATGCTATCGGACTCGATTCGGTCGGACTCCCATTGAAGTCAATGGGAGCCGGTCGTACAACGCTTACGCGGGCTCCCATTGACTCAATGGGTGCGAGGCGAACAAGGGCGCCCCCTACAGCGGGTACGCGTCCATGCGCATCGCGGCGTACATGCACAGGTAGGGGGGACCCATGGGTCCCCCGTGTGCGACTCGCGCGCCTACGCGTACAGGGGGGTCCGGCACGAGTCGGTCGGACTGCTCGCGGCGCGCATCGTACTTACCCGGCCGGGAAACGTCTCCATAGCGCGGTGCGAGTCGTGTCCATGCGAGTCGGTCGGAGCGTGTTGAAGCCGCGTACGAGTCGGTCGGCGATTTCGCGGGTGCTTGCATCGTACTCGCTCGGCCGGACCCGCGTACGATTCGGTCGGGAAACAGGGCTCTGAATCGGATCCGGTAAATCCGAATCCGATTCGGAGCACTACCGGCCGAGATCGGAATCGGCCCCTAAATGTATCCCTTCTCTCTCAGGACTCAGATGACGAAGGTCATTGGTTAATTGTTCATCTTAAAGTCAATAATATACCTATTACTTTGTTTAATGTATATGCTCCTACTAAACCTGATGGTAATTTTTGGTCACACATTTCTACTCTTTTGATGTCTATTTCTACACCATATGCTATTTTTGGTGGTGATTGTAACTTAATTATTGATCTCTACATTGACCGTACATCCAAAACACCTTTCGTTTCTTCTCCAATGCATCAACACTTTACCACCCTGATTTCCCATAGATCTCTTGTTGATTCCTGGAGATTCTGTAAACCACAACTCCGTGAATACACCTTTTTCTCCCCCACTCACCTCTCACAATCACGCATTGACTATGTATTTGTCTCCAAAGCACTAACACAATCTATATTGCAAGCAGATATTGGTTCCATATTGATTTCGGACCATGCTCCTGTAATATTAAACTTAGAGTTACTTCCGGTTAGTGTCACCAGTAAAAGATGGCATTTCAATACCTCTTTGTTGGCTGACCAAACTTTCACATCTTCTTTTGAAGACTTTGTTACCGACTTTTTTAAGCATAATATATCTGTGTCGTCCTTCTCGCTTGTTTGGGACACTTTTAAAGCTTTGTCTAGAGACTTTATTATCTCATATGTTGCCAAAAAGAAACACCAAAATTCCCGAAAAGCGAATGAAATTCTTAACACTATTAAATTACTAGAGTCACTCTATACAGCAACTAACTTTCAGGCCGATCTCAATAATCTTATTAAGGAGAAATTTAAGTATAATAAGTTATCCATGGAAAATGCCTTTGCTCATCTCCTCCGAGGTAGTGCTCGTTATTATGGCGGCCAGAACAAAGCGGGCAAACGCCTTGCCTCATATCTCAAGATCAAGAAAGACCGTACTAATATTGATTATGTTTTAAACTCTAACTCTTCTCCAGCAACCACAAATTTAGAGATTTTGGAAGAATTCAAAAAAAGTACTATACCTCTCTTTATACCCCTGAAACTGTTCCGGACTCTATAGACATACAAAATTATCTTGCCTCGATAGAAAAACAGTTTTCCATGGATATTGATTTTTCGTCATTGGAGAGTGATATTTCTATAAAAGATATTTCTCATGCATTACAACTTCTCAAAACAGAGAAGGCACCTGGTCCAGATGGATTCCCTATAGAATTTTACTCCCATTTCTCCAAATTCCTTCTTTCTTATCTCCTTTCTTTATTCTCACACTTCATTTCCTCTAATGCCTCCAGTGGTACCTTTCAAGACGCTCTTATCTGCCTAATCCCTAAAGAAGGGAGAGACCCTCATCTTTGTAAAAACTATAGGCCAATATCATTAGTTAACTCTGATTATAAACCATTTGCCAAAATTCTTGTTCTTCACCTAGAACCGTTTTTACAATCCATTATTTGTAAGGAACAATCTGGCTTCATTGAGGGACGAAATATCTCAGATAATACCAGAACTTTCTTTAATATATTGCACAAATCTAATAAATACTCTCATTCACTTGCAGCTATTTCTCTAGATGCGGAAAAAGCTTTTGACCGCATGGATTGGTAATTTACTTTGCACACATTATCCTGGTTTGGCTTTGGACCCAAGTTTATTTCTTATATTTCCTTATTATATACCTCACCCAAAGCTTCTATTTTTGCCAATGGTTCCATTTTTAATTCCTTCACTTTACAGAGAGGTGTCCGTCAAGGTTGTCCCCTTTCCCCTCTTCTATTTATTCTCGCTCTAGAACCCTTTCTTGCTAAAATTAACAAAACCCTAAAATACATGGCTTTCAACACGACAAACTTCACGTTAAAATGAATGTCTATGCAGACGATATTCTCCTATTAATATGTCTAAACCAGAACAATCTATCCCAGCTTTCACTGCAGAGGTCAATGCTTTCTCTTTAATTTGTGGTTATAAACTGAATCATGATAAATGTGAAGTTCTCCCTCTTAATATTTTATGTTTTAAACAAGATTTTGCTTACACTAATTTCTCATGGAATCCCCAAAAGGTTAAATATTTAGGTCTCTGGTTTGTCCCCTCTATCAAACAGACTTTATCCCTAAACATGACTCATGTCCTCTCCACATTATCTACATCTATTACTAAATGGCATCCCCTATATTTATCTTGGTGAGGCAGACTCGACACTATCAAAATGATGCTCGCCCCTGTTATTTTTTATATGATCTCTGCTATCTCTCTCAGCTTTCCTTCTTACTTTTTCAAAAAAAAATCAATTCTATTTTATCTGTCTTTTAATGGAATAAAAAGAAATCACGCCTGTCCCTGACCATGCTCAAACGCCCTATATCGCAAGGTGGAGTCAATTTCCCATATTTCTAACTTTACCACAATGCTTTTCTTCTTAAATAGCTTTCTAAATCTTTAAACCAATCCATATCCAGTCCCTCTCCACTGTGGAAAGACATCAAGCTTTCTTTCCTGTCTCCCTTCTCTTTCAACAAATCTCTTACCTTCATTCACTAGACCCGATTTTTATCTTCACCTATACATAAAAGTACCCA
>CAWUFW010017819.1:0-246952 GCA_963921515.1 Calotriton arnoldi
CCCTTGAACCCCTCAGACAGCAAGCTGCTGCTGAGGCTGCTGGGAAAGCTAGTGGTCCCCATACAGTGTATTGGGATGATGGACTCCTGTACTCAGAGAGTAGAGACCCCAAGCCTGGTGCTACCAGGAGGTTGGTTATACCTCTGAAGTTCAGGGGCTTCCTATTGACCCTAGCCCATGATATTCCCTTAGCAGGTCACCTGGGCCAGAACAAGACTTGGGACAGAATTGTCCCTCACTTTCACTGGCCCCACATGTCTGAAGACAGCAAGGAGTTTTGTCGCTCCTGTGTAACCTGCCAAGCCAGTGGCAAGGCAGGTGGCACTACAAAGGCCCCCTGATACCACTACCTGTGGTGGGGGTGCCCTTTGAAAGGGTAGGGATTGACATTGTTGGTCCCATGGATCCCCAAACAGCCTCTGGGCACAGGTTTATCCTGGTGGTAGTGGATCATGCCACCAGGTACCCAGAAGCTATTCCCCTCAGGACCACTACAGCACCTGTGGTGGCAAGGGCCCTCCTGGGAATCTTCTCAAGAGTGGGCTTTCCTAAGGAGGTAGTCTCAGACAGGGGTGCTAACTTCATGTCTGGGTACTTAAAAGCAATGTGGAAGGAGTGTGGAGTGACTTATAAGTTCACCACACCCTATCACCCACAATGCAATGGTTTAGTTGAGAGATTCAACAAAACCTTGAAGGGCATGATTAAAGGGCTCCCAGAAAAGCTTAGGCGTAGATGGGACATACTCTTGCCCTGCCTTTTATTCGCATATAGGGAGGTGCCTCAGAAGGGGGTTGGTTACAGCCCTTTTGAACTTCTGTTTGGCCACCCTGTGAGGGGTCCACTGTGCTTGGTGAAGGAAGGATGGGAGTTACCTCTCAAGCCCCCAAAGCAAGATATAGTGGACTATGTACTTGGTCTCCGCTCCAGGATGGCTGAGTACATGAAAAAGGCAACCAAAAACCTTGAGGCTAGCCAGGAACTTCAAAAGGCCTGGCATGACCAAAAGGCTGTTCTGACTGTTTACCAGCCAGGACAGAAGGTGTGGGTGTTGGAGCCAGTGGCCCCAGCAGCTCTCCAAGACAAATGGAGTGGACCCCACACTATTGTTGAGCAGAAGGGTGAGGTCACTTACTTAGTAGACCTAGGAACACCCAGGAGTCCCCACAGGGTTCTCCATGTCAACAGGTTAAAACCATATGTGGACAGGGCAGACATGGGCTTGCTCATGGCTACTGATGAAGGGCAGGAGGAAGAGAGTGACCCACTCCCTGACCTGCTCTCACAGAACCCTGACGATGGGTCAGTTGATGGTGCAGCCTTGGCAGGCAGCCTCACTACCCAGCAACAAACTGATTGCAGGCAAGTCCTCAATCAGTTTAGACATATGTTTTCACTGACACCCAGTCAGACCACCTGGTGCACTCATGAAGTGGACACTGGGGACAGTCTGCCTATTAAAAACAAGATTTATAGGCAACCTGACCATGTCAGGGACTGTATCAGGACTGAAGTCCAGAAAATGTTGGAATTGGGAGTTATTGAACCCTCAGATAGCCCTTGGGCTAGTCCAGTGGTCCTTGTACCAAAACCTCACACCAGTGGTGGAAAAAGAGAGATGAGGTTTTGTGTGGACTACAGGGGTCTCAATGCAGTCACTAGGACTGATGCCCATCCAATACCCAGGGCAGATGAGCTCATAGATACTTTGGCCTCTGCCAAATATCTCAGCACATTTGACCTAACAGCTGGCTACTGGCAGATCAGACTAGCTGATACTGCAAAGCCCAAAACAGCATTCTCAACCCCTAGTGGGCATTATCAATTTGTGGTAATGCCCTTTGGTCTGAAGAATGCACCTGCCACTTTCCAGAGGCTGGTGAATACAGTTCTCACAGGTCTGGAAGCCTATAGTGCAGCATATCTAGATGATATTGCTGTCTTTAGCTCCACCTGGGAGGATCACCTGGTCCACCTCAGGAATGTTTTACAGGCCCTGCAAAAGGCAGGCCTGACTATCAAGGCCACTAAGTGCCAGATAGGGCAGAGTCAGGTTGTGTACCTGGGCCACCTTGTGGGTGGAGGCCAGGTTCAACCTTTGCAGAGCAAGATCCAGACCATCATGGACTGGACTGCTCCCACTACCCAGACTCAGGTGAGAGCCTTCTTAGGCCTGACTGGGTACTATAGGAGATTTGTCAAGGGGTATGGATCAATAGTGACACCCCTGAATGACTTAACTTCTAAGAAAATGCCCAAAAAGGTTCAGTGGACAGTTAGCTGTCAAAAGGCATTTGATGACCTGAAGCAGGCCATGTGCACTGCTCCCATTCTACAGAGTCCTGATTACTCCAAGAAGTTCATTGTTCAAACTGATGCATCTGAATTGGGGGTAGGGGCTGTACTGTCACAATTGAATGAAGAAGGTCAGGATCAGCCAGTAGCTTTCATTAGCAGAAGGCTGACCCCTAGAGAGAAACGTTGGTCAGCCATAGAGAGGGAGGCCTTTGCTGTGGTCTGGGCTCTGAAGAAGTTGAGGCCATACTTGTTTGGTACACACTTCCTGGTTCAGACAGACCATAAGCCCCTCTTATGGCTAAAACAAATGAAGGGTGAAAACCCCAAACTGCTTAGGTGGTCCATTTCCCTACAGGGGATGGACTTTACAGTGGAACATAGACCTGGGAGTAACCATGCCAATGCAGATGGACTCTCTAGGTATTTCCACTTAGAACATGAAGACTTAACTGGGCAAGGTTAGTTTAATGTCCCTACGTTTGGGGGGGGTTGTGTAGGAGAGTAGGATCTGCTTCACATGGGTACCCCCACTTTTTGCTGATGCTTCACTGTTTTTCGACATTAGTCTGGCTGGGGCCCTGCTAATCAGAACCCCAGCCTAGCTGCTTCCTCTCTAAAATGGTTTCCATGTGCCTTAGGCACATCACTGATTGGGATCTGGAGTGCCCTTATAAGTCCCTAGTATATGGTATACTATGTACCAAGGGCATAGGTACCTCAGAGGCCTGCCAGGGGCTGCAGCATGTATTATGCCACCCCTGGAAGGCCATCCAAACTGACACCACAGGTCTGCTACTGCAGCCTGGGTAAGGTGGTGCATGCACCCCTTACTGTGATATAGGTTACCTATATCACTAAATACATACACACATATAAACCTATAAGTCACTCCTAAGGCAGGCCTTATCAATCCTAAAGGCAGAGTGCATGGTTCCTATGTGAGAGGGTGCCCCTGCATGAGCAGGGCCCCTCTGCAGCGTTCGGAGACCATCTCTGATGCTGTTTGTAGTGCAGCCTGACCATATACTCTTAAGCGCATTATAACCTCGCGGTAAAATGCTAACTTTGGAATGGCTGCACCTAAACATGTCGTGTTTGGTGTCAAACATCTTGGAATACTACCCCCCGCCAATCCTGGCGGCGGGGGTAGCATTCCACCCTTCTAGAGGGAAAGACATGTTAACTCTGGCTAGCCCGGTAACTTCTTTCCAAAGCCCTGGCATCACAAAATGGATGCTGCTGCCACAGACACGAGTCTGGCCTCCTGCTGCTGGACGAAACTCCGGCAGGGGAGGCCTGGACAATAGGTTTCCTGTCCCAGGGAGGTGTGACCACCTCCCCAGACAGGATAATGTGTATTGGGGCTGGGCGGGAGCACTTTCGGGTGCTTTGAAGTCCTGCACTGGGGGCACATTTGGTGTCCCTGTGCATACCCCAGTTCAAACCGGATCAGGGGCTTGCAGCCCCTGCTTTGGCGCGAACTGGACAAAGGGAAAGGGGTGTAGCCACCCCTCTGCCCTGACCCACCCATAGGTGGGGCCACAGAGTAGTCCAACCCCTATCCTTAGTATAAGTATAGGAACCCAGTCCTTAGGACTTTAGATTATCCCTGGACGAAACTCTGAAACTGAATCCTGGACCTTCGACGCTCTACTCACGATTAGAGGACAGAAGAATCTCCCTTGGGGTCAAGGAGTGACTCCCTGCTTGGCAGGCACCAAAGAAGCATCTGTCCGGTTCGCATTTCTGAAGCTCCCGTCGGACGCCGAAGTCATCGCATCACCAGAGGTGGATTCTCAGACTTCCCCGAGGCTACCCTGAGTCCCCAGCAAAGCTGAGGCCCGTGGCTATCGTGGGTGACTTGAGACCGTGACCCCTGGACACCGAGCACATTTGCAAGTGCATCCTCTTCTGGGTCTCCCAAGAAGTCGTGCTTTGGGCTCCGAGTAGCCCTAGCCTCCAGCACCACCTGCACCGAAGATCACTGGCCCCCACTCCACGAGTGTCCTGTAAGCCAGATCCACGTGCGGCGTCACGAGGCTCCTTTGCGGTCGCTAGCCCGTTGGCTAGTAGCCCTTAACGAAGGCCAATCTTTTTCTAACTTGGCATCCTGGTTGCTCCAGGCCTGCCCTCACTTACCCTCGCTGGGTGAGTTCCCCAGACCTTGCTGGTCTGCACCATCGACGATCTTCCTCTGCATCGAGACTTGCCGTTGCCAAGGCTTGTTGGGTCCAATCCGGTCGCCGACACCTCAGCACTCGACAGACATCGTGTACCAGCCCGAATCCTGCTCCTGGTCGCCGACAACGCCTCCTGGACCTCGTGGCTGAAGAGTCAAGACGACCGTCAACGCACCTGAAGCACTCGACATCGGTGGGCATCTGTCCATCGCCTTCCTGGTCACTGGCTAGTGACCCAGACTCTGTCCCCTCTGCTTTCAGGTTCTTCAGAACTCCGATCCACTCTTGGATCCACCCGGACACTTTTCACTTGGTCGCCAGCAGCACTTTGCAGCAGATCGCCATTCAAATCGACGACGAAACCCGACCCCGAAAGGCACCTATGCACCCGGCTTCCCTGGGTGAGGTAACACGAGTACTCCGGTGCTCCCGTGGGTAGAGACTCTTCAAAGTCCTAGATCTCAAAGGGTTTGGTCCAAGTCCTCTTTTAAGTGTCCCTTTTCTCTAATTTCCCGATCACGACTTTCTCCATAGAAGTCAACGGCGTATCGCGGTTGTGTATTTACACTGCACGCGTCTCCCGTGGGTCCCCTGTGTCACTACCTTGGGTGGTTCCTTGTGGTCCAAGCACTTCTAGAGGCTCTAGGCCTAGTGTCTAGTTCAGTCGTGGTTCTTATACCACTTTATTGGTATATGGTTTGGTACGCCCCTAGGGCCCAAACGTGTATTTGTGCTATTACTGTGTTTAAATAACTTCTAACTTATGTACTTCGAACTCTAGCCTCATAAAGAGACTAGAGGGGTGTGTTTAGCAATAAATACATATATTTTGAATATATACCTGGTGTGGTGCTCTTTCATTTGATCACTCAAGAGATTATAGACTGGTAAAACAAGCTGCTTTACATTCCTTCAAGACTTAGCCTGAAGGCTGCTCTCCATAGCTACCACTAGGATAGCTTTCAATAAGGTTGTCTTTAACCTATCTCCAATAAGGGGTTGTTTGGACTGGTGCAAGGTGCCCACTATAATTAGTGGACAGCATATGCCAGGCCAACTTCTCACATTGGTGTGCAGCGTGTGGGATTCCAGCTTGCTATTGTTTTACCAGATAATCTCAATTGAATTGATCAACTGAAAACCACTAAAGGTACCTAAGGTACATATAATTTAAGCTTAGAATACAGTAAGTTCTACTGAACTTAGAGTTGTGTGTTAAGGGATAGCACAACCCTTTCTACAACTCAAGAGAGTTTAGTAGGCCACACTAGAGTAGGTAGTGCATACACCACACCACACTAGTAATGTCTTTAAGGGCAGGATCTAAAGAATCCTTGCAGGAAGCCATTGAGCTTCCACCCTCCAAGTATGATACACTCCCATTCTTGGAATTGAGAGCTTTATGCAACTTGAGAAAAATAAGGACAGGCCAAAGCCCCACCACCCAACACCTCAAGGAGTTGTTGGTGGCTTATGACCTTAGTAAGCCCTTGGGGACTGAAGGGGTAGGAGCTGAGGGTGGGGCAGATGATGAGGATGGGACCAGGGGTACCAGTACCCCCAGCCCCCCCTCTGAAACTGGCCAGGAGGGCGACAATGGCCCTGACCTGGATAATCCAACCCCTCCTGAGGAAGATGAAGAGGAGGATCAGAATGAGGCCCCCTTTGTCCCCCCAGGAAGGATTGTGAGTGTGCCCAGAAGGTCTAGATCTTCTTCTCAGGAGTCTAACCACTCTGGCACCTCAATAGGGAGCTCTGTCTCATCTCATAGGAGGGAATCCTCTCATGAGAGAAGAAAGAGGCTGGTTCTATATGAGGAAGCTCAGCTTGAACTCAAAAAGAAGCAACTAGCCATAGACAGGGAGTCCCTAGATCTCTTTAGAGAGAGAAGAAAGTTGGGACTAGAGTCCCATGGTGGCAGCCATATCCCTAGAGATAGGGAAAGGTCCTATGACCATAGGAACCTGAGCAAGATTGTCCCTCCCTATCAGAATGGGGATGACATCCACAAGTGGATAACTGCTCTAGAGAGGGCCTGTAAGGTACAGAAGGTCCCTCAGGAGCAGTGGGCAGCAATCTTGTGGCTCTCCTTTGCTGACAAAGGTAGAGATAAGCTCCTCACTGTTAGAGAGGAGGATGCTGATAATTACAAGGTCTTGAAGAGTGCTCTTATTGATGGGTTTGGCCTAACCACTGAACAGTACAGGTTGAAGTTCAGAGATACCCAAAAAGCACAGACTCAAGACTGGGTAGACTATGTGGATTGTTCTGCCAAGGCTCTGGAAGGCTGGTTGATGGGCAGTAAGGTGTGTGACTTCTCAGGATTGTACAATCTGATAATGAGGGAGCAGATTCTTAATAACTGTCAAAATCAGCTGTTGCATCAATACCTGGTAGACTCTGATCTGACCTCTCCCCAAGAATTGGGAAAGAAGGCAGACAAATGGGTCAGAACCAGGGTGAAGCAGAAGGTACAGAACCAAGGTGGGGAAACCAAGAAGCAAGATGCTAAGAACTCTGACAAGGGTGGGGAGAAGGGTAAAGATCAAAAGTCTTCATCAGGCCCCCAAAAATCTTCTTCTGGTGGGGATTCACAGTCTACCAAAGGGAAAGGCCAAAGAAAACCATGGTGCAAGGTCTGTAAGCAAAAGACCCACTGGACCAGTGATTGCACCAAGTCCAAAGACTCCAGTCCAGCACCCACCAATGCCCCTAAGGCACCTGTTCCCCCTAGTACAGTTGGTGGGAGTGCTCCAGCCAAGGGTTTAGTAGGGTTCACCCTGGGTACTGAGTTGGGCTCTGACCTAGTCAGAGAACTGACTCAGGCTGTGTTAGTCTGTGATGGAGGCATGGATGTGACCTCCACTGTGAGTCCCAGTAATCTGGGCAAGTACAGACAACAGCCTTTAATCAATGGACGTGAGGCTTTGGCATTTAGGGACACAGGGGCAAGTGTCACAATGGTGACACAAGACCTTGTGAATCCTGGGCAAGTTATACTTGGTGAGATGTACCAAGTGACCAATGCTAGCAATGTCAGAACAGACCATACTCTGGCAGTTGTTAACTTCTCCTGGGGAGGGGTAACTGGCCTTAAGAAGGTTGTGGTGAGTGCAAACCTACCAGTCGAATGCTTGCTTGGCAATGACTTAGAGACTTCTGCTTGGGCAGAAGTGGAGCTCAGGACCCATGCAGAAATGCTGGGGATCCCTGCAGATGTGTTTGCTGTGACCAGGTCACAAGCCAAAATGTCTAGCACTGAACAGGCCTTGGATTCTGGAAGAATGGACCAAGTGCCTTCCAAGAGGAGGAGTAGTAGGGTTAAGGCAGTGCCTTCCCCCTTGGCTCAGGAGGAAGATCAGTCCCTTGAGGGGGATGATCTCAGCCCTGAAGAAGGAACTGTCCCAGAGGAACTTGAACCTGACCAGGTTGAGTTCTTGGGGACAGGGGGACCTTCTAGGGCAGATCTGAGCCAGGAGCAGCAGAGCTGCCCCTCCCTTGAACCCCTCAGACAGCAAGCTGCTGCTGAGGCTGCTGGGAAAGCTAGTGGTCCCCATACAGTGTATTGGGATGATGGACTCCTGTACTCAGAGAGTAGAGACCCCAAGCCTGGTGCTACCAGGAGGTTGGTAATACCTCTGAAGTTCAGGGGCTTCCTATTGACCCTAGCCCATGATATTCCCTTAGCAGGTCACCTGGGCCAGAACAAGACTTGGGACAGAATTGTCCCTCACTTTCACTGGCCCCACATGTCTGAAGACAGCAAGGAGTTTTGTCGCTCCTGTGTAACCTGCCAAGCCAGTGGCAAGGCAGGTGGCACTACAAAGGCCCCCCTGATACCACTACCTGTGGTGGGGGTGCCCTTTGAAAGGGTAGGGATTGACATTGTTGGTCCCATGGATCCCCAAACAGCCTCTGGGCACAGGTTTATCCTGGTGGTAGTGGATCATGCCACCAGGTACCCAGAAGCTATTCCCCTCAGGACCACTACAGCACCTGTGGTGGCAAGGGCCCTCCTGGGAATCTTCTCAAGAGTGGGCTTTCCTAAGGAGGTAGTCTCAGACAGGGGTGCTAACTTCATGTCTGGGTACTTAAAAGCAATGTGGAAGGAGTGTGGAGTGACTTATAAGTTCACCACACCCTATCACCCACAATGCAATGGTTTAGTTGAGAGATTCAACAAAACCTTGAAGGGCATGATTAAAGGGCTCCCAGAAAAGCTTAGGCGTAGATGGGACATACTCTTGCCCTGCCTTTTATTCGCATATAGGGAGGTGCCTCAGAAGGGGGTTGGTTACAGCCCTTTTGAACTTCTGTTTGGCCACCCTGTGAGGGGTCCACTGTGCTTGGTGAAGGAAGGATGGGAGTTACCTCTCAAGCCCCCAAAGCAAGATATAGTGGACTATGTACTTGGTCTCCGCTCCAGGATGGCTGAGTACATGAAAAAGGCAACCAAAAACCTTGAGGCTAGCCAGGAACTTCAAAAGGCCTGGCATGACCAAAAGGCTGTTCTGACTGTTTACCAGCCAGGACAGAAGGTGTGGGTGTTGGAGCCAGTGGCCCCAGCAGCTCTCCAAGACAAATGGAGTGGACCCCACACTATTGTTGAGCAGAAGGGTGAGGTCACTTACTTAGTAGACCTAGGAACACCCAGGAGTCCCCACAGGGTTCTCCATGTCAACAGGTTAAAACCATATGTGGACAGGGCAGACATGGGCTTGCTCATGGCTACTGATGAAGGGCAGGAGGAAGAGAGTGACCCACTCCCTGACCTGCTCTCACAGAACCCTGACGATGGGTCAGTTGATGGTGTAGCCTTGGCAGGCAGCCTCACTACCCAGCAACAAACTGATTGCAGGCAAGTCCTCAATCAGTTTAGACATATGTTTTCACTGACACCCAGTCAGACCACCTGGTGCACTCATGAAGTGGACACTGGGGACAGTCTGCCTATTAAAAACAAGATTTATAGGCAACCTGACCATGTCAGGGACTGTATCAGGACTGAAGTCCAGAAAATGTTGGAATTGGGAGTTATTGAACCCTCAGATAGCCCTTGGGCTAGTCCAGTGGTCCTTGTACCAAAACCTCACACCAGTGGTGGAAAAAGAGAGATGAGGTTTTGTGTGGACTACAGGGGTCTCAATGCAGTCACTAGGACTGATGCCCATCCAATACCCAGGGCAGATGAGCTCATAGATACTTTGGCCTCTGCCAAATATCTCAGCACATTTGACCTAACAGCTGGCTACTGGCAGATCAGACTAGCTGATACTGCAAAGCCCAAAACAGCATTCTCAACCCCTAGTGGGCATTATCAATTTGTGGTAATGCCCTTTGGTCTGAAGAATGCACCTGCCACTTTCCAGAGGCTGGTGAATACAGTTCTCACAGGTCTGGAAGCCTATAGTGCAGCATATCTAGATGATATTGCTGTCTTTAGCTCCACCTGGGAGGATCACCTGGTCCACCTCAGGAATGTTTTACAGGCCCTGCAAAAGGCAGGCCTGACTATCAAGGCCACTAAGTGCCAGATAGGGCAGAGTCAGGTTGTGTACCTGGGCCACCTTGTGGGTGGAGGCCAGGTTCAACCTTTGCAGAGCAAGATCCAGACCATCATGGACTGGACTGCTCCCACTACCCAGACTCAGGTGAGAGCCTTCTTAGGCCTGACTGGGTACTATAGGAGATTTGTCAAGGGGTATGGATCAATAGTGACACCCCTGAATGACTTAACTTCTAAGAAAATGCCCAAAAAGGTTCAGTGGACAGTTAGCTGTCAAAAGGCATTTGATGACCTGAAGCAGGCCATGTGCACTGCTCCCATTCTACAGAGTCCTGATTACTCCAAGAAGTTCATTGTTCAAACTGATGCATCTGAATTGGGGGTAGGGGCTGTACTGTCACAATTGAATGAAGAAGGTCAGGATCAGCCAGTAGCTTTCATTAGCAGAAGGCTGACCCCTAGAGAGAAACGTTGGTCAGCCATAGAGAGGGAGGCCTTTGCTGTGGTCTGGGCTCTGAAGAAGTTGAGGCCATACTTGTTTGGTACACACTTCCTGGTTCAGACAGACCATAAGCCCCTCTTATGGCTAAAACAAATGAAGGGTGAAAACCCCAAACTGCTTAGGTGGTCCATTTCCCTACAGGGGATGGACTTTACAGTGGAACATAGACCTGGGAGTAACCATGCCAATGCAGATGGACTCTCTAGGTATTTCCACTTAGAACATGAAGACTTAACTGGGCAAGGTTAGTTTAATGTCCCTACGTTTGGGGGGGTTGTGTAGGAGAGTAGGATCTGCTTCACATGGGTACCCCCACTTTTTGCTGATGCTTCACTGTTTTTCGACATTAGTCTGGCTGGGGCCCTGCTAATCAGAACCCCAGCCTAGCTGCTTCCTCTCTAAAATGGTTTCCATGTGCCTTAGGCACATCACTGATTGGGATCTGGAGTGCCCTTATAAGTCCCTAGTATATGGTATACTATGTACCAAGGGCATAGGTACCTCAGAGGCCTGCCAGGGGCTGCAGCATGTATTATGCCACCCCTGGAAGGCCATCCAAACTGACACCACAGGTCTGCTACTGCAGCCTGGGTAAGGTGGTGCATGCACCCTTACTGTGATATAGGTTACCTATATCACTAAATACATACACACATATAAACCTATAAGTCACTCCTAAGGCAGGCCTTATCAATCCTAAAGGCAGAGTGCATGGTTCCTATGTGAGAGGGTGCCCCTGCATGAGCAGGGCCCCTCTGCAGCGTTCGGAGACCATCTCTGATGCTGTTTGTAGTGCAGCCTGACCATATACTCTTAAGCGCATTATAACCTCGCGGTAAAATGCTAACTTTGGAATGGCTGCACCTAAACATGTCGTGTTTGGTGTCAAACATCTTGGAATACTACCCCCCGCCAATCCTGGCGGCGGGGGTAGCATTCCACCCTTCTAGAGGGAAAGACATGTTAACTCTGGCTAGCCCGGTAACTTCTTTCCAGAGCCCTGGCATCACAAAATGGATGCTGCTGCCACAGACACGAGTCTGGCCTCCTGCTGCTGGACGAAACTCCGGCAGGGGAGGCCTGGACAATAGGTTTCCTGTCCCAGGGAGGTGTGACCACCTCCCCAGACAGGATAATGTGTATTGGGGCTGGGCGGGAGCACTTTCGGGTGCTTTGAAGTCCTGCACTGGGGGCACATTTGGTGTCCCTGTGCATACCCCAGTTCAAACCGGATCAGGGGCTTGCAGCCCCTGCTTTGGCGCGAACTGGACAAAGGGAAAGGGGTGTAGCCACCCCTCTGCCCTGACCCACCCATAGGTGGGGCCACAGAGTAGTCCAACCCCTATCCTTAGTATAAAGTATAGGAACCCAGTCCTTAGGACTTTAGATTATCCCTGGACGAAACTCTGAAACTGAATCCTGGACCTTCGACGCTCTACTCACGATTAGAGGACAGAAGAATCTCCCTTGGGGTCAAGGAGTGACTCCCCTGCTTGGCAGGCACCAAAGAAGCATCTGTCCGGTTCGCATTTCTGAAGCTCCCGTCGGACGCCGAAGTCATCGCATCACCAGAGGTGGATTCTCAGACTTCCCCGAGGCTACCCTGAGTCCCCAGCAAAGCTGAGGCCCGTGGCTATCGTGGGTGACTTGAGACCGTGACCCCTGGACACCGAGCACATTTGCAAGTGCATCCTCTTCTGGGTCTCCCAAGAAGTCGTGCTTTGGGCTCCGAGTAGCCCTAGCCTCCAGCACCACCTGCACCGAAGATCACTGGCCCCCACTCCACGAGTGTCCTGTAAACCAGATCCACGTGCGGCGTCACGAGGCTCCTTTGCAGTGGCTAGCCCGTTGGCTAGTAGCCCTTAACGAAGGCCAATCTTTTTCTAACTTGGCATCCTGGTTGCTCCAGGCCTGCCCTCACTTACCCTCGCTGGGTGAGTTCCCCAGACCTTGCTGGTCTGCACCATCGACGATCTTCCTCTGCATCGAGACTTGCCGTTGCCAAGGCTTGTTGGGTCCAATCCGGTCGCCGACACCTCAGCACTCGACAGACATCGTGTACCAGCCCGAATCCTGCTCCTGGTCGCCGACAACGCCTCCTGGACCTCGTGGCTGAAGAGTCAAGACGACCGTCAACGCACCTGAAGCACTCGACATCGGTGGGCATCTGTCCATCGCCTTCCTGGTCACTGGCTAGTGACCCAGACTCTGTCCCCTCTGCTTTCAGGTTCTTCAGAACTCCGATCCACTCTTGGATCCACCCGGACACTTTTCACTTGGTCGCCAGCAGCACTTTGCAGCAGATCGCCATTCAAATCGACGACGAAACCCGACCCCGAAAGGCACCTATGCACCCGGCTTCCTGGGTGAGGTAACACGAGTACTCCGGTGCTCCCGTGGGTAGAGACTCTTCAAAGTCCTAGATCTCAAAGGGTTTGGTCCAAGTCCTCTTTAAAGTGTCCCTTTTCTCTAATTTCCCGATCACGACTTTCTCCATAGAAGTCAACGGCGTATCGCGGTTGTGTATTTACACTGCACGCGTCTCCCGTGGGTCCCCTGTGTCACTACCTTGGGTGGTTCCTTGTGGTCCAAGCACTTCTAGAGGCTCTAGGCCTAGTGTCTAGTTCAGTCGTGGTTCTTATACCACTTTATTGGTATATGGTTTGGTACGCCCCTAGGGCCCAAACGTGTATTTGTGCTATTACTGTGTTTAAATAACTTCTAACTTATGTACTTCGAACTCTAGCCTCATAAAGAGACTAGAGGGGTGTGTTTAGCAATAAATACATATATTTTGAATATATACCTGGTGTGGTGCTCTTTCATTTGATCACTCAAGAGATTATAGACTGGTAAAACAAGCTGCTTTACATTCCTTCAAGACTTAGCCTGAAGGCTGCTCTCCATAGCTACCACTAGGATAGCTTTCAATAAGGTTGTCTTTAACCTATCTCCAATAAGGGGTTGTTTGGACTGGTGCAAGGTGCCCACTATAATTAGTGGACAGCATATGCCAGGCCAACTTCTCACAGAGAGGTGCAGAAAGAGGCAAGACAAGTGCAGAAAGAAGCAACAGAGGTGCAGAAGGAGGCAAAACAATTGCAGAAAGAGGCAAGAGAGTTGCAGAAACAGGCAAAAGGGGTGCAGAAAGAGGGAACAGGTGTGCAGACAGAGGCAAGAGTGGTGCAGAAAGAGGGAAGAGGGGTACAGAAAGAGGCAAGAGGGATGCATAAATTTGCAACAGAAGTGCAGAAAGAAGCAAAAGCAGTGCAGAATGAACCAACAGAGGTGCAGAAAGAGGCAAGAGTGGTACTAAAAAGAGACAAGAGAAGTGCAGAAAGAAGCAAAGAGGTGCAGAAAGAGGCAAGAGAACAGCAGAAAAAGGCAAGAGAGGTGCAGAAAGAGGAAGGAGAGGTGCACAAAGAGGCAAGAGGGGTGCAGAAAGAAGCAAGAGAAGTGAAGAAAGAAGCAACAGAGATGCTGAAAGAGGCAAGAGAGGTGCATAAACGGACAGGAAAGGTACAGAAAGAGGCAAGAGGATACAGAAATTTACAAAAGAGGTACAGAAAGAACCAACAGAGGTGCAGAAAGAGGCAAGAGGGTAGAGAAAGAGGCAAGAGGGTACAGAAAGAAGAAAGAGAAGTGCAGAAAGAAGCAAAAGAGGTGCAGAAAGAGGTAAGAGAACTGCAGAAAAAGGCGAGAGTTGCAGAAAGAGGAAGGAGAGGTGCACAAATAGGCAAGAGGGGTACAGAAAGAGGCAAGAGAAGTGCAGAAAGAAGCAACAGAGGTGCCGAAAGAGGCAAGAGAGGTGCAGAAACAGGCAGGAAAGGTGCAGAAAGAGGGAACAGGGGTACAGAAAGAGGCAAGAGGGATACAGAAATTTGCAAAAGAGGTGCAAAAGAGGCAAGGAGGTGCAGAAACAGGCAGGAAAGGTGCAGAAAGAGGGAACAGGGGTGCAGAAAGAGGCAAGAGGGATACAGAAATTTGCAAAAGAGGTACAGATTGAAGCAAGAGCAGTGCAGAAAGAACCAACAGAGGTGCAAAATGAGGCAAGAGGGGTGCAGAAATAGGTAGGAGAGGTGCACAAAGAGGCAAGAAGGGTACAGAAAGAAGCAGGAGGGGTGCAGAAAGAAGGAAGAGAAGTGCAGAAAGAAGCAACAGAGGTGCTGAAAGAGGTGCAAAGGGTACAGAAAGAGGCAAGAGAAGTGCAGAAAGAAGTGACAGGTACAGAAAGAGGCAAGAGAGGTGCAGAAAGAGGAAGGAGAGGTGCACAAAGAGGCAAGAAGGGTGCAGAAAGCAGCAAGAGAAGTACAGAAAGAAGCAACAGAGGTGCTGAAAGAGGCAAGAGGGATACAGAAATTTACAAAAGAGGTGCAGAAAGAAGCAACAGAGGTGCAGAAAGAGGCAAGAGGGGTACAGAAAGAGGCAAGAGGGGTACAGAAAGAGGCACGAGAAGTGCAGAAAGAAGCAAAAGAGGTGCAGAAAGAGGCAAGAGAACTGCAGAAAAAGGCAAGAGAGTTGCAGAAAGAGGAAGGAGAGGTACACAAATAGGCAAGAGGGGTACAGAAAGAGGCAAGAGGGGCGCACAAAGAAGCAAGAGAAGTGCGAAAAGAAGCAACAGAGGTGCTGAAAGAGGCAAGAGAAGTGCAGAAAGAAGCAACAGAGGTGCAAAAGAGGCAAGGAGGTGCAGAAACAGGCAGGAAAGGTGCAGAAAGAGGGAACAGGGGTGCAGAAAGAGGCATGAGGGATACAGAAATTTGCAAAAGAGGTACAGATTGAAGCAAGAGCAGTGCAGAAAGAACCAACAGAGGTGCAAAAAGAGGCAAGAAGGGTGCAGAAATAGGTAGGAGAGGTGCACAAAGAGGCAAGAAGGGTACAGAAAGAAGCAGGAGGGGTGCAGAAAGAAGGAAGAGAAGTGCAGAAAGAAGCAACAGAGGTGCTGAAAGAGGCCAAAGGGTACAGAAAGAGGCAAGAGAAGTGCAGAAAGAAGCGACAGGTACAGAAAGAGGCAAGAGAGGTGCAGAAACAGTCAGGAAAGGTACAGAAAGAGGGAACATGGGTGCAGAAAGAGGCAAGAGAGGTGCAGAAAGAGGGGAGAGGGGTGCAGAAAGAAGCAAGTGAAGTCCAGAAAGAAGCAACAGAGGTGCTTAAAGAGGCAAGAGGGGTGCAGAAAGAGGCAAGAGAAGTGCAGAAAGAAGCAACAGAGGTGCCGAAAGAGGCAAGAGAGGTGCAGAAACAGGCAAGAAAGGTACAGAAATAGAGAGGAGAGGTGCACAAAGAGGCAAGAGGGGTACAGAAAGAAGCAGTAGGGATGCAGAAAGAAGGAAGAGAAGTGCAGAAAGAAGCAACAGAGGTGCTGAAAGAGGCACGAAGATACAGAAAGAGGCAAGAGAAGTGCAGACAGAAGTTACAGAGGTACAGAAAGAGGCAAGAGAGGCGCAGAAACAGGCAGGGAAGGTGCAGAAAGAGGGAACAGGGGTGCAGAAAGAGGCAAGAGAGGTGCAGAAAGAGGGGAGAGGGGTGCAGAAAGAGGCAAGACGGGTGCAGGTGAGGTGCAGAAAGAGGCAACAGAGGTGCAGAAAGACGCAAGAGAGGTGCAGAAAGAAAGAGGCAAGTGAGATGCAGAAAGAGGCAAGAGAGGTGCAGAAAATGGCAGGAGAACTGCAGAAAGAGGCAAGAGGGATGCAAAGAAGGGAAGAAGGGTGCATAAAGACGCAAGAGAGGTGCAAAAAGAAGCACGAGAAGTGCAGAAATAAGCAAGAGAGGTGCAAAAAAGAAGGAAGACGAGTGCAGAAAGAGACAACAAGGGTGCAGAAAGAAGCAAGAGAGGTGCAAAAAGAGGCAAAAGAAGTGCAGAAGGAAGCAACCGAGGTATAGAAAGAGGCCAGAGAGGTGCAGAAAGAGGGAGGAGGGGTGCAAAAAGAGGCAAGATGGGTGCAGAAAGAAGCAGTAGAGGTACAGAAAGAAACAACAGAAGTGCAGAAAGAAGCAACAGGGGTGCAGAAAGAGGCAAGAGGGGTACAGAAAGAGGCAAGAGAAGTGCAGAAAGAAGCAAAAGAGGTGCAGAAAGAGGCAAGAGAACTGCAGAAAAAGTCAAGAGAGTTGCAGAAAGAGGAAGGAGAGGTACACAAATAGGCAAGAGGGGTACAGAAAGAGGCAAGAGGGGCACACAAAGAAACAAGAGAAGTGCAGAAAGAAGCAACAGAGGTGCCGAAAGAGGCAAGAGAAGTGCAGAAAGAAGCAACAGAGGTGCAAAAGAGGCAAGGAGGTGCAGAAACAGGCAGGAAAGGTGCAGAAAGAGGCAACAGGGGTGCAGAAAGAGGCAAGAGGGATACAGAAATTTGCAAAAGAGGTACAGATTGAAGCAAGAGCAGTGCAGAAAGAACCAACAGAGGTGCAAAATGAGGCAAGAGGGGTGCAGAAATAGGTAGGAGAGGTGCACAAAGAGGCAAGAAGGGTACAGAAAGAAGCAGGAGGGGTGCAGAAAGAAGGAAGAGAAGTGCAGAAAGAAGCAACAGAGGTGCTGAAAGAGGCGCAAAGGGTACAGAAAGAGGCAAGAGAAGTGCAGAAAGAAGTGACAGGTACAGAAAGAGGCAAGAGAGGTGCAGAAACAGTCAGGAAAGGTACAGAAAGAGGGAACAGGGGTGCAGAAAGAGGCAAGAGAGGTGCAGAAAGAGGGGAGAGGGGTGCAGAAAGAGGCAAGAGGGGTGCAGAAAGAAGCAAGTGAAGTCCAGAAAGAAGCAACAGAGGTGCTTAAAGAGGCAAGAGGGGTGCAGAAAGAGGCAAGAGAAGTGCAGAAAGAAGCAACAGAGGTGCCGAAAGAGGCAAGAGAGGTGCAGAAACAGGCAAGAAAGGTACAGAAATAGATAGGAGAGGTGCACAAAGAGTCAAGAGGGGTGCAGAAAGAAGCAGGAGGGATGCAGAAAGAAGGAAGAGAAGTGCAGAAAGAAGCAACAGCGGTGCTGAAAGAGGCGCTAAGATACAGAAATAGGCAAGAGAAGTGCAGACAGAAGTTACAGAGGTACAGAAAGAGGCAAGAGAGGTGCAGAAACAGGCAGGGAAGGTGCAGAAAGAGAGAACAGGGGTGCAGAAAGAGGCAAGAGAGGTGCAGAAAGAGGGGAGAGGGGTGCAGAAAGAGGCAAGAGGGGTGCAAGTGAGGTGCAGAAAGAGGCAACAGAGGTGCAGAAAGACGCAAGAGAAGTGCAGAAAGAGGCAAGTGAGATGCAGAAAGAGGCAAGAGATGTGCAGAAAATGACAGGAGAACTGCAGAAAGAGGCAAGAGGGATGCAAAGAAGGGAAGAAGGGTGCATAAAGATGCAAGAGAGGTGCAAATAGAAGCAAGGGAAGTGCAGAAATAAGCAAGAGAGGTGCAAACAGAGAGAAGATGAGTGCAGAAAGAGACAACAAGGGTGCAGAAAGAAGCAAGAGAGGTGCAAAAAGAGGCAAAAGAAGTGCAGAAGGAAGCAACAGAGGTATAGAAAGAGGCAAGAGAGGTGCAGAAAGGGAGGAGGGGTGCAAAAAGAGGCAAGATGGGTGCAGAAAGAAGCAGTAGAGGTACAGAAAGAAACAACAGAAGTGCAGAAAGAAGCAACAGAGGTGCAGAAGGAGGCAAAACAATTGCAGAAAGAGGCAAGAGAGTTGCAGAAACAGGCAAAAGGGGTGCAGAAAGAGGGAACAGGTGTGCAGACAGAGGCAAGAGTGGTGCAGAAAGAGGGAAGAGGGGTACAGAAAGAGGCAAGAGGGATGCATAAATTTGCAACAGAGGTGCAGAAAGAAGCAAGAGCAGTGCAGAATGAACCAACAGAGGTGCAGAAAGAGGCAAGAGTGGTACTAAAAGAGACAAGAGAAGTGCAGAAAGAAGCAAAAGAGGTGCAGAAAGAGGCAAGAGAACAGCAGAAAAAGGCAAGAGAGGTGCAGAAAGAGGAAGGAGAGGTGCACAAAGAGGCAAGAGGGGTGCAGAAAGAAGCAAGAGAAGTGAAGAAAGAAGCAACAGAGATGCTGAAAGAGGCAAGAGAGGTGCATAAACGGACAGGAAAGGTACAGAAAGAGGCAAGAGGGATACAGAAATTTACAAAAGAGGTACAGAAAGAACCAACAGAGGTGCAGAAAGAGGCAAGAGGGGTAGAGAAAGAGGCAAGAGGGGTACAGAAAGAAGAAAGAGAAGTGCAGAAAGAAGCAAAAGAGGTGCAGAAAGAGGTAAGAGAACTGCAGAAAAAGGCGAGAGTTGCAGAAAGAGGAAGGAGAGGTGCACAAATAGGCAAGAGGGGTACAGAAAGAGGCAAGAGAAGTGCAGAAAGAAGCAACAGAGGTGCCGAAAGAGGCAAGAGAGGTGCAGAAACAGGCAAGAAAGGTACAGAAATAGATAGGAGAGGTGCACAAAGAGGCAAGAGGGGTGCAGAAAGAAGCAGGAGGGATGCAGAAAGAAGGAAGAGAAGTGCAGAAAGAAGCAACAGCGGTGCTGAAAGAGGCGTGAAGATACAGAAAGAGGCAAGAGAAGTGCAGACAGAAGTTACAGAGGTACAGAAAGAGGCAAGAGAGGTGCAGAAACAGGCAGGGAAGATGCAGAAAGAGAGAACAGGGGTGCAGAAAGAGGCAAGAGAGGTGCAGAAAGAGGGGAGAGGGGTGCAGAAAGAGGCAAGAGGGGTGCAAGTGAGGTGCAGAAAGAGGCAACAGAGGTGCAGAAAGACGCAAGAGAGGTGCAGAAACAAGCAAGAGAAGTGCAGAAAGAGGCAAGTGAGATGCAGAAAGAGGCAAGAGATGTGCAGAAAATGACAGGAGAACTGCAGAAAGAGGCAAGAGGGATGCAAAGAAGGGAAGAAGGGTGCATAAAGATGCAAGAGAGGTGCAAAAAGAAGCAAGGGAAGTGCAGAAATAAGCAAGAGAGGTGCAAACAGAGAGAAGACGAGTGCAGAAAGAGACAACAAGGGTGCAGAAAGAAGCAAGAGAGGTGCAAAAAGAGGCAAAAGAAGTGCAGAAGGAAGCAACAGAGGTATAGAAAGAGGCAAGAGAGGTGCAGAAAGAGGGAGGAGGGGTGCAAAAAGAGGCAAGATGGGTGCAGAAAGAAGCAGTAGAGGTACAGAAAGAAACAACAGAAGTGCAGAAAGAAGCAACAGGGGTGTAGAAAGAGGCTAGAGGGGTGCAGAAAGAGGCAAGACAAGTGCAGAAAGAAGCAACAGAGGTGCAGAAGGAGGCAAAAGAATTGCAGAAAGAGGCAAGAGAGTTGCGGAAACAGGCAAAAGGGGTGCAGAAAGAGGGAACAGGTGTGCAGACAGAGGCAAGAGTAGTGCAGAAAGAGGGAAGATGGGTACAGAAAGAGGCAAGAGGGATGCATAAATTTGCAACAGAGGTGCAGAAAGAAGCAAGAGCAGTGCAGAATGAACCAACAGAGGTGCAGAAAGAGGCAAGAGTGGTACTAAAAGAGGCAAGAGAAGTGCAGAAAGAAGCAAAAGAGGTGCAGAAAGAGGCAAGAGAACAGCAGAAAAAGGCAAGAGAGGTGCAGAAAAAGGAAGGAGAGGTGCACAAAGAGGCAAGAGGGGTGCAGAAAGAAGCAAGAGAAGTGCAGAAAGAAGCAACAGAGATGCTGAAAGAGGCAAGAGAAGTGCAGAAACGGACAGGAAAGGTGCAGAAAGAGGCAAGAGGGATATAGAAATTTACAAAAGAGGTACAGAAAGAACCAACAGAGGTGCAGAAAGAGGCAAGAGGGGTAGAGAAAGAGGCAAGAGGGGTACAGAAAGAGGAAAGAGAAGTACAGAAAGAAGCAAAAGAGGTGCAGAAAGAGGTAAGGGAACTGCAGAAAAAGGCGAGAGTTGCAGAAAGAGGAAGGAGAGGTGCACAAATAGGCAAGAGGGGTACAGAAAGAGGTAAGAGGGGCCCACAAAGAAGCAAGAGAAGTGCAGAAAGAAGCAACAGAGGTGCTGAAAGAGGCAAGAGGGGTGCAGAAAGAGGCAAGGAGTTGCAGAAACAGGCAGGAAAGGTGCAGAAAGAGGCAAATGGGATACAGGAATTTGCAAAAGAGGTGCAGAAAGAGGTAAGAGAACTGCAGAAAAAGGCAAGAGAGTTGCAGAAAGAGGAAGGAGAGGTGCAGAAATAGGCAGGAGGGGTACAGAAAGAGGTAAGAGGGGCGCGCAAAGAAGCAAGAAAAGTGCAGAAAGAAGCAACAGAGGTGCTGAAAGAGGGAAGAGGGGTGCAGAAAGAGGCAAGAGGGGTGCAGAAAGAGGTAGGAGAGGTGCACAAAGAGGCAAGAAGGGTACAGAAAGAGGCAAGAGGGGTGCAGAAAGAAGCAACAGAGGTGCTGAAAGAGACAAGAAGTGTGCAGAAAAAGGCAAGAGAAGTGCAGAAAGAAGCAACAGAGTTGCAGAAAGAGGCAATATAGGTGCAGAAAGAGGCAAGAGAGATGCAGAAAGAAGCAAGTGAGGAGCAGAAAGAGGCAAGAGAGGTGCAGAAAGAGGCAAGTGAGGTGCAGAAGGAGGCAAGAGAACTGCAGAAAAAGGCAAGAGTTGCAGAAAGAGGAAGGAGAGGTGCACAAATAGGCAAAAGGGGTAAAGAAAGAGGCAAGAGGGCCCCACAAAGAAGCAAGAGAAGTGCAGAAAGAAGCAACAGAGGTGCTGAAAGAGGCAAGAGGGGTGCAGAAAGAGGCAAGGAGTTGCAGAAACAGGCAGGAAAGGTGCAGAAAGAGGCAAATGGGATACAGGAATTTGCAAAAGAGGTGCAGAAAGAGGTAAGAGAGCTGCAGAAAAAGGCAAGAGAGTTGCAGAAAGAGGAAGGAGAGGTGCACAAATAGGCAGGAGGGGTACAGAAAGAGGCAAGAGGGGCGCGCAAAGAAGCAAGAGAACTGCAGAAAGAAGCAACAGAGGTGCTGAAAGAGGCAAGAGGAGTGCAGAAAGAGGCAAGAGGGGTGCAGAAAGAGGCAAGAGGGGTGCAGAAAGAGGTAGGAGAGGTGCACAAAGAGGCAAGAAGGGTACAGAAAGAGGCAAGAGGGGTGCAGAAAGAAGGAATAGAAGTGCAGAAAGAAGCAACAGAGGTGCTGAAAGAGACAAGAAGTGTGCAGAAAAAGGCAAGAGAAGTGCAGAAAGAAGCAACAGAGTTGCAGAAAGAGGCAATATAGGTGCAGAAAGAGGCAAGAGAGATGCAGAAAGAAGCAAGTGAGGAGCAGAAAGGCAAGAGAGGTGCAGAAAGAGGCAAGTGAGGTGCAGAAGGAGGCAAGAGAACTGCAGAAAGAGGCAAGAGAGGTGCAGAAAGAGGCAACTGAGGTGCAGAAAGAAGCAAGATAAGTGCAGAAAGAAGCAACAAAAGTGGAGAAAGAGGGAAGAGGGTTAGAGAAAGAGGCAAGAGAAGTGCAGAAAGAAGCAACAGACATGCAGAAAGGGGGAAGAGGGGTGGAGAAAGAGGCAAGAGGGGTGCAGAAAGAATAAGAGAGGTGCAGAACGAAACAAAAGAAGTGCAGAAAGAAGGAACAGAGGTGCAGAAAGAGGCAAAAGGGGTGCAGAAAGAGGTAAGAGGGGTACAGAAAGAAGCAAGTGAGGTGCAGAAAGAGGCAACTGAGGTGCAGAAAGAGGCAAAAGAGGTGCAGAAAGTAGAAGAGATGTGCAGAAAGAGGCAAGAGAAGTGCAGAAAAAGAAAGAAATGTGCAGAAAGAAGCAACAGAAATGCAGAAAGAGGCAAGAGAGGCGCAGAAAGAAGCAAGAGTGGCTTGCACCCCATTCGTACTAATTTAACATGCACATTTAGCAATAAGTAACAGGTGACCGTTCTAGGTTTGCAAAGGGCCTTCCACCACGCTGTAACACTTGTCGCTGCATTTTTGGTAACGTTTGAGCCGTTTGAGCTATAAACAAGGCTTTTTTTGTTCAAATCTGCAGATTAGGGAGCAGATGATGGCTTATGTGGCTAATGTGGAAAATGTATAGTTGTGCGAAAGTCGGTGCAGCCAAACAGTCGCATAATTCCAGTGGCCCTGCTCATACCTCTGACTAGGTCCACAAGTGCTCCTCAGTGATTCCTTCTTTTTTTTGTCTCACTGAGTTCATAGTTGAGCTACTATGAAAACGAGGAAGACTAAACCTGAGGTTACCACTCCACAACACAGACTACCATACCACATAATTACTCTCCATAACACATAATCCCACCCTACATAATTCCTATACACTAAATACCACAAACTTTCTATCCACATAATTCCACTACACACAACGTACACCCACTCCACTCCAAAAAACATTAGTAAAAAACGTTTACATTTACAACGCCAATAGCTCTAACTCTCGCAAATGCGAAAACTATTAAATTGCAAATGCTTCTTTAACTATTAGTCGCGTTTGCAGAGTGGTGGAGAAAGGGTGCTGGGCCTCCGACCAGCGCTCAGGAATTCCGCTGCGTAGGACTTACAGGAGGTACCAGGAGGGCTTCTTGGCCCCCAAAGTCCCTCAGGAGTAAAGTGGACTTCATCCCCATCCCGTAGTCTGCCAGGAGGCGCGTTTGCAGAGTGGTGGAGAAAGGGGACGTGGCCTCCAAAGACGTTTTAGCAATCCCACTGTGTGGGACTTACTGGAGGTAACAAGAGGGGTAGTTGGCCCACAAGGACATACTTGGGGGCCAACTACCCCTCCTATTTCCTCCATTAAGTCCCACACAGCAGGACTGCTAAATTCTCATAGTAGGCCACGCCCCCTTTGCCCACCACTCTGCAAACGCGCTCCCTGGCGCGCTCTTGGATGGGGATTGAAGTCCCCTTTGCTGCTGGGTGTCCTTAGGGGCCAACTAGCCTACCTCTTACCTCCAGTAAGCCCCACACAGTGGGATTGCTGAAAGGTAGACACAGACCACGTCCCCTTTCTCCACCACTCTGCAAATGTGCCTCCTGGTGCGCATTTGGTTAGGGGATGAAGTCCCCTTGCCTCCTGAGGGTCCTTGGGGGCAACTAGCCCTCCTGTTATCTCTAGTAAGCCCCACACAGCTGGATTGCTGAGAGTGGTCTGAGGCCACCCCCCCTTTTTACACCACTCTGCAAACGCGCCTCCTGGTGCACTGCTGCTCGGGGATGAAGTCCACTTTAGTCCTGAGATCCTCAGGACACAAGAGGACCTCATCGCCCCACCAGCAGTGCGCCAAGAGGCGCGTTTGCAGAGTGGTGTAAAAAGGGCATGGCCTCGGACCACCTCTCAGCAATCCCACTGTGTGGGGCTTACTGGAGGTACCTGGTGGGCTAGTTGGCCCCCAGGGACCCTCAGGACTCAAGGGGACTTAATCCCCCAACTTAGAACGTCCCAGGAGGCGCGTTTGCAGAGTGGTGCTGGAAGGGGGCGGGGCCTCTGGCAAGATGCTGGCTTTTCTTTTTTTTTGTTCTTTTAGAAGGGGGTTGTATGGCCCCCCATCTTTTACTATTTTTTGTGGCCCTGGGGACCCCATCCCCCAGGACCTGGCCAGCCTTTTTCTTTTTTTTGGAGGGGGGCCTCGCAGTCCCCCTCCTGAGGCCTTTCTCGGCCCCGGGGACCCAATCCCCCGGGGCATTGCCTCGTTTAATTAAAAAAATGTAATATTCGGGAGGGGGGCCTCCTTCCTTGGGCCACTTCTGGCCCCGGGGACCTCATCCCCCGGGGCTTGGCCAGCCTTGGCTTTTTTTTTATTTAAGAGGGGGGCCGTGTGGCCCCCCTCCTTAGGCCAAGTATGTCCCCGGGGACCACATCCCCCGGGGTCTGGCCAGCCCTGTTTTTAAAAATAAATGTTTTTGGAGGGTTTGCCGCATGGCCCCCCTCCTCAGGCTCAAGTTGGGGACTGTGGGGGGAGCCCCAATGCCCCCATGGTCCCAGCCGGCTCCCCACCTCCTGCGGGAGCCGGCATTGCTTTTGGGCAAGGGGAGCTGCTAACATGCAGCTCCCCTTGCCCAAAAGCGATTCTGCTTTGCTTCTTGGAAGGTTTCCTGCTCTCGCTTCCAAGAAGCAAAGCAGTGTTTGCTATGTCAGGGCGGGACGGCTCCCGCCCTGCCATTGCAAACAGCAATGTCCCGGGGGTGGGCACTCCGGGACATTACAGGAGCCGGCCCTGGGGGGCGGCTGTCCCCAGGGCCATCGAGGGCTCCAGGAGGGGGGCCGCCTGGCCCCCCTCACTACATTTGCATAGCCCCGGGGAGGTGGTGGTCCCCGGGCTTGGGGGGCCCGCGAGGACCCCCTAATTAATGAAGGAAGCCTTGAGGAGGTGGTGGTTCCTGGGGCTTGGGGGGTACTGCGAGGCCCCCTGCCTCTAATTAATGTAAGCCCCGGGGAGGTCGCGGTCCCTGGGGCTTGGGGGGCCCGCGAGGCCCCCCGCCTCAAATATAATAAAGCCCCAGGGAGGTGGTGGTCCCCGGGGCAGCGTGGGGGGCCCGCAAGGCCCCCTGCCTCAAATATAATAAGGCCCCGGGGAGGTGGTGGTCCCCGGGGCTGCAGGGGCCGCGTGCCCCCTCGCATAATAAACTAAGTCCCGGGGAGGTGGTGGTCCCTGGGGCTGCAGGGCCCCCGCAGGCCCCTGCATATAATTTCCCTATTGCCCCCGGGACCTGGCCGACCCAGGGGCTCAAAGAAACGAAGCGCGGGAGCCCGCGCTTCATTTTTTTAAATTTTTCAGCAGGATTTGCGGACACAGCGTGAATTCTGCCGATTTTTCTTTTTTTTTAGTCTGGGGGTCCCTGAGGGACCCTCTGAGCAGGCCAAGGGGGTCAGGGTGTTTCTACCCTGCCCCTTTTTCTTGTTTTTTTAAGTGTTTTCTTGTGACTCGGTTACCGAGTCACAAGATGGCTGCCAACACATTCTGGTTTGGAGTGTTGGCAGCCAATCAGAATGAAGCTCGTGCTCGGGAGGAGTCGCGAATCCTCCTCTGTGCTCAGATATCGATATTTTTATTTTTTGAATTTCTTAGCAACTACTGAACGGATTTAAACCATTTAAAAAAAACACGCTTTCTAGACCAAGACCTACCTTTTTGCCAAATTTGGTGTAATTCCGTTCAGCAGTTCGGGCTGTAGCTTTGTCAAAAATTTCCTATGGAAATTACATGGGGAAAACGCGTCTTGGGACCCCCCTTTTTTCTCGGCCCCCGCTTGACAAATCACCCCCAAACTTTCAAGACAGGAGCTGACCTGAGCTGGTTATTAGTTTGGAAAATTTCGCGAAGATTCGTCAAACGGCGCCAAAGATATTGGCAAAAGAAGAAAACGCTTTTCCTATGGAAACTAGGTCCTAACTATAACTACCTACTGGCGACTGTCAGTAGGTAATATATATACAAAGAAACAAAGGATAAAGCTCAGTTACAGTTAGGAAAAGTTTATTTATGTTTGATATAAAAACGCTACTTTACCTACACAAACAGATATTCTACGGTTATAGCTATATCTTAACTTTATCATTTAAGCACAATTTTCTAACTAATATGTCATACTTATAACTCACATTTATACTTACGCACCACCTTAAAATTCAGATAGCTTGTGCACCTCCGTACACAGTTTTCTCACCCCACTCGCCACACTACATTAACTATAACACGCCACTGTACCATGCAGTATGTTCAGGCAAATCATGTAATTTGCGATGTGATAAGTGTTGTTATTAATGCAGTGATTTCAAATGCTCTAACTTCTGTAATATGCACGGGTATAGGAAGTGTATGGGGAAGGGGCAATTAATGGTTAATCTAGATGTAAAGTCAATGTTTTTTAGGATGTTTAGTATATCTTTGGTACCTTTTACATATGAAGTCATCTGGGACTAACAGGGGCCTTAAAAAATGATCAGTGAATTTTGATAGTGGCTCAAGAAGCGATCCAATCCCAGACACAATTGGCCTTCCTGGAGGGGGGCATTTGCCTTTATGTATCTTGGGTAAGATGTAAAAGTAGGACATTCTGGGGTGTTTTTCTAGGAGGAAATCAGCCTCTTGTTTTGTTATTCACTCTTTCTCTTTAGCTTGTGAAATCATAAATTGTATTTCCTCCCGGATGTCTTTTGTGGGATTTCTAAGTGTTTATAGCTCCTTGAGTCATTCAGTAGTTTCAGACATTCAGTTCAATACATTTCTTTTTGAAGAATCACAGTGGCACCACCTTTATCGGCAGGTTTGATAATGATATTATCTAGTTTGTCAAGCTCTTACACTGTTTCCTGCTCCTTTTTGTCTAGAAATTTGAAGATGTAATTACTCTGATCGTTCAATTGATCAATATCATGTGTCTCTATTTTTCCAAAGGCTATTAGTTTGTGTGGCATAGCACTGGAGGGTGGATAGAAGTTGAATTTATTTCTCAGGCCAGTGTTTTTCTCTTTTTCTTCCCCGATCACTAGCTGGTTGGTGAAGAAGACAGAGAGGCAAATACACCTAAAACATTCCGCCTGTTCTTTTCTTAATTGGAAAGCATCTGGCTTGGGTGTGGGGACGAAACCCAGGGCTTTGCTTAGCAAATGTATGAACACTCAATTTGACTATATTCCCTTGGTTATTTTTTGTCCCTGGTTGGGGGTTGACTTCCCTCTCTGTGGTTTAATCTCCCAATGTATTCTTTACTCTCTCTTTTTTCCACGGCCCTTGCTTCTGCCTAAAAAATGAGTATGTGGTTGTGGCCATGGAAAACCGGGTTGAATCAGGTGCTAGTATGGCTGTATATAACGATTCCACCCAAAGAAGAGCTGTGGGTATTGTGTCTGTGGGTAAGGTCTCTGATTCAATCCTCTGCCTCTAGTTGGTTGGTGCTCTCACCCACCTGTTTGTCTATAGTTGGTGTCACTATCACTTGAATCGAAAGATGATCTTTCAGGCCTAGATATTTCAGACCAGGAGCTATAAGATGTTTTTACCATTTCAGGTTGGAAGTCTGGCTTTGAGTATGGAAAGGTCCCATCAAAGGGACATTGTTTGGGATCTTTTTGAAACTTTGATATTTTGGTCTGATTCCGAAAGATTTTGAATTCATTAATGGTTTTATTAGTTTCATCTAGCTTTTTCTTGAACATTGTTATTGATGGGGGACTGTTCTGTCTTAAGTTGGCATGGGGGTATTGCTGCCACCATTGCTGTTCGATTCTGAGGCCTGCTTGACTTTGAGGTTCTGCTCTTGTTTACTCATTTCATAAGCCATCAGATTTTTCTTCTCTTCCAGGGCCAGTTTCATTTCCTCCAGGGCCTTCTCAGCTTCTACCTTCTCTTTTGCTAAGGCTCTTTTTAGAGACACAGACACAGCAGCAATGAAAGGCAAACTCTGCTTTTTATGCAAAAGTCAGGAGACTGCATGCTTTGGAGTTAAATAACGTAACAGGGACTATGATATTGTATAAAATAAATTATAATAAAGTGCTATATGACCCACCCGTCACTGCTTGCCCCTCCTCCCCAACCCTGCTTTAACCAACCACAAAATTGTGTAGTGCCTGCTCTCTTACGTGAGTTTGGCAGTAACCAACGCTTTGAGCCAGAAACACAAAGCGGTATTGGATCATGAAAGATTTCTATGTCGGCAGCCGCTTATTCCAAATTCTTTCCCCTTCGAAGTGGGGGAAGGAGAATCCGATCTGGATTGAGTGGACGCACATCAGGAAGCTTTGGCCTCCCTCTCCCACATATGTGCTGTGGCACCGGCACCATCTGGCCAGCAGCAGCAGTAATATACACCGCAAAGGCCAAAGGAAAGTGCCCTCTTCCCTCAGGATTCAGCGTGACCTCCTCCTTCCGCTTTGGGTTCCAGTTCAGTGTTCTGTTCAGGCAGTAGTGGCTTTTGTAAGGAGAAGTGCCCTCTGCTGCTAGGGATCTGCGTGGCCTGCTCTCCATACTTCTCTGTTTAAGGGGTCCTGCTCATCCCGTTCGTGTAAGGAAGTGCTTTGAGTCTCTAGAGTGAAATGTTTCTTTAGTTGACATCAACATTCAAAATAAACTTTCAGTTGAAATTGGGTACGTGCCCCTAATGCCTGGGTTGGGGGTCCTCTAGCTGGAAGATTTGATCTGAAGTGTGGCTCCATGTGCTGCAGTGTGAAATATATTTGCTATGTTGACTGTGAAGTGAAACTCGGCAGAAAATGGAGACAAGTACTTGCTTTGTTGTTGCCTTTCTTCATTCTCTCCCATTTGATTCTTTACATACCCCCCACCCCTTTATCTCTTGGTGCCCCTCCTTCCTGCTTGCCTTGTGCCCAGCGACTGCTACAGATTTTCACTGCTCTGCAATCACTGCAAAAGCCGGAAACACACAACTAGAATTAAAGACACTTTAGAAAAACTAGCTTTTAGTTAATGTTTCCGATGCCTGTGAGCATGCAAGGTAGAAGCTGACAAGAGAACTACCAGGCCTGGCAAGACACACAGCTAACTGTATAATGGAACATTATCACACGTCAGAAGTGTATGTTGATCTTCAATGTTTGTTCATTACCTAAGCAAGACATGTCGGCTGTCTTTCCAGCGCTGATAACTGTTTATTGTACAAAGAGGGTGGCATAAAAAACAAGCATTGGCATAGCCAATAGGTCTCGCCTTTGGGACCTTATAAGTGTTTAGCAATGCAGTACATTATCCCCCACTGGCATGCCCACACACTCTTAACATCTTCGAATAATCGTACAAGTTTGCTTATTACTATATATGGGTTTTAAACTGGTACTAATAAGGTGCAACCAATGCCAAGACCGTGTTCACAAGTGTAAAAATGGCAAAATAAGTAATACTTATGTGCTCCATCATTTACCTTTTCTTTCTGCATAATTTACTCAACCCTGCCGTATAATTTGGCTCTAGTCTGCTGGCGCATTCTTCCAGTGACCTTGGATCTAACCCCATAGTTCAAAAGAAGGGAATCCCCTGTATTCGAATTTACAAGTCTGTAGTCCTATATATCGCCCACGAAACGATCAAAAATGTCGAGTTTACCAATAAAATGCTTAAACCACGAGCAGCACTATACACACATCTCCCATGCAGCATGCCGCCAAAGCAACAAAGGGGTTTTACCAGCTAAGGCGAGAGAGAAACTAATTTGGCTGCATGCGGGCCTAGGGCCCGAGACCCTTTAATTATCAGGAGAAGGTGAGATAAACTTCAGGGGAAAGGGAAAGAAGGAAACGAGCGGTGGAAGAAATCGAAAACATAAATAACCGTTGCCATATGTGAAAATCATAAAAGACTAAGGAAGTACAATGCCAGGCATAGTAGTAACTCCTAGAGGGCAATGGAACTAGAAGGAAAGAGCGAGCTGGAAGGAACTGCAGACCCGTGGCGGCAGCAAGGGACATACCGAGGAGCTGTAACCCATTTATTTTTATTTATTTATTTTATTTTATTTATTTAATGCGATTTTATATAGCGCGAACATTACCCAAAGGTGTCAGAGCGCTTTACAAAAGAACCAGTTGCGTTACATAAGGACTTTGAATTACATGAGTTACAAAAGAAATGCGAACATAGCGAACATTACCCAAAGGTGTCAGAGCGCTTTACAAAAGAACCAGTAGCGTTACATAAGGACTTTGGATTACATGCGTTACAAAAGAAATACAAGCAGAAAAAAATTGCAAATGTACAAGTTGCAAAGTCACTCAAGGAAGAGATACAAACGGATAAACGCTAAACTCCTAGGAATGGTAGTAAGTACAAAGGTCTACATATACTAGTGGTTAGAGTTATATCTAAGCATATATACACAAAAAGTGACTTTACTCATGATTACATTTTACCAGCGATTAGGCTTGGGCAACTCAAAATTACATATTTACAGAGTGAACGGCGAAATGAAACATCAAAGGGGGTAGAGAGCGGTGGGGGTGGGAGGGGAGAAGAGTCGGAGGCTGAGATTGGCGAGAGGGGGACCTGAGGGGAGAAAGAGATAAGGCAGTCCAGCAAAGAGAAATGTCTGAAGTTCGGCACCCTCACCCCTGCGTCAGAGGGCTTTACAAAAGAACCAGTAGCGTTACATAAGGACTTTGAATTACATGCGTTACGAAAGAAATACAAGCAGGAAACAAAAAAGAAATTGCAAATGTACGAATTGTAGAATCACACAAGGAAGAGATGCACACAGAAAAAAAAAAAAAAAAAAATTGCAAATGTACAAGTTGCAAAGTCACTCAAGGAAGAGATACAAACGGATAAACGCTAAACTCCTAGGAATGGTAGTAAGTACAAAGGTCTACTACATATACTAGTGGTTAGAGTTATATCTAAGCATATATACACAAATAGTGACTTTACTCATGATTACATTTTACCAGCGATTAGGCTTGGGCAACTCAAAATTACATATTAACAGAGTGAACTGAGAAATGAAATATCAAAGGGGGTAGAGAGGGGTGGGAGGGGGAGAAGAGTCGGAGGCTGAGATTGGCGAGAGGGGGACCTGAGGGGGAGAAAGAGATAAGGCAGTCCAGCAAAGAGAAATGTCTGAAGTTCGGCAAAACGAGAGCTGGAGGTCCTCTTGAGGTCAGGCATAGTCCAGGGAGGGATGAGTAGGTAAAGGTTCAGCACGGGGGAAGGAGTCACCAGTGTCGGCCATGTTGGGGTCAGGCATCCTGGGCCCCTTTTCCAAACCGAGAGTGAGCCAAGTACCAGAGCTTTGTGGAAAGGGAAGGGTCCGCAGCCTCCACCTTGACCAGTGCTGCATGGCGAGGTGTCTGACGCCGTCTTACCTCCTTGCAAAGGCTGTTCTTCGCTCCGGAGTTTGGCGTGCACCCGCCTAAGATGGCGGCGCTCATCCCCCGAGGTTCCTTTGTTGGACAACGCCTGGCGGCGCAGCGTAGCTCAGCTGGAGGCAAGAAACCTCGTGCTGTGTCCGAGCACCTTTGCTGATCCCCGGCGCCGCGGAGGCTGGACGCCGGACGCTCCAGTGTCGACCTTGGGAGAGGATCTCCCTTCCCTGTCCGGCCGGGCCCGTCGGCGCCCCTGGCCTGCCTTGCGGAGCCGGAGAAGACCCATAAACAAAATATTTTCTACCGCGCCTTCTATCTCCCCGTAAGCCGCATCTAGGGCTCCACACCACAAACTCAGGACACAACAACATATACAACTGGGAACTTAGCCTGCTCGCACCTCGCATCGGATGAATATTGAAAATCCAGATAAAGCGATGATGTTCCCGTACGTCATTCAACTTAACAGAAGTCCCAGCAACAAATGACAAAAACATATAACTGAGGCACGCAAACAGCACAAAAATAAACGACAGTCGAGACTTGGCACCTCGTTAGGAGGGGAAGGAGTTCCTTTTCAGAGTTGTTTACAGAAAACAAGCCTTACCCTGCGCGTCGGTGAGTCCGGACACCAAACAAAGGTACGCAAACAGCACAAAAATAAACGACAGGCAAGACTTGGCACCTCGTTAGGAGGGGAAGGGGTTCCTTTTCAGAGATGTTTACAGAAAACCCTGCGCGTTGGTGAGTCCGGACACCAAACAAAAAAACAAGCGCGTGCCACCGGAAGTTAAGGATTTTCACATTTCGAATAGCATGTGTTATTAGGCAGTAGGTTTTGAAAATCTCATTACCCACAAGGCTTCTTCTGATTTCCATGATTAAAACATAAAGCGGCTCAGGGTTTAAAGGGTTAAGAGACAATAACGAAGTCTTTTGTTGCTTTTTGGGTCAGTGAAATGAGCTTTCGCGAAGGCTCTGATGTGACGTTTTCTTCTGTCCTTGAAAGTTTTCCGAATGAATGCAGGCAGCAGCTTTCTGCTTTGAAAAGGAGGGGAATCTGAAGCCGCAGATTGGCAGTGAGCAGTGAGCGCTCTTATCTGCAGCGACCTCTCTGGGACTGCAAGGGATGAAGCGTATTCGAATAAACCTGGGCTTTGTGGACATAAGCCCCAGGTACAAAGCGCTAGCTGCAAATTCAACAGCGCCTCGAGCGCCTCCAGACCCCGAGCTTTGTCACCTTCAAAGCTGCTTCTGACCTGGGCCTGGCGAGGGGGGTGAGAGAAGTGTATGGGGGTTTAGCTTTGGAAGTAGTGCTCCAGACGCAGGAGTGAGGATTATAAAAGCAAGGTAATTCAAAATGTACTGAGCAATCAGAGAAGGGGTTGGACTCTCCATTCATTGAACTTTAGTCCCAAGGAGGGGGTCTAAACATAAAACATTTGGGATTGCACATGCCGACTGCCTTAAAGCTTAAAACGTACCAGGGCACCAATGCCACCCTCTTTTATTCCCGTCTCCCTCCTTTTAGAGTATTGCGGGGTCGCGAGACGGTGGCACACTGTAAAACAAACAAGCGCGCGCGCCTCGCGCAAGTAGGGGGTGGGGGGGGAGGGCGGCCGAGAGCAGGCAGCGTTTCCCTTGCGGGAGCGAGCGGCGCCAGGAGGATAATTGATAACACATGGCGAAAAAGCTCGCTCCCGCAAGGGAATCGCCAGACGTGCACGCGTTGCCATTGGAAGCAATGCAACGCGTGCACGTTTTTGCCCGCAAACATGTGCCGATGGCTAAAGGTCTTTTTCCTATGCAGCGCATGCGCGCTGCGTAGGCGAGACCTAAAAATATCAAACTCCTAATACTAATGTGTGTCCATAACCATCTATCACGGCTAGCTTTGAGATAAGAGGTGCAATATAGGATCTGATTTATTTTGTGTTTCTTGCTTTAACACAGAAACCTCCTCAACTTCACCGCTCCCACCCCGAGTCAGCTGGAATTCATTGTCCGTGTCTGGATTGTTAAATTTAAGTGGCCTGCGTGTTGTAGAATAAATAGCTCGCTTTGCTGGAGTCTGGGATCATAACACCTGAATTATGTTGTTGCTTAGGTTACCAGTCCCCATAGTGGGGCATATTTACAATGAAATGGTGCAGCGTAGCGCTGCAAGCAATTTTGCTGCACCGAGCTGCTTCATTTAAAAAATGCAGGGATGCGCCGTATTTACAGGAATACGGTGCATCCCTGTGCTCTCCCCTGCACCAGCGCTAAAACAGCAGCTGTGTGCCAATGCAGGCACCCTTGCCATGGTGCAAGGGTGCCTACGTTGCATGGATGATTGTGTCTGTGCAGGAAGAGACACCATTAATGGCGTTTTGCTCCTTCTTTGAGCATTCTCACACATAGAAAGAGCAAAAAACGAAGAGAAATAAAAGTATTTCTCCTCGTTGTGTCACTTTAACGTCTCCCCTTGAAAGGCTTTAGTTTTTGGCACTGCCTCAGATTTACCAATCCTTGTAAATCAGGGGCAGTGTCAAAAAGCCATAGGTGGCTTTGCTGGCCTTGTAAATATGGGCCAGTACACAGTGCCACCGGAGCGTCAAAAATTAGTGACGCTCCGGTGGCGGTAGGGGCTTGTAAATATGCCCCAGTGTTTGTTGTCACAGCTTTATAACCAATGGCTTTTTTTTACTTTACCTTCAGTATAATGTATAAAGCATATAAAGCTGCATCAGTTTTAAAAGTCCATGTCTTAACTTTTGGTTCTTATGAACAAGTGCATTGCACAACGGCAGAGAGTGTACACAATCTGAAGGGCACATTTTCAATGTGAGCAGGCGTGCACTCCTCACTTGCTTAGCCCAGATAGTGATCATGTTATTTTAATTGGATTGTCCTTGGCGTTCACATTTTTCACAATGCACAAACTGGTTTGCTTTTTCCATCAAACATACTCTTGCTTAAAGGGAAAAGATACAATAAAATAGAGTGCTTTCAATAGAAAAAAAAACATAGGGCCTCATTTACAACAAAATGGCGTAGCACAGTGCCGCAAGCCATTTTGCTGTGCCGAGCTGCGTCATTTTAAAAGCCCAGGGATGCATCATATGTACAACAATATGACGCATCCCTGTGCTTTCCCCTGTGCCGGCGCACATTTGGCTGCCATGTGCCAATGCAGGCACCCTTGCACCATGGTGCAAGGGTGCCTGTGTTGTGGGATGGTTGTTTTTGTGCAGGAAAGGACACCTTCCTGCACAAAAACAATAATCGATGGTGTTTTCCTCTTAGGAGAAATAAAAGTATTTCTCCTCGTTGCTCCTCCTTATGTCTCCCATGGGGAGGCGTAGGATTCTGACGCATTCCCAGGTTTAAGAAATGTTGTAAATCTGGGAATGCGGCAGAATCCATGGGTGTTGTGTGGGAACACCCACGGCAGCACCCATGGCATGCCCCTTTCACGCAAAGTGATGCCTGAAAAAGTGCAGTATTTAAAAGGCCATGATAAGCCATGCAGGGTGGCTTTGCGTGGCTTGTAAATATGGGCCAAAGCGATACCAAAGGGGATGATGGACGGAGCGTTAGAGCAAATCAAACACTCACCCTCAGTCAACTGATCTGGGTTTAATCCATCATCATTCTTTAGCTCACTCCACCACCCCAGTTCAGATATGGCCATATGCAAATCAGTCTGACCCTGTGCCTCATGGGAACAGTCCAGCCCGAACTGCCAAGCCATGTCTTCCCTGGACCAAAAACAAGCATCCTGGGACCGGTTTCTGGCATTTCAGCCGTCATCAGCCAGGCTAGCTTGAATCCAGTGGCAAAGTGAGCAAGGCACCCACGTCTGGACATACCCTGCCAACTTAGGGCGAACAAAGCGATACCAAAGGGGATGATGGACGGAGCGTTAGAGCAAATCAAACACTCACCCCCAGTCAACTGATCTGGGTTTAATCCATCATCATTCTTTAGCTCACTCCACCACCCCAGTTCAGACATGGCCATATGCAAATCAGTCTGACCCTGTGCCTCATGGGAACAGTCCAGCCCGAACTGCCAAGCCATGTCTTCCCTGGACCGGAAACAAGCATCCTGGGACCGGTTTCTGGCATTTCAGCCGTCATCAGCCAGGCTAGCTTGAATCCAGTGGCAAAGTGAGCAAGGGACCCACGTCTGGGCATACCCTGCCAACTTAGGGCGAACAAAGCGATACCAAAGGGGATGATGGACGGAGCGTTAGAGCAAATCAAACACTCACCCCCAGTCAACTGATCTGGGTTTAATCCATCATCATTCTTTAGCTCACTCCACCACCCCAGTTCAGACATGGCCATATGCAAATCAGTCTGACCCTGTGCCTCATGGGAACAGTCCAGCTCGAACTGCCAAGCCATGTCTTCCCTGGACCGGAAACAAGCATCCTGGGACCGGTTTCTGGCATTTCAGCCGTCATCAGCCAGGCTAGCTTGAATCCAGTGGCAAAGTGAGCAAGGGACCCACGTCTGGGCATACCCTGCCAACTTAGGGCGAACAAAGCGATACCAAAGGGGATGATGGACGGAGCGTTAGAGCAAATCAAACACTCACCCCCAGTCAACTGATCTGGGTTTAATCCATCATCATTCTTTAGCTCACTCCACCACCCCAGTTCAGACATGGCCATATGCAAATCAGTCTGACCCTGTGCCTCATGGGAACAGTCCAGCCCGAACTGCCAAGCCATGTCTTCCCTGGACCGGAAACAAGCATCCTGGGACCGGTTTCTGGCATTTCAGCCGTCATCAGCCAGGCTAGCTTGAATCCAGTGGCAAAGTGAGCAAGGGACCCACGTCTGGGCATACCCTGCCAACTTAGGGCGAACAAAGCGATACTAAAGGGGATGATGGACGGAGCGTTAGAGCAAATCAAACACTCACCCCCAGTCAACTGATCTGGGTTTAATCCATCATCATTCTTTAGCTCACTCCACCACCCCAGTTCAGACATGGCCATATGCAAATCAGTCTGACCCTGTGCCTCATGGGAACAGTCCAGCCCGAACTGCCAAGCCATGTCTTCCCTGGACCGGAAACAAGCATCCTGGGACCGGTTTCTGGCATTTCAGCCGTCATCAGCCATGCTAGCTTGAATCCAGTGGCAAAGTGAGCAAGGGACCCAAGTCTGGGCATACCCTGCCAACTTAGGGCGAACAAAGCGATACCAAAGGGGATGATGGACGGAGCGTTAGAGCAAATCAAACACTCACCCCCAGTCAACTGATCTGGGTTTAATCCATCATCATTCTTTAGCTCACTCCACCACTCCCAGTTCAGACATGGCCATATGCAAATCAGTCTGACCCTGTGCCTCATGGGAACAGTCCAGCCCGAACTGCCAAGTCATGTCTTCCCTGGACCGGAAACAAGCATCCTGGGACCGGTTTCTGGCATTTCAGCCATCATCAGCCAGGCTAGCTTGAATCCAGTGGCAAAGTGAGCAAGGGACCCACGTCTGGGCATACCCTGCCAACTTGGGGCGAACAAAGCGATACCAAAGGGGATGATGGACGGAACGTTAGAGCAAATCAAACACTCACCCCCAGTCAACTGATCTGGGTTTAATCCATCATCATTCTTTAGCTCACTCCACCACCCCAGTTCAGACATGGCCATATGCAAATCAGTCTGACCCTGTGCCTCATGGGAACAGTCCAGCCCGAACTGCCAAGCCATGTCTTCCCTGGACCGGAAACAAGCATCCTGGGACCGGTTTCTGGCATTTCAGCCGTCATCAGCCAGGCTAGCTTGAATCCAGTGGCAAAGTGAGCAAGGGACCCACGTCTGGGCATACCCTGCCAACTTAGGGCGAACAAAGCGATACCAAAGGGGATGATGGACGGAGCGTTAGAGCAAATCAAACACTCACCCCCAGTCAACTGATCTGGGTTTAATCCATCATCATTCTTTAGCTCACTCCACCACCCCAGTTCAGACATGGCCTTATGCAAATCAGTCTGACCCTGTGCCTCATGGGAACAGTCCAGCCCGAACTGCCAGCCATGTCTTCCCTGGACCGGAAACAAGCATCCTGGGACCGGTTTCTGGCATTTCAGCCGTCATCAGCCAGGCTAGCTTGAATCCAGTGGCAAAGTGAGCAAGGGACCCACGTCTGGGCATACCCTGCCAACTTAGGGCGAACAAAGTGAGCTAAAGAATGATGATGGATTAAACCCAGATCAGTTGACTGGGGGTGAGTGTTTGATTGGCTCAAACGTTCCGTCCATCATCCCCTTTTGTATCGCTTTGGTCGCCCTAAGTTGGCGGGGTATGCCCAGACGTGGGTCCCTTGCTCACTTTGCCACTGGATTCAAGCAAGCCTGGCTGATGACGGCTGAAATGCCAGAAACCGGTCCTAGGATGCTTGTTTCCGGTCCAGGGAAGACATGGCTTGGCAGTTCGGGCTGGACTGTTCCCATGAGGCACAGGGTCAGACTGATTTGCATATGGCCATGTCTGAACTGGGGTGGTGGAGTGAGCTAAAGAATGATGATGGATTAAACCCAGATCAGTTGACTGGGGGTGAGTGTTTGATTGGCTCAAACGTTCCGTCCATCATCCCCTTTTGTATCGCTTTGTAAATATGGGCCAGCACACTGTGCCGCCGGTGGTCTAAAAAAGTGACACACCGGTGGCTCAAGTGGCTTGTAAATAAGCCCCATAAGTTTTACAAAAGCCTGGAAAAAAATTGAAATTACTGAGGTGCAATGCTCCCAAATAATTGTCCAATGTTGTGTTTCAGCTCATGCCTCCGTTCTCCTTTATATGAAAACATGCTGCAACAGTGGAATCTTTGTGCTGTTGCGTGAACCAGGCACATGGTACCAGACAAGCAAAACAAAAGGAATGACCTCTGTAGTGTCATTCATATTTTGCTTCCACCCACCCCGGCCATTGCTTGTGCATAACTACAAAGCCACCTACAAAGCACTTCACTTCTGTACCTGGGTTGGTAGGCATATTCTTGATCACACTTAATATTCTAAATTTGTGAATTTATTTTAATTTAACTTTGAAAACATATGCATACCACATGTAGACAGCAACATTCTCTATTTTTACACACAATTGCACAGTTCCACATCACACAATTCAACTCAATACGTTTCCATTACACACCTCATAATTGATCAAGAAACCACATAACACAAATCAACAACACAATTACATAACACACCACAGACGTACAATCCACACAACATAATTCAGCTTCACACCACAAAATAAAACAGCACACTACAAAATAAAACTCCATTACATAACACGTCACAACACAAAATACCATACCACATAATTACTTTCCATAACACAAAATCCCACTCCACATAATTCCTATACACTAACTACCGCAAAATTTCTATCCACATAATTCAACTTCACAACATACCACATAATTCCACTACACACCACATACATCCACTCCATTCCAAAACACATAAGGAAAAAACATTTACATTTACAACGCCTGTAGCTCTAACTCTCGCAAATGCGGGATCAATTGCATTGCAAATGCATTTTTATGTACTTGCCGGTATGATCCGCTTTCGTTCTGCATTAATGGCTTAGCTGATGCACAAAGTGCAATATTATGTTTGAAAGCAAAGTACTAAAATATGATAGATTACTGTAACCTGTAAATACAAGAGACAATTTCACTCTTTACATCACTTAAGTACCTAAATGTTTACCAGCCTTACGGGATTTTATTTTTTATGCAAATTTTGCTCTGACTTGCTCTAAAATAGTCAATCTGACACACGTGGTAGATTTAGCGTTTTTGTGCACTTTTTTTTAAAAGGAATATTGTACATGTGACTGTGTGTCATATTAGAAAGCTGGCAGCATCTCTATGAAGGTGTTCACGGAAAATACACTTCAAAGTAGTAGAATAACAAAAGGGCCTTTATTGGTGTAATGTGGACAGGAAGTGGAGGACAGGAAGGGGGCTGACACTTTCTTTTGCAGGCAGTTGAAGCACTGAAAGCTGAGGAGATCCAATCGGACGAGCCCTAAGGCACGATTCTCAGGATCCCTGATATTATGCACCCGCATCTTGTCTCTTTCATACTGAATGCGACTAACCTTATCTCGGTGTCAAATGCCCCAATCTTTTCATGGGTACTTAGTGAGGCTTTAAAAATGAATGCCTGTCCTTCCTGAGCCCACAGCGGCCGGTGATTCTTTACCACTCGTCAATGGTCCAAGGACAGGTCAGGTAACGTGAGGCTTCCCGTCTGAAAGTAGAGCTGACAACAGTGTTTCCGCAAGGCCATATGCCTTTCTTTTGGTAGAGGAAGTCTGCTGGGGCAGAGAGAGTCCACAATAGGCAGATTCTACACAGCGATAGCAAACACGACAGCACTGCACCCCCTCTCTGTACAGATGCTGGTTTCCTAAAGGCAGACATGTTTAAAAACATTGACACCCACACTGGAGTGTATTGGTATCACCAGGAACAATAACTAGACAAACACTGCACACAAAACAAACACCGTGTAAATATTTCCACATGTAGGAAGAGGCAAACTACTATAATGGTAATTGTCATAGACTATTACTACTTTCCGCGAAAGACGAAATGCAACGATAAAGTCCCTTTAGCTACCAAACAAATGCACGCCTATTCATATATTTTCATAGCAAATCATTTTTACTAGTTGAATATTATAACAAAAGTATATCAGTAATCCCAAATACTGATTGCATTTGTTCCTGTGCTACTGTGCAGTAAACAACCTCTGTGATGAGCGGTGCAAACTGCACCTTTTAATGAATTGAAAATGAGACTTTTTTATTTACACCCCAATAAAAAGCAGGGGTGTTGACTGATGTTCAATACATTATAAATATTGTTTACAAATGTGCGTGCAATGACACCTTCCCACTTTATTGCGTTGTAGCATTTGTCAAGATCCTCTTCTCTTGCAGATATTGGCAAAGTTTGGTAGATGCCCCTTATGTAAGGAAAACTGACCTTAAATCTGCCAATTTCGCTGCCTGAGCAACACCACTGCATCTATTTAGGGCTTTGCTTTTGCATTTTGATTAATTCTCTGCGCCTGCCATTAATATGGCCACCCCCAGAATTATTATATATTAATCTGGAAAAATAGTCCACTAGATTAATACGCCTCCTCCAGGCTGCTTGTTCTTTGATAAGGCAAACCCCTGTTCGTTGATTTTTCTGCAGAATGCTCTGCATGCCACTGTCTTTGTCCCGGGACACCCCACTTATTTATTTGATTTACTTTTGCAATTTTATATAGCGCGTACATGGCCCGCAGACATCAGAGCTCTTTACAATAGTAGCATGATAAAAGGGTACCGCTATAGTTACAGTGATAAAAATTACGTTCAGACATACTGCATCAGTAGCTGCGACCAGGACAAAAGCAGCCTTTGGACAGGGATGTGCATGGTTCATGCAGTGTTTAAGATGGTGGGGACATACAATGAAGGTAGTTTGTCTCCTTGATAGAGTACTTAGATATGGTTGAGGGTGATTAACCCAGGTGTCTGTAAAATAGGAGGAGCTTGAGGTCCTTTTTGAAGGTGACTATGCAGGTTGTTAGGCGAAGGGAGGGAGGTAAGGAGGTCCAGATTCTTGTGGCACTACCAGAGAATGACTGGCTCATGTACCCTTGGCGATTGAAGGTAGGGGGTTCCAGGAGGAGGGATTGGGCCTTTCTGGAACCTCTATTTGCTCCATAGATTTTCATTTTATCACTTAGATAGGAGGGTGAAGAGGAGAGCAGCTCTTTGTGGGTAATGCAGACTGTTTTGAATTAAGCCCGAACTTCAATGGGAAGCCATTGGAGGGTTAACAGGGAATGTGGTTACATTTCTTGAGACCAAGTACGAAGCGAGCTGCTGCATGTAGAGTTGCTCTCAGTGGGCCTAGATGAACTTTGGGAATGCCTGAGAGAAGGGTGATTCCGTAGTCTAGTCTGGAGAGGATGGGAGCCTGCACCATTGTTTTGAGGTCTTGTTCCAGGATCAGTTGTCTGACGCCCCATAGCTGCCTGAGTTGGTGTTGTGCACTTTTGGCCCTGGCTGAGATGTGGTTGTGGAGATACAGATGACTGTCAAGGGTGATACCAAGGGATCTAGCACTCTGGACAATGGCAGGGCAACCATCCAGTACAGGAAAGTTGGCCATCCATTCCTGAACAGGGGTTTTTACTTTTCGAGGTGAGATCAAAAGAAATTCTGTTTTAGTTGGGTTGAGTTTTAGGTGATGGTTAGACATCCAGTTCTGAATCTTTAGGAGCATGATTGAAAGGAGAGAAAGGTCTTCAGGGGATGTGATTTTCATGTAAATTTGAGTATCATCAGCGTAGAGGTGGAAGGGAATCCCAGCTTTTCTGAGAATCACACATAGGGGTTCTAGGTACAGGTCAAAGAGGGTTGGGGAGAGAGTCGAGCCTTGAGGGACCCCTTGATGTACATTGACTGGTCTCGAGAACTCGTTGCCCATTTTCACAATTTGGGAGCGGTTGTTTAGGTAAGAGGAGAACCAATTGAGGACTGTGCCTCCACAACCCATGCGTTTAAGCATGCAAAGGAGGTCCAGATGGTTGACAGGGTATAGTGCAGCGAACAGGTCGAAGAGGACCAAGAGGCAGGAGTTTCCGGAGTCGAGGGTTCTAAGGGAGTCATCAACTATTTGTAGGATCGCAAATTCTGTACTGTGGGCCTGGATGAAACCAGATTGGAGAGAGTCTAGGAGGTTGTTTATTCGAATGTGTGAAGTGAGCTGGGAAGCAACGCAACTTTATATCACTTTGCCTAAAAATGGAAGTATGGAGACTGGGCGGTAGTTGTTCTTGTTCTCTAGGTCGAGAGATTGTTTTTTCAATAGAGGAGAGACTTGACCCACTTTTCTTTTTTGAAATATCTTTTTATTGAAAAGGATAAAGGGAACAAAGACACATGACAGCAGGGTTATTCCAATCTTAATTACATATCTCATACTTATCAGGACCATCACGTCTAACACTTCCACGTTCACCATGTTATTCAACCTTCCCCTCTTTTTCAGATCTCTCCGTAATAATCAGACTCCCTCTCATTGGGAGGCTGCCCAATTGGCTGACAGAGCATCCCTCTACTTTCGTTCCAGCCTCCCCAGATTTTGGTCCATTTATGTGGGCAGCCTCTACCCTCATATACTGCCCTCTCAGCTTGTATGCACCAGTCCATGTCTGTTTCCCAGTCTCGGAGTGTGGGTCCCACCCTGCCCTCCATTTCCTTGCTATGTTGCGCTTGGCTACTATGAGGCCTAATGTAACCCACAGTCTTTGCCCCGCTGTTAAATTTGTTGAGCCCCAGATATTTAATAAACACAATTGAGGCGAGGCCTCCACCTGCTTCCCACATAGTGTCACCATGCGGGTTACAATCGTCTTCCAATACGTTTGGATCAACAGGCTGTTCCACCACAGGTGTAGAAATGTGCCCTTCTGTCCGCAGTTCCTGGGACAATGCATTGACTCGGGTTTGCCCATTTCGACTAGCGTTGTGCATGTGTAGTATGTCCTGTGGAGGATTTTGAATTGGACTAGTCTAAATCGGGATCGTATGGCCACTTCTCCGGGGGACGCAAGTGCCTCCACCCACTCCTCCTCAGTCAAGTCCCCAATATCCTCCACCCACTTGGCCCTTACTTTCTCCAGGGTATTGGGGGAATTATTCAGTATTTTCCGGTAGGTTACAGATATAGCTTTTTCTGTTAGATAGTCATCTAATAGCCTGTCCTCCAGAGGGGAGGAAGTTGGGAGGTCAGTACCCTTCGGGATGACCCGTTGTAGAGCGTGTCTTACTTGGATGTAGCGAAAGGTTTCGTATGGCGCTAATTCATGGTCTTTCTGAAGGTTGGTAAAGGGCCTCACCTTTCTGTTTAGCCACAGACCCCCAACCCTTGAGATTCCAATAAGGTCCCACTTATCAAAGCCCGGTTGGCTTGCCAGCCGTCCCAACCTAGCTGTATCCCACAGTGGAGTGACCTGGGTAATTTTATCTCGCCACCCTAAGGCTGCCGATGCCGTGTGCCATGCCTTGATTGTGGTTAATGTTGGAGTGACCACTGGCGCTCCTCGTTTGCCTCTGTAGATGACCTTAAGGTAACCCCTCGACCCCATGTTATATCTGTCCATTCTATGGGCCAGCTCTTTGTGTGTGGTATGCACCCATTGATTGACCACTGCAAGTTGCGCTGCCCAATAATAGTATTTAAGCGCCAGTAGAGCTATTCCTCCGTCGTACCAGCTTTTAGTCAGTTTGGTTAGTGCTATTCTGGGAGCTCCTCCATCCCAAAGGAGGGTCCGCACCTCTGCCTCGACCACCCGGAAGTACGTAGGGAAGACTGGATAGGGTGTATTTTGCAAAATATACAAAAAGCGGGGCAATGCCATCATTTTATACAATGAGGCCCTGGCTATCAGCGACAGGGGCAGAGACCTCCAATGCTGAACTTTCTGTCGAAGGCGAACTAGGGGGGGGGGACCAAGTTGTGTTCGTAAAAGAGCGCGGGGTCCTTAGTTATATATATTCCCAAATATTGAAATCCGTCTATTACTACTTTTGCTGTACACATTCTGGGGAGCTTCGGTTCTGGGCCAGAGAGGACATATATCAGTGATTTATCCCAGTTTATGGTGTAACCTGAGTAGTTCTGCTACAGAACAAAAATGTGAAGTACTCTGTGCAAGGAGGAGTACGGTTGCGCCAAATATAGGAAAATATTATCTGCATATAGGGAGATTCTATCTTCCCAATCAGCAGTCCATCTAAGTTTCTCATATAAGTGGGTCACCCCGTATCCATACCGCTAGTGGTTCCAGGACTAGCACAAACATCAGAGGAGAGAGAGGACAACCCTGACTCGTCCCTCTCTGTAATTTAAACACTGCTGAGCGTCCCCCATTTACCGTTACTTGTGCTAGAGGCTCTGCATACAACAGGCGAACCCAGGCCACAAACTTCTCCCCAAATCCCAACCGCTCGAGGACAGCAAACAGGAACGGCCATTGTAATATGTCGAACGCCATCTGTGCGTCCAAGGACACCACAATAGTGTCTTTCCGAATACCTTCGGCTCTTCCAAGCAATTGGCTAGTCTTTGATTTTCAGGTAACTTCCCGGTTCTTAGGCTTTCTTGGTAGATCTTCACCAGGAAAGGGGCAAGTTTGGAAGCTGTTAGTTTATGTAGCTTGATCGGTAAGCCGTTTGGGCCCATTGCTTTTCCGGCTTTTAGTGATCGGATTGCCTGTACTACTTCACTCTCTGTAAGGTCCGCTTCTAAGCTATCTTTATCTATTGCCTCCAGTGAAGGCATAGCAAGAGTTGCCAATAGCTCCCTTGTGGCACTTTGTGTGGTGCGGGCCGATGGTGTGTATAATTGGCTATAATAGGCTGCAAACGCGTCTGCTATTCCCTGACGGTTGTGCACTGTCTCCCCTCCATTTAAAACGATCTCAAATACCTATTTGGAGGCCTTCTCTTTTTTGTCCAGCCACGCTAGGAGCCTGCCCAACCTGTCTCCCGCCTCGTATAGCCGATGTAAGGTAGCTCGATGTCTGGCTCTAGCCTCCTCCTCAGCTATATCTCCATTTTCTTTTTGCTTAATACCTAAGTTATGCTTTACATCTGTTGGGTCTGGCCCTAGAAGCTCAGCCTCAAATTTTAGGATTTCTGCTTCAATATCCTCCAGCTGTTTCGGCTTTTCTTTTTTATGTCCCGAAATTAGAGAAACTCCCTGGCCCCTAATCACCGTCTTGTAAGCCTCCAATAAAACCTGGGCTGAGCCTCCAATAAAACCTGGGCTGACTTTACCAAACCCTAGTTTTCTTGAAAATAGCAGGTTGTTACCCTTTGTAGGCCCGCCCGGATTAGTGGTATTTTTAGGTACCATGGATTTAATGCCATTATGTTGTCCGTGTGTGAGAGTGTGCTACCATAGCTAATACAAATCGGAGAATGGTCAGAAATTCCCCTCGGGAGGTGGGTCGTCTCTCCAAACCCTGGAAGTTGATCAGCCAACCCAAAAATGTAATCTATACGAGAGAGACTTCAGTGTACTCCAGAGTGGAAGGTGTACTGGCGAGCCGTTGGGTTTCACGTCTGCCATACATCCACCAAGCCAAGTGCTGATAGAAGATCTGCAGAGTCTTCCCGTAAGGATTCCTCTGTTTTGCCGGTAGGCGGTCTAGGTCACCACTGAGCGCTGCATTACAGTCCCCTCCAATGAGAAGTTCCCCATGTGGGAGCGTGACGACATGTGAGCCTAGGTCTGCAAGTGTGGGCATGTGGAGTCTTGGGGGAATATAGAGGGACATGATATTGAGCGGTCTGCCTTCCCAATATCCGGATAGCGTTACAAAATGGCTATGGGAATCGTGCGTGACTTTTTGTACGGTGAATGGAAAGGTTCTGCGCAACAGGATACCCACCCCTCTCGAACCTCTAGAGTAGCCTGCATGTGCTACAAATTTGTAGCCCCATCTATTAAGCGCACAGTAAGTAGTGCCCTGTTGTAGTTTCCTGCAATAAAACTACATCTAGTGAATGGTGTTTTAGATATTGCTGCACCACTCCACGTTTGATTTTATCTCCCAGCCCATTCACATTCCAAGAGAGGATTTTAAAAGGGTTACCGGACGCCCGGGCCGTGGCCATAACTTTCTGTCTCTGTACTATTAGATGTGCAGCCAGGGATTGGCAAATCTCGGAGGGAGCCCCAGTCCTGACCATAATCAATTGAGTGCGTTAGAGAGCATCTGTGAGAGGTGGTCTTTATATAGGTTCTTGGAGCCTCTTGAGTGAAGTCCTGTGTAACTACTCCCTGCTCTGTAGGACATGTGTCATTTGTCGGTGCCTTGAGAAAAATGTGTCGTCTCGTAATAACATATTAATCCAACTGGTGTAACATTCCCCTCCTCCCCCCTCCCTGCCTTCCTGCAGTGTGGACTTTGAACAGCCCACCCCGCAAAATTGCAGAGCGCCTGTGTGTCCGACCTCATACCTCTTAACTTGGGGGAAAGCATCTCAGCCAGCCCCCCGCCCGTCACATCCCCCTACTTATACCTATAAAAACTTTTAACCACACAGTAACATTCAGTTTGAAGTCCAATGGGGTCTCTAATCCTCCCATTAATTCTACACAAGGTCAATCACCCCATTCCCTAGGGTACAGCAATCGGATTGAGAGAGTTAGGACATGTGCAGGTAGGCAGTATCTGTGAAGTTTTTCTGTCGAGCCGTCATCCAAGGCATTATCAGCTTCCCATAAGGTCCCCAACCCTCAAATCCTCAACAAGAGGCAGCTAGTGTGAGTATAAACCTTACGGTGGCTGGGAGTCCAGGGAGCCCCCAGCTGTAGAAGCTGTCTCCCGACCTTGCTGCAATTCCTGGTACCTCTTCTCCTTATTTCTTCTCTGTTGCTGTGCAGCCGTTCGCCTATTTCAGGGTTGTTGCCAACCGTCCAGCCACTCTGAGGCTTCCCCAGGGGAGTCAAAGAACTATGTCTTTCCCTCTACTATCACGCGGAGTCTGGCCGGAAACAGCATTGCGTACTTGAGGTCTTTTTCACGCACTATCCTGTTAACTTCCAAAAAGGAGCGACGCAGCCTCTGAACCTTGAGCGTAAAGTCCGGGAAGAAGGTGACTGTGGCGTTGTCATATTTTAGTGGGGGGGCGGAGCGGGCAGTTTGTAGTATTACATCTCTGTCCCTGAGGTTGAAAATTCTCACCAGTATTGGACGCGGAGGTGCCCCTGGTCGTGGTGGGCCCCCAGGGACCCGATGGGCCCGCTCCACGAAAAAAAGGTTGGAGAGTCCGGAGGGCTGCAGGCATTGCATTATCAGGTCCTCCACAAATAGGTCCATAGCAGGGCCTTCCGCCCTCTCCGGAAATCCCAAAATTCTCATGTTGTTCCTACGTGAACGCCCTTCAAAATCCTCCAACTTAGCCTCTAAGGTAGCAGTCGTGGCCTGGAGTTCTTTGACGTGGGTTTCCAGCTCCTTGGTAGAAGACTAGAGGGTAGTTATTGAGTCCTCAGTGACTTTAACACGGTCCCCTAGGTTGCGTAGGTCGGCGTGCATTAATGTAACTTCGGAGGCGACCGTGTCAATTTTGTTTTCCAATGCAGACCGGACCCCCTGAATCGCCGCCACTATATCTTGGAGCGTGAGGGTTCCCTCCTCCTCTGTCACTTTTTGTCCTTCGTGTGAGGTATCTGACTTGTGCTGTGCAAACTTGACCAGTTTCGTTTGGTGTGTTGCTTTGGGCCCTTTTCGACCCGACATTGTATGAATAGATATTGACTGTGTTTATAATGGGCCTTGTTTTGCTGTTGGGCCTTGTTTTGCTCTTTGGGGCCCCTACTCTGGGACAATTGAGCGAATCCTGGCCTGGATAGTACTACAGAGTAGGGTTCCTCTTATCTCTGTGACATAGGGGTTGTATTCATGTTCATTACATTCTCTATTATGGCCGTCTACCAACACACTAGTCAATAGAAAGGGAGGCCAGGGGAGGGCCGCTCCCGCCTCACGCTCAGGACTATTTTCTCCCCCCCCTTCAGTGGATGTTGAAGTCTCCAAGGAAGATTGTGTTGTTCGAACTGATCAGTTGAGAGGTGAAGAGATCTATATGTTCCTCGATGAAGGAATTGTTATTATTCAGTGGATGGTAAATCACATTCAGTCTGATGTTGGAGGTTGTGGGCATTTCCACCGACTGAAACTGATGCGTTTGGAGGATCCTGCATCTCAGTGAGTTTCTATGAATGAGTGCGAGACCGCTGCCTCACCTATCTTCCCAGGTCTCTACATAAGATGGAGTAATTGGGAGGGAGTAGAAGGTCTAGAGCGAGGATAGATGAGTCTTTGAGCCACGCTTTGGTGTGGATCAGGATATCAAGATTATGGTCCAGGATTGAGGTAGATATCTCTAGACAGTGTTTGACTGCATACCGGCAATTGTGTAGCATGCAGTTCAGGAGTAGCTGTTGACTTTCTTGCTAGGCTGTTCAGGGAGCGAGGTTGGGATTTGTATCAAGGTAAGAGGGGGTGAACGTACACTTCTCATTCTCTTATCACTGTCCCTCATTAAGTTTGCTTTACCTCTACGTGTCCCTCCTGAATGGCAGCCTCCACCCTTTCTACTGCCTTTGAATTTGGCTGTGACAGTCCAATGATCCATCCTTCCAGTCATCCTCTGCCTCCCCATCACAACCTCCTCTTCCCCATGTTTTCCAAGTCCAACTTCTGCCTCTCTGCTCATTTCCTGTTAACTATCACCGACCTTTAAACCTCTGTGGCCACTAGTCATCCCCTACCTTTTCGGCACTGTGTTTTGGAACCATTCATATTCTACATGTGTTATGAGAGTGTAAGATTTCAATAAATGCCAGTCTTATATGAAAATGACGAATGGAGAAGGCTGAATTCCATTAAAATGACATCCTTATTGTGATGTTAAAATGATCACTGGTGAGATGACATTAGTGTTAAGAAATAACTAAGTATGTAGCATGTGCCGTAGAAATGACAAATCTTATTTAGACTCATGGAACCACTTTCTCAAAACTGTTCAGCTTTGTCCTTTAGGTTCAGTATGACAGCATGACAGCGCCACTGTCTGCCAGAGCATTTGCCTTTACTCTTCTAAACCTCTACATATACTGTTCTTCAGAGCAATAAACACCACTCACCTCATGCTATTGGCTGTTCGGTGTATCATTCCACTCCCTATAAAGTCTTTCAACTGCAATGAATTAGGTGCATTGTTTTTAGCATCTGACTGAAGCACATTCTACATTATAACCACATTCTTACTTGAGGTATGATCTGACTATGCATGCAAATGCACTATGTCATTTGTCAAGAGTTATTTTGCAATAAAATCCTTTTTTTCTGCAAAAAATGTTTTTTTTAAAATACAACCTGCCAACCAAGGCCTGTGTTGCTTTCAGTAGGGAAAGACACCTGTTCAGTATGGTTTCCCTCTCCTATGGTAAGCATTTCTTTCATTTGTTTTTGTTACCTTCTCTGCTGATATGCAGGATATTAGAATGCTTGGCATCATCGATTGATAGCTTGCTGCCTCCCCTTCTCCTACTCCGGTCATTGCTCCTCCTCTCCACTTGGAAGCTATTTTGTTGAACATACACCCCCCAAACTCTTTCTAGTACTCACATCGGTTTGCCATCCTCCCATACTGTGATGCACAGATGCATCACCTTTACCCTTTCCAGCCTGTACTTGAAATTACACTCAGAGTATTGGGCTTTAGCATGTGCATGTCCAGAGTTATTTGTAAGTTGCTGCAATTGCATTCTTCACACAGAAGACTTCAGAGCACACACATGGTTGAGACAAAAGCAGCTGTTTCTTTGTTTTGCATGTTCATATGAAAAAGGAAGAAAAAAAACCTGCTTTCAACATATAGTATTTTTATCAATTCCTGAATGATGCTGGTGCATTTATTCATCTCCTTGTGTTTGCTTTGTTCGCCTTCATCTCCTTGTGTTTGCTTTGATCGCCCTTCATCTCCTTGTATTTGCTTTGTTCGCCTCTTTCATCTCCTTGTGTTGGCTTTGTTCGCCCTAAGTTGGTAGGGTATGCCCAGACGTGGGTCCCTTGCTCACTTTGCCACTGGATTCAAGCTAGCCTAGCTTATGAGGGGTGTTACTCCGAAACCGGTCCCAGGATGCTTGTTTCCGGTTCAGGGAAGACCTGGCTTGGCAGTTCAGGCTGGACTGTTCCCATGAGGCACAGGGTCAAGACAGATTTGCATATAGCTGTGTCTGAACTGAGGTGGCGAAGTAAGCTAAAGAACGATGATGAATTCAACCCAGATCTGTGACTGGGAGTGTGTGTCTGAAAAGTTTCAGCGCTCTGTCCATCATCTCCTTGTGTTTGCATTTATGTACTGCCCAGGAATACAATGGTGAGTTTGCAGGTATCATCTGCAGATATTATGTGCAGAGAAATTGGATTTTCAGCAGCCCTTCCAAGCTCGGCTTCATATTTTAGAGGACCAATGATCCCAGACACTGGTGGAAAAAAATCACAGGAAACATGATGTGTATTGTGAAGAACTTAAAATGGGCAATTTGAATTTAAGAAGGTGGCAAGTTTTTCATCCTAGTAGTTGTAAATGTTCTTTAAACCGGATCAGTGATATAATATCGATCCTACAGATACCAAGAACCACAAATATTGGAAATTAAATATCGGCTCTGTATCCATACCTATAAAAATCACTAATATCGAGCACACAAATAAGGTTAACAAAAATATTGATTTTTACATATATCTATAACAAAACTATTGGAAAAATACCATGTCAAAAACATCGATTATCACAATATCAACTACACAATTATCATCAAAATAACAAATAAATTCAATAAAAAACACCAAAAACCCTATTTGTGCATTAACCAATTACTTCAATAAATCCTAAACTTTAAAAAAGATCTACAATAAATTAAAATATATTACATCACCCAAAAAATTTAAAATTAACCCAATAAAAAGAACACACCTATAAAATATATCATAAATACACCAAAACATTATTATTAACTATAAACATTTAAATACAAATGACAATATAAAATAGTATATTAAAGCAAATAAATTCATATTTAAATAAATACAGTTAAATATATAATACTACTGAAAGAAAACATAAATTAGCGTTTACCAAACAAACATTTAACTGATAAAACATTATAATTATACTAAATTAACCAATAAAATAAAACCATAAATAACTTTAACCAATCAAACAGCTCAAGCAATTACACAAACAATATAAAAGGCACATTAATTAAAGCAAATAATTACTCCAAAAACTACAAACACTGCAAGAGGAGGAAACTGCCAGATTCTTGCTACAAACAATTATAGAAGAAAATTCATATTCAAGTAAGTAATACTTACATTTAAACTAAAAATTAAATATAACTAAACTAAAATATTGTTTGTTAACAAGTAAATAGTAGCACGCTCTGTAACTTTTATTGTTTTACACAGACTACCTGGACAAAAATAAAACAACTCGAAACCAACAAGCTGCTACAAATTCTCAACTTTAACAATGCACCAATTTATAAAATAAAGTGAGAATACATAAATAATAAAATAGAAACTCACCCAAACAATGCCCAAAAACAAATGTAACTCCTTAAACCTCGACAAACTAGGAAAAAAAAACAATCTAACTTACGCTAACTTTTTTCCTCTTTCAACAAAAAACAAACATCTGCTCCACGTTTAAATGAGCTGAAAGGAAAAGCTGCCAAACTGTGCAAAACATCTAAACAAAACATACAAGTAAGTAAATAAAATAAAAGTAACTGCATTTTTAAATGTATTAATAACTAGCATGCAAAACTTAACTATAATATATAGTTATATGATTAAACGACTTACAGATATAATGACAGAAGGCTCCAACTTTATCAATTCACAAAAAGGAAAGCAAGTATAGATTCATATGGGCTACACCTACAGCCAAGAAAGCGCATCAACAGAAACTATAAACTAAAAATGTACTAAATATTATTCGAATGCATGCTTTGGAAGGGCAACTACAAATGAAAATGTTGTCATTAATGTAAAAGAGCACAACCACCCCCAAATGCTACATAAATAGAAGTGAGAGAAATTTTACAATACATAAGAGAGTCAAGCACTAGTTCTCAAGAACCCACAACCAAAATCCTTAAAGTCCCTGAACATACAACTGGCCAAGTCCCATCTATCCCCCCTTTAAAACGTCTAGTTCCTCGGACTAAAAAAGCCACCAGCGACACCCCACCTGCTCCAAAAAGATACCAGGACATAGGCATACCATAGACATAGCAAACCATTTAACAAATTACACATTCAGAGGAACCCTTCCTTTTGCATGATAATAAAAATAATGAAAAATGAATGCTAGTCCATTGTAAACAACTAAATGAAATTTACCCAATGCCAAACCTGGATTATGGATGAGACCTTCAAAATGTGCCCCAAACCATTCACTCAGATATACACCAGACATGGTGAATATCCAACCACCAATATTCCTTTCATATATGCTTTACTCCCTAAAAAACAAAGCAGAAGCTACTATGAACTCCTAAACTATATAAAACAACAAACAAATAACTACTACCCCCAGAGAATAATCACAGACTTTGAACAAGCTATGATTCAACCAGTACTACAAATTTACCCCCACACAGCCATACAAGGCTGTTACTATCACTTTAAATAAAGTATATGGCAACGCCTCCAAAAATCTACACTAAGGGTCTGATTTAGATCCTGGCGGTCTTACCACCATTCCATTGCGGTGGCGGTCTTTCACCCACCATATTTAGATGCATGCAGGCTGACCCGCTGTCCGCTTCAACGGAGTGTTCCCAGCAGCGGTCGCGACTCACCACAGCCGACACGGCGAACTCCAATGCTGGCAAATGCTACTCCGTTGCCGTCAGGGTGGCAGGCTCCCGCCAATCAGATTTAGATTTCACAGTTGTGCTGGTGGTCTCTGTAGGAAGGTGGAATCTGACTATATGGTTGCCCCCACTTTTTTTCTGGTGTTTTGCTGGTTTATGACTTAGTTGGACTGGGACCCTGCTATTCAGGGCCCCAGTCTATCTGCTTCCTCTTTAAAATGGTTTCCATGTGCCTTAGGCACATCTCTGATTGGAATCTGGAGTGCCCTTATAAGTCCCTAGTATATGGTATACTATGTACCCAGGGCATAGGTACCTCAGAGGCCTACCAGGGGCTGCAGCATGTATTGTGCCACCCCTGGAAGGCCATCCAAACTGACACCACAGGTCTGCTACTGCAGCCTGGGTAAGGTGGTGCATGCACCCCTTACTGTGATATAGGCTACCTATATCACTACATACATACACACATATAAACCTATAAGTCACTCCTATGGCAGGCCTTATCAATCCTGAAGGCAGAGTGCGTGGTTCCTATGTGAGAGGGTGCCCCTGCATGAGCAGGGCCCCTCTGCAGCGTTCGGAGACCCTTCTCTGATGCTGTTTGTAGTGCAGCCTGACCATATACTCTTAAGCGCATTATAACCTCGCGTTAAATGCTAACTTTGGGATGGCTGCACTGAAACATGTCGTGTTTCATGTCAAACATCTTGGAATACTACCCCCCCGCCAGTTCTGGCGGCGGGGGTAGCATTCCACCCTTCTAGAGGGAAAGACATGTACACACCGGTATGCCCGGTACTGAGTTTCCAGAGCCCTGCCATCACAAAATGGATGCCGCTGCCACAGAGACGAGTCTGGCCTCCTGCTGCTGACCGAAACTCCGGCAGGGGAGGCCTGGACAATAGGTTTCCTATCCCAGGGAGGTGTGACCACCTCCCCAGACAGGATAGTGTGTATTGGGGCTGGGCGGGAGCACTCTCTGGTGCTTTGAAGTCCTGCACTGGGGGCACATTTGGTGTCCCTGTGCATACCCCAGTTCAAACCGGCTCAGGGGCTTCCAGCCCCTGCTCTGGCGCGAAACTGGACAAAGGGAAAGGGGTGTAACCACCCCTCTGCCCTGGCCCTCCCATAGGTGGGGCCACAGAGTATGTCCAACCCCTACCTTAGTATAAGTAGGGGAACCCAGTCCTTAGGACTTTAGATTTACCTGGACGAAACTCTGATACAGAATCCTGGACCTTCAAAGCTCTACTTTAAGATTAGAGGACTGAAGAATCTCCCTTGGGGTCAAGGAGTGACTCCCCTGCTTGGCAGGCACCAAAGAAGCAATTGTCTGGTCTGCATCGCTGAAGCTCCCGTCGGACGCCGAAGTCTTTGCATCACCAGAGATAGATTTCCAGACTTCCCCGAGGCTGCCCTGAGTCCCCAGCGAAGCTGAGGCCCGTAGCTGTCGTGGGTAACGTGGAACCATGACCCCTGGATACCGATCGCATTTGCAAGTGCATCCTCTTCTGGGTCTTCCACGAAGTCGTGCTTTGGGCTCTGAGTAGCCCCAGCCTCCAGCACCAACTGCCCTGAAGATCACTGGCCTCCACTCCACGAGTGTCCTGTGAGTCAGCTCCACGTGCATCATCTCGAGGCTCCTTCGCGGTCGCTAGTCCGTTGGCTAGTAGGCCCTCACGAAGGCCAATCTTTTTCTGCTTGGGCTCCCTGGTTGCTCCAGGTGTGCCCTGACTTATCCTCGCTGGGTGAGTCTCCCAAACATTGCTGGTCTGCAACATCGTCCTTCTTCTATTTCCACAAGACTTGCCGTTGCCAAGGCTTGTTGGGTCCAATCCGGTCGCCGACACCCCTGCAATCGACAGACGTCGTGGGCAGCTCGAATCCAGCTCCTGGTTGTCGTCGACGCCTCCTGGACCTCGTAGCTGAAGAGTCAAGACGACCGTCAACCTACCTGAAGCACTCGACATCGGTGGGCATCTGCTCATCGCCTTCCTGGTCACTGGCTAGTGACCCAGACTCTGTCCCCTCTGCTTTCAGGTTCTTCAAATCTTCGATCCACCTTTGGATCCCCCCGAACACTTTCGACTTGGCCGCCAGCAGCACTTTGCAGCAGATTGCCATTGAAAGAGACGACGAAACCCAACCCCGAAAGACACCTATGCACCCGGCTCCCTGGGTGAGGTAACTCGAGTACTCCGGTGCTCCCGTGGGTATTGACACTAGAACAGCCTAGTTCTCAAAGGGTTTGCTCCAAGTCCTCCTCTAAGTGTCCCTTTTCTTTTAAATTCTAATCGCGACTTTCCCCATAGAAGTTAACGGTGGTTCGCGGTTGTGTTCATACACTGCACGCGTCCCCCGTGGGTCCCCTGTGTCACTGCCTTGGGTGGTTCCTTGTGGTCCAAGCACTTCTACAGGCTCTAGGCCTTGTGTCTAGCTCAGTCGTGGTTCTTATACCACTTTATTGGTATATGGTTTGGTACGCCCCGGGGGCTCAAACGTGTTTTTGTGCTATTACTGTAGATAACTAACTCGTAACGTATGTACTTCGAACTCTAGCCTCATAAAGGGACTAGAGGGGTGTGTTTAGTAATAAATACATATATTTTGAATATATACCTGGTGTGGTCCTCTTTCATTTGGTCACTCAAGAGATTATAGACTGGTAAAACAAGCTGCTTTACATTCCTTCAAGACTTAGCCTGAAGGCTGCTCTCCATAGCTACCACTAGGATAGCTTTCAATAAAGGTTATCTTTAACCTATCTCCAATAAGGGGTTGTTTGGACTGGTGCAAGGTGCCCACTATAATTAGTGGACAGCATATGCCAGGCCAACTTCTCACATTGGTGTGCAGCGTGTGGGATTCCAGCTTGCTATTGTTTCACCAGATAATCTCAATTGAATTGATCAACTGAAAACCACTAAGGGTACCTAAGGTACATATAAATCAAGCTTAGTAATACAGTAAGTTCTACTGAACTTAGAGTTGTGTGTTAAGGGACAGCACACCCTTTCTACAACTCAAGAGAGTTTAGTAGGCCACACTAGAGTAGGTAGTGCATACACCACACCTCACTAGTAATGTCTTCAAAGCCAGGACCCAGTGAGTCCTTGCCAGAAGCCAGTGGGCTTCTTCCCTCCAAGTATGATAAACTCCCATTCTTGGAATTGAGAGCATTATGCAATACTAGGAAGTTGAAGGCAGGCAAAAGTGCCCGCACCCAACACCTCAGGGAGGTGTTACTAGCTGATGATCTCAGCAGGCCCCTAGGGTCTGAAGGGGTAGGCAAAGAGGGTGGGGCAGAAGATGAGGAAGGGGCCAGGGGTGAAGAAACCCAGGCCCCCCCCTCTGAAACTGGCCAGGAAGGTGAAAATGACCTTGTCCTGGAAAACCCAATTCCTCCTGTGGAGGAAGAGGAGGAAGATCAGACTGACCTCCCCTTTGTCCCCCCAGGAAGAGTTCTGAGTGTGCCCAGAAGGTCTAGGTCTCCTTCTCAGGAGTCCAACCACTCTGACACCTCAATAGGGACCTCTGTCTCCTCTCATAGGAGGGAATCCTCTCATTAAAGGAGAAAGAGACTGATTCAGTATGAGCAAGCTCAGCTTGAACTCAGAAAACAGCAATTGGCTATAGACAGGGAGTCCCTAGATCTCTATAGAGAGAGACAAAAGTTGGGACTAGAGTCCCATGGTGGCAGCAATTTCCCCAAAGATAGGGAAAGGTCTTATGACCATAGAAACCTGAGCAAGATTGTCCCTCCCTACCAGAGTGGGGATGACATCCACAAATGGATAACTGCTCTAGAGAGGGCCTGTAAAGTACAGAGGGTCCCTCAGGAGCAGTGGGCAGCAATCTTGTGGCTCTCCTTTGCAGACAAAGGTAGAGATAAGCTCCTCACTGTTAGAGAGGAGGATGCTGACAATTACAAAGTCTTGAAGAGCGCTCTGATAGATGGGTTTGGCCTAACCACTGAACAGTATAGGTTGAAGTTCAGAGACACCCAAAAGGCTCAGACTCAAGACTGGGTTGATTTTGTAGATTGTGCTACTAAGGCTCTGGAAGGTTGGATACATGGCAACAAGGTGCATGACTTTTTAGGATTGTACAATTTGATTATGAGGGAGCAGATCCTTAATAATTGTCAAAACCAGCTTTTACACCAGTACCTGGTGGACTCTGATCTGACCTCTCCCCAAGAATTGGGAAAGAAGGCAGACAAATGGGTCAGAACCAGAGTAAAGACTAAGAATCAGGGTGGTGACCAGAAGAAAGATTCTACCAAGTCCCAAGAGAAAGGGGGGGGATAAATCTAAGGATAAATCCACTACAGGGCCCCAAAAGTCCTCTTCTGGGGGTGGGTCCCAAACTCCTTCCTCTCCTGAAAAGAAACCATATTGCCATGTCTGTAAAAAGCCTGGACACTGGAAAACTGATCCCAGTTGCCCCAGGATTGGCAATAAAGAAAATGTTCCTCCAACAACTACTACCACCCCTCCTGGTACTACCAGTAGTAATCCTCCAGTGGGAAGTAGTGTACCCAAAAAGTTAGGTGCTTTTGCAAGAGGAACAGAGGTGGGCCCTAGTTTAGACAGGACCCCCTCAACAGACTCCTCTGACTCTGATGGTGGTGTAGGATTTGCCACCTTTACCATGGGTCCCAATGCATTGGGCAGGTACAGACTGGAGCCAATAATTAATGGTCAGAAAGCTGTGGCATTTAGGGACACAGGGGCTAGTGTCACCATGGTGGCAGGGAACCTAGTCCCCCTCACCAGCTTTTACCTGAGTTTAAATACCAGGTGACCAACATTGATGGTGTCAGAACAGATCACCCCATGGCCATAGTCAATCTCAGCTGGGAAGGGGTCACAGGCCCCAAAAAAGTGGCAGTGTCCCCAACCTTGCCTGTAGATTGCCTGATGGGCAATGATCTGGAAATTTCAGCCTGGGCTGAAGTTGAAAACCAAACCCATCTGAGAATGCTGGGCGTCCCTGTAAAAGTTAGTGGGGCTGTGATGGCCACAGCCCCAGCCCAGGGAAATTTTGGAGATGTGGAGCCTGGAAGAATGGCCCACTCTCCCCAAAAGAGAGCACAAGGGTTGAAGAAAAGTCTTCTTCCCTCCAGACAGTAGGTAAGGGTCAGCCTCCTCAGGGAACTGACCCTACCCCTAGTGAAGGAACTGCCCCAGAGGTAGTCAGGCCTGGCCTGGCCACACCCCTGATGGCAGAGGACCCTTCCAAGGTGGTACCCAGTCTGGAGCAGGTAACCTGCCCCTCTCTACCCTGCCTCAGTCAGCCCAGGGCTGCAGAGGTCAGGGAGGTCAGTGGACCCCCAGGGCCCCCTGTCCAGAGGAACCCCCCATCAGCAGATTAGGGGCACCCAGGCTAGTAGCCCTAGCCAGGTGAAAATTCCTCAACACACTGAGGGATCCCCCATACCTTTGTGTAGGGACCTCCCCCAGAAGGACTCTGTTAGGCAAGGGCAAACCTGGGACCAAAGGTTCCAAACCTGCCATGTCCCTCCAGTGGTCCATCCAAAGGGACCCAACCCCCAGCTGTAGGCAGCCAAAGGTTGACCCTTAGAGCACAGTGCAACTCAGTCATGGAAAGACAGGCATACATGGTGACCAGTGATCTGAGGAAGCTGAGACCAACCTTCCTAGGGCCTCACTTCCCTACTCAGACACCTCACCAGCCTTGTACTTTACCAAAGCACACCACAGGTAGTAATTCCCCATGGTGGAGACCCTCTCATACCCTTAGGGTGAGGGATTGCTTAGTGGACCATAAGATAGGGGCAACCATGCTAGTGCAGGTGCTTCCTTATTTGGCCACTTAGTCAATAAAGGCTCAACTGGCCAAGGTTAGCCTTATCTCCTTTCGTTTGGGGGGTTATGTAGGAAGGTGGAATCTGACTATATGGTTGCCCCACTTTTTTTCTGGTGTTTTGCTGGTTTATGACTTAGTTGGACTGGGACCCTGCTATTCAGGGCCCCAGTCTATCTGCTTCCTCTTTAAAATGGTTTCCATGTGCCTTAGGCACATCTCTGATTGGAATCTGGAGTGCCCTTATAAGTCCCTAGTATATGGTATACTATGTACCCAGGGCATAGGTACCTCAGAGGCCTACCAGGGGCTGCAGCATGTATTGTGCCACCCCTGGAAGGCCATCCAAACTGACACCACAGGTCTGCTACTGCAGCCTGGGTAAGGTGGTGCATGCACCCTTTACTGTGATATAGGCTACCTATATCACTACATACATACACACATATAAACCTATAAGTCACTTCTATGGCAGGCCTTATCAATCCTGAAGGCAGAGTGCGTGGTTCCTATGTGAGAGGGTGCCCCTGCATGAGCAGGGCCCCTCTGCAGCGTTCGGAGACCCTTCTCTGATGCTGTTTGTAGTGCAGCCTGACCATATACTCTTAAGCGCATTATAACCTCGCGTTAAATGCTAACTTTGGGATGGCTGCACGGAAACATGTCGTGTTTGGTGTCAAACATCTTGGTGCTTTGAAGTCCTGCACTGGGGGCACATTTGGTGTCCCTGTGCATACCCCAGTTCAAACCGGCTCAGGGGCTTCCAGCCCCTGCTCTGGCGCGAAACTGGACAAAGGGAAAGGGGTGTAACCACCCCTCTGCCCTGGCCCTCCCATAGGTGGGGCCACAGAGTATGTCCAACCCCCTACCTTAGTATAAGTAGGGGAACCCAGTCCTTAGGACTTTAGATTTACCTGGATGAAACTCTGATACAGAATCCTGGACCTTCAAAGCTCTACTTTAAGATTAGAGGACTGAAGAATCTCCCTTGGGGTCAAGGAGTGACTCCCCTGCTTGGCAGGCACCAAAGAAGCAATTGTCCGGTCTGCATCGCTGAAGCTCCCGTCGGACGCCGAAGTCTTTGCATCACCAGAGGTGGATTTCCAGACTTTCCCGAGGCTGCCCTGAGTCCCCAGCGAAGCTGAGGCCCGTAGCTGTTGTGGGTAACGTGGAACCGTGACCCCTGAACACCGATCGCATTTGCAAGTGCATCCTCTTCTGGGTCTCCCACGAAGTCGTGCTTTGGGCTCCGAGTAGCCCCAGCCTCCAGCACCAACTGCACCGAAGATCACTGGCCTCCACTCCACGAGTGTCCTGTGAGCCAGCTCCACGTGCATCGTCTTGAGGCTCCTTCGCGGTCGCTAGTCCGTTGGCTAGTAGGCCCTCACGAAGCCAATCTTTTTCTGCTTGGGCTCCCTGGTTGCTCCATGTGTGCCCTGACTTATCCTCGCTGGGTGAGTCTCCCAGACCTTGCTGGTCTGCAACATCGTCCTTCTTCTATTTCCACAAGACTTGCCGTTGCCAAGGCTTGTTGGGTCCAATCCGGTCGCCGACACCCCTGCAATCGACAAACGTCGTGGGATAGCTCGAATCCAGCTCCTGGTTGTCGTCGATGCCTCCTGGACCTCGTGGCTGAAGAGTCAAGACGACCGTCAACCTACCTGAAGCACTCAACATCGGTGGGCATCTGCTCATCGCCTTCCTGGTCACTGGCTAGTGACCCAGACTCTGTCCCCTCTGCTTTCAGGTTCTTCAGATCTTCGATCCACCTTTGGATCCACCCGAACACTTTCGACTTGGCCGCCAGCAGCACTTTGCAGCAGATCGCCATTGAAAGCGACGACGAAACCCGACCCCGAAAGACACCTATGCACCCGGCTCCCCTGGGTGAAGTAACTCGAGTACTCCGGTGCTCCCGTGGGTATTGACACTAAACAGCCTAGTTCTCAAAGGGTTTGCTCCAAGTCCTCCTCTAAGTGTCCCTTTTCTTTTAAATTCTAATCGCGACTTTCCCCATAGAAGTTAACGGTGGTTCGCGGTTGTGTTCATACACTGCACGCGTCCCCCGTGGGTCCCCTGTGTCACTGCCTTGGGTGGTTCCTTGTGGTCCAAGCACTTCTACAGGCTCTAGGCCTTGTGTCTAGGTCAGTCGTGGTTCTTATACCACTTTATTGGTATATGGTTTGGTACGCCCCTGCGGCTCAAACGTGTATTTGTGCTATTACTGTAGATAACTAACTCGTAACGTATGTACTTCGAACTCTAGCCTCATAAAGGGACTAGAGGGGTGTGTTTAGTAATAAATACATATATTTTGAATATATACCTGGTGTGGTCCTCTTTCAATTGGTCACTCAAGAGATTATAGACTGGTAAAACAAGCTGCTTTACATTCCTTCAAGACTTAGACTAAAGGCTGCTCTCCATAGCTACCACTAGGATAGCTTTCAATAAAGGTTGTCTTTAACCTATCTCCAATAAGGGGTTGTTTGGACTGGTGCAAGGTGCCCACTATAATTAGTGGACAGCATATGCCAGGCCAACTTCTCACAGTCTCCTAGCAGCGGCTCCCTGACGGAGGGAGTTCGTCGCGGTACGCACTCATCAATGCATCATCACTGTGGCCATTGGATGGATGCTAGTAAAACACACCTGATGTCCATTGGCCAAATGGAAACACCTGCATACCACACTATAAAACACACCCCTTTTCAGACCATGATACTTTGCCATTCCAGCTCCACCACAACATTTACAACCAGAACTTTTATCAGTCAAGTGAGTTTTTCTTTTGCTTTTCCGTGTTTCTTGTCCCTTTATCTTATTTCATTTATTTCCTTGTTGTTCATTTTCTTTGAGTTCAGTATATTTGTTTGCACAATGCCAGGACCCAAAAATCCCTATTTACTGAGGGACAATTGTCAGTTATGGTGGATGAAATCATAAGAATAGAGGTACAATTGTTTAGAGCTCAAGTCCAAAATACACCCCATCACAGAAAAGGCAAATGTGGGCCAGAATAGTCAACAGAGTGAATGCTGTAGCTAACTACCTGCGCACACAGGAGGAAATTAGGAAGAGGTGGAAAGACCTGCGGGGAGGGTGAGCTCCCTGGCTTCCAAGCATCACATGGAGGCCTAGAGGACTGGTGGTGGTTCACACAGGTCCCCCTTACAACTCATGCCCTGGGAGGAGAAAGTCTTGCAGATCCTACATTCTGAAGGCTTGACAGGAATACTTGGTGGAGTAGAGTCTGGTAAGTTACACTTTACAAAGTCCAACTAAACCTCAATGTTCTGTTTGTTCTCAACTCAGCTGTTGCCGATGTGTCCTGCACATATTTTCCGAACATACAAACCTCAAAGTATCAGTATCAGATAATTTGGATAGTTTGTGTGAATATATTGTGTTGCATCCAAGATTACAGGTGTCAATCTCCATTACATGACACATGATGGTAGGTTGCCTGTAGGTGTTACAACACAAAATAAACCGATAGCCATATATGTGTCAAATTGCTAGTCTCTGTCCCATTTCAACTGCATATTTTCCACAGGTATGTTCCACTAACCATTTTGAAAGTGTTGAGAAGTTGTCTTTGAAATTACTACAACTACCATGATGCCCTGTTTCTGTTTTCTCAAAGAATATTGCTATGTTATATTACTCATTCCCTCTTGTCTAACATAAGTGCCTAGTACTGATCAATCTTTATTCATTGCTCTCATCTGAAAATGGTTTGTGTTGTTTTCTGAATGTTGTTCAGTTCTTCTCAACCAATTGAATTGATGTCTTGACTTTCACAAGTCAAACTGTGTTGACCCACAAAATGTAAGGCATGAACATTACTATGCTGAATATAAGTGGTACTTGCAAAAATTGACTCTGCACTGTTCACATGATGACTAATGTCAAACATCCATCCAAGTTGTGTAAATGTCTACTTTGAAGTCAGCTAGGCATTGGATTTGTCAGTTACACATTTTACCTGTCTACTGAGTTGGGTTGAATGGTTGGGAGATATGAGCTATACTTCCTAATCACTTCATAAACATTTCAGGACATCTTATTACCCGCTTATTTGAAGTTGGACTGTTTGAAATTGCAAAAGGTTAGGGCAATATGTTCAATAGCACTGAAAGCTTTAATTATAATAATATCTCAAAATAAATTCTTCTAGGTATCTACATTGTTTGTCTCTTGTTGAAAGAGATAAAAGGGGGCAGGAAAACTGAAGGTTGCTAAAGAACATGAGGTTTAGCATTCACAGTTGAATTATTCCTGATATTTGCAAATTTAGATTGCAATATAGACAATATTTTGTTACTCATCTCTTGAAGCACACCAGCCTCCTTCTTCTGTTCTGTGGTGGCCAGGAGATGGATGAGTGATTCACATCCTTACCAGTGTTGCAACACAACAGAGATTTCTGTGGAACACCTGTTTGAATACTATTTCTATAATCAAATGCATGAGTTGGTGACAGTGCAGATGGCACGCCTATTCTGTTTGCCCAGAATGCATATATGGGTGATGGTAGCACATATTTATTTTTGATGGGACACATGAGGGACTGGAGCCTATTATAGAAATCCAGAAGATCCTGTCCATAGAATGGTATGGATGCATTGGTGGTGGGAATCTCAGATTTACCATTACGTTTTAAGAAGACATCATACACCTCAAAATAGAACCACAGCGTCAGATTCTGAAAGCAGTTACACCTTAACGGCAAACTGGATAACATGAGCATACAAAAAGAAATAAATGCCAAATTAAGAAAGAAGGGTAGCAAGGAGTTGAGGAAACACTTTGAAAAAGCTGGGCAAGCTTTGGTGATGTTACACTCGAGAGAAAAAGTGCTCTGTGAACTAGGGTTTTAATGTCTATGCATAAGGGCCTCACTAAGTTAGTGACCTTTGGTAAGGTATTCTTTCCTCTTGGCGTTATTCTCCATATTTTGAATTTTGTCCAGATACAACAAAAAAAATGGTGCAAAACAGCACTGATCGGTGCAATAAAAAAATTAGCAAAACAGTGCATCTTTACCGGATGCAGTATGGTGTTAAATAGCACTGCTCTCCGAATTAGCACCTGTCAGGCAGTGGACCATAAATCTGTGCCCTGCATTCTCCCTGTTTGAAATTTTTGAAGTCATTGGATAGACTATACCAAGAGTGTGCTTCAAAGTAATTCCCTCTAATTGTATAATGTTTATCAAGTAGCACTGCCTAGGAGTTCTCTGACCCAAGTGCAGGAATTTTCATTTTTCTGTACTGAAATTGTTTTACTACCTCTCTGCTCTTAATTAGAATTTTCTGAAGAGCCATCTCATGTCTCAACTCTGCCTCAGACATGTACTCTTATACAAGTAAAGCCTTTATTACGGGTGGCCACTTAATTCAGATGGGGATGGTAACAGTTGTCACCGTCCACATCAGAAGTAAGAAAACAGATGAAATCTCAGTGTGAAAGGCTGGGGAAAAATGAAGGTCTATGTGTCGTCGATGAAGAGAAGAGGAACACCTTCCTCTCAGGTTCTCTGCAATTTGACTAATAAAGATGGTACAAATTTAAACTCATTATCATTGATCCCTGCAGCACTTCACTAGTCCACTGGTTACTCTCCTCTCCTTGGAGCAAATGACATTAACAAGCAAGTATTCCTACCAAACACAATCGTCAGTCTGGACTGATATAGAGACTAATTGAACAAGCATTTGCAATGCAATAAGTCTCATATTTGCAAGAGTTAGAGCTATTGGCGATGTAAATGAAAATGTGTTTTGGTTTGCAGTGCAGTCGCCTTTGGGAATTTATAAGTGTTTAGCGATGCACTTTCTAGCGTAAGTAAATAAATAAATACATACAAAAGATATGCAAGATCTGACCTTGTGTAATGTAATGGTGGGGGGAGAGCAGAGAGAGAGGCAGCAGAAAACCAGAGAGAGACAGAGTCTGGAGAAAGAGAGCACAGGAGACACACCTCACATGTCTGGAGCTGCAGTAAGACATGTGCGGCAATGACACACAAGATGATCCTTGGGAGTGGAGGGGGGTGGGGTAACAGAGGGAGATGAGAGGAAGGGAGAGACCGAAAGAAAGATAAGGAGAGACAGCACAACTGTGAAAGTGCCCCCACAATCCGTGTCCTGGCCCCTGCAGTGTTAGGCGAGACAGCAGAACAGAAAGAGAGAGGGTTGGGGAAGAGAGAGCAGGGAGAGGATAGGGAGACAGCAAGGGCATGCAAGGAGCTGTAGTGAGATATCACTCAGTTACATACAGTCCTACAGCAAGCTGATCCCTGGTGTTGGGGGGGAGTGGTGACTACAGACAGATTGAGGGGGCAGTTGAGGAACGGGCGGGGGAGGGTGTGAGAGAGACAGGAGAAATAAGAGTTCAGGTAGACAGTCGGTGCATGTTTGAAACTGTAGTAAGACTGCTCTGGAGGTGACTCCTATCCCACAGACAGCGGATGCAGAGAGAGGGGGGGAGGAAAGACAGCAGGCAGCACCAGCAGAGAGAGGAAGAGGACCTCGTAGGAGGGACAGGGAGAGGCTTGACGGGTGAGAAGAGAAAGTGAGGACGAAAGGCCGAGCGGAAAATGAAACTTTAGTTAATGTATTCATGCAGCACTGATGCTGCCTGAAGATCGTTTCTAAGCCCTTCGTGAGGGGTTACAGACAGCAAGGATTATAGAGGATCTGGAGGTAGGATCTGGGCTTCCCTCGCAGATCTTGTGCACAATTTCACTTCTTGTGAAACATGCACTGAATACCATAAACAAAGCCTTGCCACGGCGTGGAGTTCCGCCCCCTTGCTCCGAGTAGAAGCGAGACACACTGGGGATGGCAGGAGCTCTGCAAGGAGCTGGACAAATGCTAAGAGTGTCCTCAAGCAGATCCAAACCCGGCCTGAACTAAGAGAGGTGGCACAACCTTGAGCAAAACAAAAGCACAGCATCTGAGAAAAAACACAATGTAGAAAATAAAACAAAACATGTCAGAACCGGTGTACTTCAAGAGGCGTCCAGCTTGCCTGAGGCACGACTCCACTGTAACAACGCGGACAACAAAGGGGGGCGGCAGGGAGTGCGCGATGTGATGTTGCCTCCTCTGTTGTTCAGCTTGAATGAGCGTTGTGTGCACTACAATGAAAAAAAAAGCCTCAGTGCAAAAAGTAAGTGTGGCGTCTGTGTAACTCGCCTATGAGGAAAAGGCATAGAAGATATAAACTTCAGCGAGAGGAGCATTGTAGAAATTGCGTTCTGCCCACCAAATCCTTTTTGCGGGCTGGAAAGTATAACAGGGGTGGAGGGGGGATTGAGACCTTTTGGTAGCCAGTATAGGGTTTAAAGCTTGGAGACAATGGAGGGCACTCAACCATGGAAGGCAATTAGAGTCAGCGCGCGATTTCACTTCTTGTGAAACATGCACTAAAAACCATAAACAAAGCCTTACCTCGGCATGAACTTCCGCTTGCCTTAGGCACAACTTTACTGTTACAACACGGACAATAAAGGGGAGCGGCAGGGAGTGCATGCCGTGATTTTGCCTCCTATGTCGTTCAGTTTGCCTGAGGCATGGACGTCGTGTGCATTATAATGAAAAAAAAAGGCTCCATGCAAAATGTAAACGCGGCATCTGTGAGTGAGGCTCAGTTCAAAAAGTAAATGTGACAGAAAAGGGATGGCTCCTTTAACAAGCCATCACCCAAAGGAAAAAAGGAGTGTGCACAAAAACTCATTAGTTAAAGAAAGTGGAAAACCACGTGTAGCAGGGGCAGTCCATAGGGAGGATCTAAAACAAAAGAAGGAGGGAGTAATTAGACATGCTCACCAAACAGAAGCATGCATTTCTAAAAGGCACGAACTGGAAAGAATGAAAAAAAAGAGGCGGGGCTTCAAGCCACAGTGTACATTACAGCATGCCTCGCAGAGCAGTGCATGTGCTGCCCAGGCTCGCCCTAAAAACGAGTGAGTCTTTGTTCATTAGTGTCAAAAGCTTACTTGAAATCTGATAAGATTTATTGAGCTGATTAATTAAGGACACAAAGGGACTCATTTACAATAATTTGACACACCGCCGTGCGTCAAAATGAAAGGGCAGTAATGCGCCGTATCTATAAGATACGGCGCATTCCTGTCCTTCTCCCTTGTGCTGTCGCACAAACAGCAGCCGTGCACCAGCGCAGACACCCTTGGGTCATTTTGCAAGGGTGCCTGTGCTGAGGGGATCATTAAAGGCATTTCCTCTTTCTATGCGTTCTGCAGAATGCAGCACACATAGAAAGAGGAAAAAACGAGGAGAAATAAAAGTATTTCTCCTCGTTGCAACTCCTTACGCCTCCCCTGGGGAGGTGTAGGATTCTGACACATTCCCAGTTTTACAAAATGTTGTAAATCTGGAATGCATCAGGTTCCATGGATGTTGCGTGGAACACCCACAGCTACACCCATGGAACATCCCTTTCACGCAGAGTTATGCATGAAAGGGAAACATATTTACAAGGTCATCAAAAGTCATGCAGGGTGACTTTACATGGACTTGTAAATATGGGGAAGCCCATTGCGCTGCCGGTGCATCAATAAAAGTGATGCACCGGTGGTGCAATGGGCTTGTAAATAATCCCCAAAATATTTAAAGAACATTTAATTTGCTTTTGGGCAAACATGCAACCTTGTTTCAACGTGGGAGCATTTGAATTTTCCAACTGCATGTGAGATGGTGCTGTAGAATATAAAATCGAAAGCTGATAGTGGCATTTAGACACACGTGCCCACAGATGATGACAAATCGGTAACAGTGTAAGGGAAGCAGTCATGGCTGGCAACATTAAAATATGGTGGGGCGCGATGCCCAAAACACTCACTGTATAAGTTGCACTTGCTAGGCTCTGTCCCGTTCAATGTGTCTCTCCCCGGGGGGATCCTTGTGTCCACGAGTAGGAAAGGGAAAGACTTCCTTCCTGCTCGTGGAACGCGAATCCAACCAATCCTGGATCTGCTCTCATGCTGTGTTCAGCATGAGAGCAGATCCAGGATTGGTTGGAGCAGGCGAACCCAGCGCTCATTTTGAGGCTAGGGGCCTGTGCCTGCAATCTCCGGGATGTTTCACAGCCCTTGGATTGTTGGGTCTACAGTGCGTATATTAGTTAGGACGACTGTAGACAGCCGGCAAACCCGACATGCGCACTGTAGACCTGTGCAGTCATTCTGCATTTGCAGGATTTAGCTCCGTCCCCTCCCTCGTGCTGTACACAGCGCGAGCGGTGGCAAAATAAAAATGGCATTGACATGCCATTTTATTTATTTGTGTTTGGCTGCTGCGTTTGCAGCAGGTGGGGCGAAGCTCCTCCACTCTTTAGGAAGAGCTGCCCTGAAGGGAAGTGGGTTGACCTTATAGTAGTGAGTGTGGGGTGGTGGAATACAACACGGAAAAGAAAGGGACCAAGGTGTCAAAATAGAACAGGCACACTCAGGGGTCTATTTACTAAGATGTAACTCTGTGTTTGAATCACAAAAATGACGCTAAACATTGCTAAATCATTTTTAACTAATTTACTTTCCAGCGCTAAACTTGTTTAGTGCTGGAAAACACTCGAAAGTAGCGCAAAGAGCCTTTGCATTACTTAGCGCCAAGGGGGCGTACCATGAGTGGTGCATGGGTGTTCTTATGCAACCACCCAAGGTTTCTGACGCAAAACCCTATTTACTTAAAAAGGTGACCAGGTTTAGCGCGAGAAAATAGTGCACATTTCAAATAGGTGCTAAGAACGAGCAAAATGCTTTCATTTCTCCTTTCTTTTCTCACTTTGTATGTGTACTGCTGCACTGTACAGCCCACATACAAAGTGGGAAAAGGTTTCAAGTTAGTCTAAGAATGATATTTTGTACTGGAAGGGTTACCTTCCAGTACAAAACCTATGACAGACTCACGGAGACACCTGTGCCTATAGTGCAAAGGTGTGTCCGTGGCGCTTGGCAGCATATTTCTGCGCTGCGCCGGCGCTAGGGAGAGGAGAGGGCCATATTTCTGTATCACCTGTATCACCTGCTCTCTCCTTCTCACACAGTGCAGCATTTGCGGCTGCTGCGCGAGAAACTAGTAAATATTCCCCTCAGTTTCATTATTGTCGTCTTTTAAGCCATAAAAAGCTTCTTACTAAGGTTAAAGAACCTGTTTTCTCTGTATGTGCCACAGCTTCAAGTTTAAAGGTTTCAAGGTTAAATAGCTATTTCCCAGAGGGTATGTAGTACTCCAACTCCATGCTCGTTTGGATATTGAAATATGGTGCGTAGAGTAGTACAGTATTATTTCTTTTACTATAATATATAAAAACTAAAATACCAATACACAGTAAGAGAATAGTCCTCATAGTGCATTGGTAATCTCAGAGCTGGTCCATCTTGGTTCTTTCAGAATTTATCATCAAGCATGCAATACTAATTCAACTGTTTCGTGACAATTAACCAACTGAATGGGCACTCAGATAATTGACCTTGGAAGGATGAAGGGCGGACTTGGCCTGTCAGGATTTGCATACAGATGTAGAAGTAGAAGGGACATAATGCTTTATGGTGCTACCACCACTTTAAGTTGTTTCCACCACTGAAAACCTGCCCATTATTTAGCATTCATCGCGGTCCATACGAAATGATGTAATTGATGATTAATGCTGATGTCTAACTATTTACCTCACTAGTGGTTACTAAATGTCTCTTGTAATGTCACTCTTCGTTCCCCTACTATCTGGGTCACTACAGGCTCATCATTCATTTTTGGGCTTTGTGTTGTGCAATCACACAAATAATCCAACAATTAAAGGTGCTTTGTTTCTTTTCATAATGGACTTACTGTTTACAGTAGGCTTCTGCCATAAGTACTCTTCCCGACTACACCCTAAGCCAACCACCAGCTTTTTGTGGTCAATGCTATTTGTACCTTTTAAAGTTACAAAAACATAGCACAGACAAAACACGGGGAACCAGACTGGGTGTGTGATATTTTCTCAGGCCTGTTTTCTAATAGATGGCTTTGACGCTGTCTGGGAAGATTTGTATTTTTTTTAAAGATAGTGTGTCCTCATATGCTGCTACTCTCTCCCTAAGTAACAGGATTACATGTTGTCTACACGTACGTGCGAAGCTATTGTCGTGATGCTCGCCCCCATAGACAAGGTGCTTTTGCAGAGAACTTGACATCTGGTTTCTAACAAAGCAGTCTTTATTCCCACACTGCAGCGCCTGAAAGTAAACCACAACAGACTGCAGCTAGGGACACGAGCCAGACGACTCTTTAACCATGTAGCATCAAATATGCTCTTGATAATTAGCACATGCGCCGGTGTAATGTGGCACTGTTTCTCCAGAGTCTACATAATATTATTTTTTCATTATTAACTTGGGTGTGGTTACAGAACACTTAACAAGAAGGTCAGGGAATGTTCGTAAAAATCAACTTTGACTCTAAAATTCCCTGAAATATCTAAAAGCATGCGTACATGTTTGGAACACTTACAAATGTCTCTGTTTTCGTCTTCAATAATACTTCTAATGTTGTGGTCTGGTGAAAACGTTTACATGTGATAAGCCTTGGCGTCCATGTTGTTTTAAATTAAATATCTATTGGAGGGAGTCTCTGACTTCAATATTTATTTGTTATCTCTTTTGTACAACACTTATCTATTTTGTAGACCACCAACGTTCAAAGTTAATGTTAATATAATGGTTTTTTTCCTTAACACAGTGTTTATATTCTACCTTTGCGTTATTTTCCGTATGAAAGTTGGGGCTGTGCATTCCCCCATCCCCTGGCAAAGCTATATGACCCCTGTAAAGAGTGTATTGGGATACATTAACATTCTTTAATTTGCTTACTTTATACCGGACACGTTCATTTATGTCTCTTGCTTTTCTAACATTCTATTCAAACAATATTATATTTGGCGGAAGCAACAAAACAAACATAAGTCAATGCTGCTTGGTCAGCCTATTGCACTGCTATAGTACGAATGAGTGAACGAAATATGTGTGCTAGTGGCAGTATGTCTTCTAATGTCAAGGGCCTGACGTATTAAACAGTTTCACTTTCACAAACCCTTCGATTTGCAAAATAACAAGATTTGCAAAAAGAAACTCCGATGTGCAATGTACTAAACCCAAATTTTTTGTTGGAAAATCCTTTCTGACTCACAAAATGGGTTTTGCAACCCATTCCGAATTGCAATTAAGAAGGGGTAAAGGGGTGTGAAAGTGGTGTCTGCTCCTATTTGCGCATTTTTCAATAGGTTGTGACTGTAATTGCTGTCGCAATCTATTGAAAAATCCTCAAATGGAAAGCTGTTACTGAGTGACAGCTTCCCCTTTGAGAATTGTGTTGGGCAGTGTAGGAAATCTGCTTTTTCTGCGTGGTCACTCTGGATTTCTCGCTTTTGCTGGACCCTATATTGCAGCTGGCTATAAAACTCTGTGCACTTTAACTCTATTGACAGATGGTAAGGTGCCTGTGCTTCCCCTTTAAAAATAGCCAAATTGGCATATTTCTAATTGGCATATTTAACATACCTGTAAGTCTAGTATATATGGTTAATGGTGTAATCAGGCCCTGGAAGTTAAATGCCACTAGTAGGCTGCAGCACCCATTGTGCCATCCAGTACAAACATGGCTACAGGTCTACCACTGTAGCCTGACTGTAACAGTGCAAAACATGCACTGTGACCTGTCAAAACAAACCCTTTTTTACAGGTAAAAAGCTTTCTTTTAAATATTAATAAGCCACCCCATGTAGGCCAGGTAGCCCACAAGGCAGGGTACATGGTATTTAAAAGTAGGACAGGCAGAAACTTAAAGTTAATATGTGCCTACAGTAACTAGCACCCAAAAGCTATTTTCAGAATGGAAGGTCTAGCTCCTGAATGTCAAAAACCAGACTACAGATTAAACTTTTTTTTTTTCAATCTTTATTTCGATTTTGAAAAAAACCCATAAAAGATTACATAAAAACATCATACAACAATACTTCAAAGGGTAACCCGCCCGATAATACGCAATTTAAAAAACAATTTAAAAAACAATTTTAAAAGCAGTTATAACAATGCTTTAAAACCCAAATACAAAACTCCACGGTGACCAGCTAAAATCAAACATCTGATTATAAATTGATTAACACTCACATATTCATTAAAAAATACCTAAAATTTCAGTCCCATTCTCTTTCTTGTTAGGTCAACACTAAAAAGGTATCTGCTTACACTAAATACAATTGCTTGTGTTGTGTCTGTTCGCAATAATCTTCCTGCCTCATTACATGATCTAATACCCAAAAGTTGACAGATGGGTTTGATCCACTTCCTCCTAGCATTTGTGTAGGCTGGACAAAAGAATAGCACATGCAATTCATTCTCTTTTGCACCTGTGAAGCAGATATCACAACAACCATTGCTTGCACCACCTACGCTACGTACCCATTTCATAGTATTTGCATTGATCTGCAAAATGCCGTAGCGAAATTTAAGATAAAGAGATTTGGCAAGTTGTGGTTGAATTTCATCTAAAAAGGACTCGAATTTACCGTTTGGTTTTATTGTGAGAAACCTTGTGGATAAAGTACCTAGTTTTGGACAATGTGACAAAGTATCTTGTGTAAATGCCCAAAAAGTCTGTTTCAATAGCTTTTTGATCCCAAAGACAAACCCTGAGGTTCCTCCCAAAACTGTTTTAGTCCTAGTTTATAAAACCAATCCTGTATATGATTCAACCATGGTAACCTTGTAATATTTTTAATTCTAAAAATTTCCTCCAAACCTTCTCTATAGTGAACAAGTTCATCTGTAGCCCACAAACGTACCCAAAATAATAGTGGCCGCAAAGCCGCATGCTGGTCAGTGCGGCGAATGTTTAAATCTATTACTACTGGTGTTAAAGGTGTGCGTGTTGGCAAACATAACAATTTCCTAAAAATGTATTCTCGTACACCATAAAACTATTCTTTGTCACATGTCCCCACAATTCAGCCCCATATAGGCAAGCAGGTTGTACCCTATATTTATATAACTCCAACGCAGGAGAGACAGCTTTAGATAAGCTGCTCTCATGCTTCCTTACTATTGGGACTGAGTTTTGAATTAATATTGTTTTACTTTTATCCAGCTGTGGTCTCCAGTTCATTTTAGAATCTAGAGTAATACCTAAATAATTAAAATTTAGCACATATTCTATCCTCTCATTTTTTACAGTTAAGTTTTTTTTAAAAGATTTGTGCGGATTAACTGCCATGTATTTTGTTTTAGTAGTGTTAATTTCCAAGCCCTTTATTTCACAATAGGTTTCGAAAGTATTAAGTAAGTTTTGCAGACCTTTGGGGGTTTGTGATATTAAAATTGTGTCATCGGCGAATAAAAGTGCCGGTACTGGCACCCCCCAACTTGGGAGAGTCATGCTCGCAGCCCAAGAGATATTCAGGGATATCATTAACGTACAACGAAAATAAGGTAGGGGCCAGCACACAACCCTGCCTTACCCCCTATTTACTTGTATACGATCAGTAAGTTCGCCATTTGGCCCCCATCTAACCCTTGCAAAGTTATCCTCGTGTAACCTAATAATCTGCACGAGGATTTCCCTGGGACACCCAGATCTCTTAATGATTTCCACAGGAGATTTCTGGGTATGAGGTCGAAGGCTGCCTTAAGGTCTACAAACGCTATATACAGATGGGCTTTCTTAACTGTAATATACTTCCAAATTATACAGAGAAATCTAAAAACCTGGTCAATAGTGCTAATTTTTGCTCTAAAGCCTGCTTGGTACTTGGATAAAATATTAAACTCCCCAATCCAATCGCTCAGTTTATTTAAAATTTGACGTGCGTATATCTTTTGTAAAACGTCAATTAGGCTAATCGGCCGATAATGCGACGGATCGTGGCGGTTACCCTTTTTAAAAATAGTTGTGATCTCTGCACCCCTCCACGTTTCAGGAATTGGTGCACCCGATGCAACTGTGTTACACAAAAGATTAACATAGGGAGCCCAAATCTCCTTCTCATGCCTCCATAGGTCACCTGGTATCTTATCAGGCCCAGGGGCCTTCCCTTGTTTTATTGCATTTATTGCTACTATTGTTTCCGCTAAACTAAAGTGTAGAGGGGTCTCACTTAAGTGAATAGCAAGTTCTTCACAATTAAAATTAATATCATTTTTAGTTGTTGAGTATAATTGTGAAAAGTGAGTTACCCATGTATTTGCATCAAGAAAAAGGTCCTTGTTACATTTCCCTTTTTTGTTACCCTTAGATAATAAACGCCAAAAGGTTGCTTGGTCATTTGATTTACATGCTTTTATCAGCTCAGACCAAATATTGTCCTCCCAACTTTTCTTTGCCTTAATTAATACCCCCTTGTAGTGAATCCTTTTTTCCCTTAGGGTTACTATATCCTTATCCTTTGTTGCCTGAATCAGATCCTTTTTTGCATTGCGACATTCTTTATTATACCATGGGTTCTCTAGCAAGGCTGAATTAGTTATTCCCTTTTTTAATTGCTTTGGGGCCTTACTTAATATTGGTTCAAGTCCCTCTACCAACCTATCATGCATTTCCATGATTGGTATCTCTGTTAATGGCAAGTTAATATATGGAGAGACTATTTCTATATAAGTTTCATAATTTTTTTAATGATCTTATCATTCCCCAGAACCAAGGGCCATCTGAGTGCTCTGCGATTGTTCGATACCAGAGGCTCAATTAAACTGTGACAAGGGTCACATCTCCTTAAATGACTTGGCTGAAATAGGGAAGCTGAGAGCGTCAAGCATAAAGGACGATGATCACTCTCTATTCTATCTTCCACGACCAAGTCTTGCATCATAGGCCATAGAGGGACAGAAACCAATATATAATCTATATAGCTTTTAGAATTACCCCGGATAAATGTTGGTAAATTTGGGTTGTCAGAAGATAATCGCCCATTACAGGCGCGTAAACCATGGGCTGAAACCAGCCTCAGTAACTGCGCTACAGCACATGTACACGAAACTACTGGGCTACTATTCAGTGCTGGAATATTATTGGCCAAGTCCTCATCTTCAAAAATATTTTCAAATCCAGCCACTGGTTCAAATTTTCGATTAAAATCACCCCCAATAATTATCAAAGCACTCTTATTTATTATAGTTAACATTTGATCCAGCTGCTCAATAACTTGAACATCTCTACTTGCTACGCTTGGTCTACTATATATATTAAATATGTAGACTTCCCTTTTATCTGGTGCTAAAAACTTTATTCCCAATATATCTTGACAAGGGGAATCAATTTGCGTAAAGTCAGCACCCAAAGTGATTTTTAACCAAATAACAAGGCCTCCCGAGGGCCTTCCTCTCACTGAGGGAATTGCAGCAGTACTAAAAGTTTTAAACCCTATCTTATGGGGGTTTCTATTGCCCAGGTTTCTTGAAGGAGGACTATTTCACTCTGACCTATGTAATCCTGCCATATTGCATCCCTTTGGTTTTTCTTAATCCCTGCAATATTCCAAGAAATCAACTTTATCTCTGTTATACATTCTTCGCTAATTTGATCACCATTTATCTTCTTACGTCCATTTTCCAAACTTAATGTTTCCTCACTGTTATTACCAAGATTATTATTAGCAAAATTACCATTTAATATAAGTTCCTCTCCCTGGTAAACTGATGGATTTTTCACGATGTTCACTATATTTACATCTACTGTGTCATTTATAGGTCCTCCAAAGCTCCTACATGCATTTGCATTCTGAATGCTATTTAAGTTAACTGTCTGGTTCCCTTCACGAGTACCAGTATGCACCTCAGAGGCCATATTATCATTTCCTGTAATTCCCATCTCCATAGGGATGGTTAGAGCATCAATAGATATCAATACAGCAACACCATCGTTAGGTTTAGATCTTAAGTCTTTACAAGTAATTATCCTTGTCTTCTCCTGCCCTATTTTGAATAGTTGTCAGTCCTGGAAATCCAGGTCTGACAGTGCTTGGAACCTATTAGATTGTATAACCGATGGGAATCCAATAACTTTGTTCCCACCTTCCGGCTTATAAAAGTATCCTAAGGAGAGTGCACTAATATCAGTTTTAGGGGTAAAAGTTGCATCACAATACTGTAAAAGATGATGAACCATCTTTGGCCTGCGGAAATTGACCACAATACAATCACCTCTTATACTCTTAATAGATTGCCCTATCCACCCTACTCTACGAACCATTATTATCTCATGAGCATCAGATGGGTGGAAGATCTTGTGTTTGGTCAGCCAATCAAAGGTTTTATTCCATAAATCAATCCAGTTTTCTTTCTGCCCAACTCTCAAAGGTGGAACCCTTGTCAAAATCAAAACATAAGGACATGATTCCGGGGGAGACGCAATGTTTCAGTATTAGGGGCTAAGGAAGAATTAGATTCACTAATTCTCTGGCACCCAGCAAGAGAACTCGCATCGTCCATTTTACCCATGGTTGTTACATGTCCCTTCTGTACACCCTGAGAGACTATCACGTCTGAACCCACAGACGGTGGAACCAACCTATTTTTCCCCTTATTATTTAAAGTAAAATTATTCTCGTTTGTTTTAACTATATTCTCATCTTGGTCAGCTGATAGACAACTGTCCGTCGCTAACCTTTGGTCCTCCCTTTCTACTCTGGTTGGTAACACACCCACAATATTACTACTTAGGGTATTGATTGCAGACTCTAGGAGGCTGATTTTATAGAAACATTTCTCAACCAAGTCGCTAACACAAATTAAGGCTGCTCCTAACCCAGAATCATTCGCTCCTGTAGAGAACTCAGTCATAACTCCCTTAGTGTTAGCTACATTCTGCGCTGATGGCAATAAGGTCGACTCTGTTTGTGTACCAACTGAAATATTTTTCAGTGAAGAGAAGATACCAGTGCTGCCCTTGCCCTTAGATTTACTTATCTCTGTATCCCCTTTTTTTTATTTAACCGTGGCTCAATCTTATCTTTGGTCACAGTTTTCGCAACCCTAGCCCTAGTAACTCTATTAGGAACCACTGAAGAACTTAAAATTTCTTCAGAGGAAGATAAAAAAGGAATAGAGTTCGATGGGGCACTTGTTGCAATATTCGGTGAGATCTCCTGATCAATGTCCCCCAGTACAGGTGAAGAGATACCAGTTGTTAAATGTCTCTGTAAAATAGCAGGGTCTAAGGAAAGACGTCTCTCAGTCAAATGAATTTCATGGGTTAGAAGTGACTCCGCTCTTACTAAAAAGGCATCTAAGGTGCCAGCAACCCCCTTGCGTTTTTCCATTTTCTTTTAGACGACTAATTAAATCAAACAACCCAGGTATTCTCTATGCTACAAGCTCCTACACAGTACCTTAGATATTCTTTTGAATTAGATGTTTCCACAATAGCAAAGTGCACAATCTGAGCTTCTCAGAGGGGTGGCCCAGCCCAGCCTCAGTCTGTCTCGGACGGTCTCAGACGGGCCCGCCCTTGGCCCGGGCTTCGCCCGGCACGTCCGCGCACGTCCCGCACTGCGGGTGTAGAGGCTGCGCTTTATGCGCGAAGATGGTCCGGGGTCTCCCCTCGTCAGCAGGACCCGAAACACCTGAGCAGGCTCACGTTGCACCCTGGGTGATGTAGTCCTCCAAAGGGTGATGAAGCGGGATACAGCGTCCAGATAGGCGTTAGCAGCGCCCACAACAAGGATCAGCAGTGTCAGGAAGGACGTTAGCACAACAACAGGACCCACGCTGCGGGGGTAGAGGCTGCGCTTTATGCGCGAAGATGGTCCGGGGCCTCCCCCTCGTCAGCAGGACCCGAAACACCTGAGCAGGCTCACGTTGCACCCTGGGTGATGTAGTCCTCCAAAGGGTGATGAAGCGGGATACAGCGTCCAGATAGGCGTTAGCAGCGCCCACAACAAGGATCAGCAGTGTCAGGAAGGACGTTAGCACAACAACAGGACCCACGCTGCAGGGGTAGAGGCTGCGCTTTATGCGCGAAGATGGTCCGGGGCCTCCCCTCGTCAGCAGGACCCGAAACACCTGAGCAGGCTCACGTTGCACCCTGGGTGATGTAGTCCTCCAAAGGGTGATGAAGCGGGATACAGCGTCCAGATAGGCGTTAGCAGCGCCCACAACAAGGATCAGCAGTGTCAGGAAGGACGTTAGCACAACAACAGGACCCACGCTGCGGGGTAGAGGCTGCGCTTTATGCGCGAAGATGGTCCGGGGCCTCCCCTCGTCAGCAGGACCCGAAACACCTGAGCAGGCTCACGTTGCACCCTGGGTGATGTAGTCCTCCAAAGGGTGATGAAGCGGGATACAGCGTCCAGATAGGCGTTAGCAGCGCCCACAACAAGGATCAGCAGTGTCAGGAAGGACGTTAGCACAACAACAGGACCCACGCTGCGGGGGTAGAGGCTGCGCTTTATGCGCGAAGATGGTCCGGGGCCTCCCCTCGTCAGCAGGACCCGAAACACCTGAGCAGGCTCACGTTGCACCCTGGGTGATGTAGTCCTCCAAAGGGTGATGAAGCGGGATACAGCGTCCAGATAGGCGTTAGCAGCGCCCACAACAAGGATCAGCAGTGTCAGGAAGGACGTTAGCACAACAACAGGATATATGGTTAATGGTGTAATCAGGCCCTGGAAGTTAAATGCCACTAGTAGGCTGCAGCACCCATTGTGCCATCCAGTACAAACATGGCTACAGGTCTACCACTGTAGCCTGACTGTAACAGTGCAAAACATGCACTGTGACCTGTCAAAACAAACCCTTTTTTACAGGTAAAAAGCTTTCTTTTAAATATTAATAAGCCACCCCATGTAGGCCAGGTAGCCCACAAGGCAGGGTACATGGTATTTAAAAGTAGGACAGGCAGAAACTTAAAGTTAATATGTGCCTACAGTAACTAGCACCCAAAAGCTATTTTCAGAATGGAAGGTCTAGCTCCTGAATGTCGAAAACCAGACTACAGATTAAACTACTAATTCAGTATCTCAGGAATGGGACCAGCTAGAAATCTAATTAAAAAGTTCTTTTTAATATTTATTACAAATCCAATTCAACAGTGCAGTCTGATTTTTAATAAATATCAAAGAAAAAGAATTTTCGAGAGTTGCCTTTCCCGTGCCTGAAGTTCCTGGATGCTAATTTGCATTGGCTTTCCAGCTTCTCATAGCCAGTATTTAGCCTTGACTCAGTGTGACTAGGTGTGAAATGCCTCCCGGGAGTAAAAAATAGATTTACCTTAATAGGCAAAGATGACTCCTCTGAACTCCACAGAACATGCAGTGTGTGGGCTGTAGACATCCCTTTGAAACTACAGGGGCAAAGCCTGTTTGAGTATCACATACTACTTGACAGGTCTGCTGTGTTCACATATAACACGTGGGGCACACTTGAAAGGGGAGAGAACAGGATACCAAGACAATTCTTGTGGATCCACTTTCTGGTTGCTGAAGATTTCTGCTATTGTCTTACCAGACATCTGTCTCTGGGTTTACATATAACACTTGGGGCACATTTGAAAGGGGAGATTACAGGATGCCAAGACAATTGTTGTGCATCCACTGTCTGTTTGCTGAAGGACTCTGCTCTTCTACAAATAAACTTCTGTTTCTGGGATTATTGTGGACACAGTGGCAACCTCAAACTGGATGTTAGTGTTAGATGTGGGAGGACACTAGGAGTACCATACTACAGTCCCCACACATACTCATAGCTCTCAAAGCTCTCAAAGCTACTGCAGCATCACCAAGCATATTATGAGTTTCCTCACCACCACAGATTTCATGGCAGTGAGCCTGCCATGAAAACCTGTGGCGCTAAGGAAAGTAAGGGTGCCCTACAGAGCCACTGTTCCCTCATGGTTTGAGGATGCATGCACGGGGGGCACATGGTGCGCCCCCAGTCTGCATGCACTACTTTTCCTGCATGGCATGGACTGCACAGTCCATGGTGTGCAGTGCAGTCCATGCCATGCCAGAACAGGCTTTGGCATTCCGATTGCTGTGCCTTTTTAATAGACACCGCTGTGGGAACACTAGAGGACCGTTGGCCAGACCACGAGAAAACTTGTAATCTGGTGGACGGCTGGCGGTGAGGTTTGGTGGTGTGGGAGCGGGGCGATGGCATGCCGGCCCGCTCCCACACCATCAAACTCGTAAGCAGGCCCTAAATATGTAACCATAAAAGTCCTGAAACTTTTATTGTGGAGGTGGTATATTATGCAAACAAATTTGATCATTTTTAGGCTATTTCACTATCTTCTCTGAGAGTATATGGCAATAAAACCTGCAAACGAAAATTGAACACTCCCTGGGTTGTTCTAGTGCAGAACACTATCAAAGATACCTACAACAAAATCACTATTGTTAATAGTTTTGGTCCCCTAATAAGCGGAATAGGGATGATTATATGCATGCAATGGAGTATTTTGCAGGTTGCTTCACAGAATATACTACCACTGTGGGTGCTGAACCCCAGTAATCTACTGAACCCCAATAATCTGGACACCCCAGATTTTGCCTCTGGCAGTTCAGCTCCACAGTTTCTGTTGATCTAGTGGCAAGAGACACCACCCTCCTAACATCAAATCAACCAAATTAGCAGAGTAAGAATCAAATAGTCGAATAGTAACTGTGAACACTCAATTTTTGAGTTCTAGATTGAGGGAAATACGTTTTTTAAATGTATTACAGAAATCTGCAATAAATGTCATAAAGTCCCAGATACTGAATACAAAATCAGAAATCAGAATAATAATCCCTATTTAGGCAATTGAATCTTGCCAGATTCTAAGGGCCTGATTACGAGTCTGGCAGTCCAAGGTGGCGCGGCAGTCCAGCCACTGCTGCACTGGCATTCCGACCACCGCATTACGAGTTGGGCAGTTGGAACGCCATTGCACCGCCACAACCGACAGGCATCAGAGATCCCAAACAGTGGTGCAGTGGTCTTGGGGCCGCAATATGCTTTGCAGGACGGCCGTGGTCCCGCCAAGCATATTACGAATTTCCTCTCTGCCATGGTTTTCATGGCGGTTCCTCCTCCATGAAAATTGTAGCAGACAGGAAATAAAGGGTGCCCTACAGGCCCCCTGTTGTCTCTGGGCCAAAGGGTGCATGCAGGGGGCACATGTTTGGCCCCCATGTGTGCATGCACCCCAGTACCTGCACGGCATTGACTGCACCAGCCCATGCCGTGCAGGTACTGCCTTGGAAATTCCTATTGTGGTGCCTATTTTATAGCCACGGCCTTGGGAACGCCAAAGAAATGCCCGTTAGTGGGCTAAAAAATTATAATCTGGCTGGTGGTGCACACACAGGTTTGGCGGTGTGGGAGCGGGACGCCTGGGTGGCGGGCCCGCTCCTGCACCGCCAAACATGGAATCAGGCTCTAAGCGTCAAACACATAAGAAGTACTGACAGTATCCCTAGGGGGGAAAAAAGCCTCAAGTAAATTGGACAGAGACTTGGGAGGAAAATGAGAAGTCACAACGAACCTCCAAAACCAGGAGCTTTGATACATATTTTACAAATAAACAATTAGCAAAACTGCATATTCAGCATGACAAGATAATGGTTAGTTCACATTGGGCAAATCAGAATCAAAATTGAAATAGCACTAACCCATAAATGTTTCAGATTGATTCCTCAGCAACTCCAGTCTGGAGATGTAAAATAGAATATGAAACATTCTGAAACAAAGACTCATTCAATAATGTCTTTCTGCAAACCTACATCGGAACTTCCAGTGGAAGTCCTTCAAAATGATACATATAGAACACGATGGATAGCTACTTCACAAAACATGCTTTCTAACGAAAATTACTGTCTATGTCATAGCTCCACAGAAACTGTAAAGATAGAAGACTTACAGCGGTTCACTGATTGGGAGGGGGTATGAGCAGGAGCAAGATGAGCAGCAGGGAGGCATTCCATGGGTGGAGTAAGGGCGTTCCCACGCATCCACCCATGAAGTTTGGTGCATTCCCAGATTTACAGAGTTGTAAACCTGAGAATGAGTCACAATGGTACGCCTCCCAGACCCAAGTGTAACAAAGAGAAATGTCTTCATTTCTCCTCACCTCTTCCTTTTTCTATGTGTGATGCATTCCGCATCACTGCACAAAAACAATCCTGGCGGCATTGGTGCTAGGCACTACAAATTGCGCCAATGCAATAAGGAAGCAGAAATGCGCCACATCTTTGTAAATATGGTGCATTTCTGATGTCTCCCTTTCAAGCAACGCAGTGGTTCTTTTTAGCTACGACTGATATATGTGGGCACTTCAACATGGTGTACAGCAAGAAAAACCAGACGGATGCATCCTCCTTATCTGTATTACATGACTAAATATGCATTTTAGACCATGTCTGGATGTCTTATTGACGTGTGTTTCTTTTAAATTTTCATCTTCAGAAAAAAGACAGTCAGGTAATGGTGTCTTCATCTATATCAATTACTGTCTTTTTCATGGATCACTGATACAATATCGAAGTAAACAATATAGATTGACACAAATATCGTGTTAAAAATATTGTTTACCAAATATACTTATAATGGTAAGAACAAAAATATAATCAAAAAATATTGTTGACACTAATATCGTCAAAAAATAAACAAAAATGTTGATTTTTTAATATAGAGTTTTAAGAAGTAAATGTTAAATATTTTAATATATGAATGTAACATGAAGGTAATTAAATATATTCCACTAATATTTAATGCTATGCATAACTATATACGTATATGAACACACAAACACAGACACATATATATGTGTGTGAGTGTTTGTATTTATATATATATGTAGATATATATATATATATTATCGCTCCATTCCTTTAATATACAAAAGAAACTCCGCACTCTCGGGGGCGCTTGAAAAAACTTTATTCCTCGGCAACGTTGCAGGGCCGCGGAGGCTCGAGGGTTAGCTGTCAGAACTGCTCAGCAACCGGCAGCCTCAGGTTACTGAACAACCAAGGCATTCCCATTTTGGATTAATCCTCTACCCTCGAGCCTCCACAGCCCTGCAACGTTCATCTCCAGCTCGAAGCTTTCTTGCTGTAGTTTAGGTGCATTTCCCCTTTCTATCCAGTCCTGATGAAGACCCCACATTCAAGGCATAATTTAATCTGTATTCTATAGGGGTCAAAACGTTGACTTTGTTTGTTCTTATCAAACATGGATGACAGAGATTAGATATCTGCATTCTTCTTTTTGTGTTATGATTTATCATTTATATGGATGCCAGTCGTCTGGCCGGATAGATTTCAAATTTTGCTTTTTGATGTATATATGCTCACTACCTTTCCCTTTTGTTTATCACTTTCACTAACCCTTCACGCACTATTATCCCTTGCCAATGCACCTTTTCAATTGTTCAATTGATATTGATACTGTTTTACAGACTGTGTTTTACCTTTGGATTTGTCCCTAAATCTGACAAAATAAAATTTGTAGCCATTTTTGGCCGTATTCTAAGGTGGTGTATGACTTTAATTTAGTTATATATGATCAATGCTTTTATGTATGTTGTTAGACTCATTCCCACTGTGACGCTCTCTTTTTGTACTGCTCAATACAAATCGATCAAAGGAAACAAGATCAAGTATGTCACAATGAAACACTGTTAGAGACTGACAAGGAGATCTTATTCTACCTATTCAGTGATCTATCTTAGGCAACAACAAGGGACAGTAAATGGTCAAAATCTGAGACAGAAGAGAATAAGAACTAAAGACAAGCAGAAAAACCAATGACATCTTCACATCAGCATACATCCTAAAAGCATTCCTCTGAAGAAATCTTGAAAGGAAAATGTTCAAGTGCATCATTGAATCCCCCTCCTTATTTTCCTCCTTTCCTCTGTTTTTCTCTTCTTTTTCCTTCTCCCTTGCTCCTTGTTTCAGACATGCATTGTTATTTGAAAGGCTTGTGTGAAAGGCAGTTCAGCTGAAAGCACTTATAAATAAATAAATCAAATCAACATCTAACATGAAGTCTCATTCTAAGTGGTTAGCTGACAAGAAAGAGCTGTTTCCATCTAGAATGTTCCAACAAGCCAATTTTCCTACAATTGCCAAAGTGAAGAGCTTGGGAGTACTGTTTTGATTTGAGACTTGCACTGGAAGCCCAGCTTAATCAGGTCTACGCCATATTAGAGCGAGCTGTTGTCCCACATCTCAAAAGTTCTGAGTGAGAACCATCTAAACTTGGCAGCCCGTTTCAGTGTAAGTGCAAGTCATGACCATTGCAATACTTTATATGTTGGTTAATCCTAGTACTCACTGCATCATTTAGAGTTTTGCAGTAGTGGCATGCTGAGTTAAATACCCACTTAGGAGGATACACATACTACTTAAATTATAATATCAGCATAGGCAGTGAATAATTCACTCATGCCCCTTATACTTTTATGTATGACACACAACAGTTGACAGATAAGTGATTTCTGAAAATACCTTTCTGGTCTGGTGGTTAGACTTTTCTTTATCTGGATGCCATGAGAAGTAATAAGCTTGCTGAAGACAGTGAAAAATATATAATCTATCTGATTTTAGGAATAATGATAAAATGTTATTTCAGGTTTATTCTTATTCTTCCTCTTTCATGAGTGCTTGGATACACCTGTGGGTTTTCAGTGCTTTAAAATTAGAATTGAACTGATTACGTTAATTATTAGTAAAATGTGTACATTTATAAATAAACCGCACCTGAAATTCACCATCCAATTGGACAACTCTTGTTAAATAAGAATCTATAGGCTACTGCTCCAGAGATAATGCACCAAACATTATGGGCCTCATTACGATGTCGGTCGGAAAGCAATCCGACCGACTCCTTGTCGGAATCGGTTCCGACTGACTCGGGTTCAGAAAGTCCGACCGATTGCGATGTTTCCGAACACCATGTTGTCAGACTTCCACTGACTTCAATGGGAGCCTGTGTTCCGACCGACAAAACAGGCTCCCATTGAAAAAAGGGGTGGTTGCGGAAAACCTTGCACCCTGTCGCAGGCACCCCATGGTACCTGCCACACTGTGCATGGTTTTACAGGGGGGTCCCTTGGGTACCAACACAGCCCCCAACCGGAGGCCTCAGGACGAAGAGGGGCCTGCTAGGGGCCCACAAAGTCAGTTTCCGACAGCCTTTTCGTGTCAGATAGACCGAGTCGGAAAGGCTGTCAGAATCCGACATCGTAATACGTCGGTCGGAAACGCGGTCCATAGAGCTGTACGATTCGGCTCCGACCGACTCGGATTTTCCGAATGCCGGTCGGAACCGTTTCAGAATGACCGAACGGTTACCTTCCATCGTAATCGGTCGGTCGGAAATGTTTCCAATATGGTCAGAAACATGGCTTCCGACACGGGTTAGGAAAATCCGAATGCCGTTCGGAGCCTTTCCGACTGACATCGTAATGAGGCCCTAAGTGTCATTTTGTTTCAACATAATTTTTACAGAATTTACAAATCGTTGTATGGCTAGGAGGAAGAGACTTAGGGGCCGATTCCGATCTCGGCCGGTAGGGCTCCGAATCGGATTCGGCTTAACCGGATCCGATTCGGAGCCCTATTGCCCGACCGATTCGTACGTGCGTCCGGGCGAGCGATTACGATGCGAAATCGCCGACCGACTCGTCCGGGCGTCCCGACCGCTCCGACCGACTCGTTCCCGGGTCTAACTGCACCGATCGACTCGCTCGGACTCGACTCGCACCGCGCAAAGGAGACGTTCCCCGGCCGGGTAAGTACGATGCGCGCCGCGAGCAGTCCGACCGAGCCGCGCACTCTGGCTCGAAAGAGCAGTCGGAGCCGTACTTTGGGGGTCCGTGTCAGACCCCCCTGTACGCGTAGCCACGCGAGTCGCACACAGGGGGGACCCATGGGTCCCCCCTACCTGTGCGTGTACGGCGCGAGTCGCTTCGCCGTGTACACGTTGTAGGGCGCCCTTGTCCGCCTCGCACCCATTGAGTCAATGGGAGCCTGCGTACGCGTTGTACGACAGGCTCCCATTGACTTCAATGGGAGTCCGACCGACTCGAGTCCGATGGCATACGTGCGCATCGTACTCGTTCGGTCGGGCTGCACGGGTCCGATTCGGTCGGAAATCTCTCCCTGTTCGGCTCGGTCGGAGAGATTTCCGGCCCGAATCGGAATCGGCCCCTTAGAGTTTATACCTTCCAGCCTATGATCGTGTATTTGATCCAAATATACCACAGCCTTATTTCCAGCTCAGGTGTTAATAACATTGATAGAATAAGCCACTACATAGAAAACCAAAGTCAAAAATTCTAGAAACCTACAACAAGCCTCCGTATACACCTCTTTAAAAATTTAAAACAGCAGTCATAAGGGTCAGAAAACTTTTGCCTTGTCCTTAAAAATGCAAACCATGAGGATACATAATTCACATGGCCCCCGGAATCATGTTTATTCTTTTCTTCATAAATTCGATGAGATAAGATGTACAGTAAGATGTGGTAATGTAAAGTACTAGGACAGAAGAATTGGTATAAACCTAGGCCAACTCTAAATGAAATGTACTTCCAATCTAAACAACTTTAAGAGGGTTGACTGCTTTTGAAAATATCAACCTTCTGAACCATCTATTGCAATACTGATACACAGAAACCACGCTAGTGAAACATACATCATCACTGGAACTGCTAGTAATTCCCAGGGATAAACCAGGTCATAGGACCACTGAGACCCCTAGGATTGCCCCTCCCCTGTGCTAATCCAGATGTATAGTAATGACAAGGAGATTTCTAACACTCCTCATGGTTTTTCCATCAGTCTGTTCCTCACGGCAGACCCTAGGGGCATCCTGAGACCCACGGAGGAGTACACTTGGTGCTACTTCAAGTTCAGAGCTGACAGCCCCAAATGCACCACTGGTCCTCCTTTGCCTCTGGTCATTGAATAATGGCAGGTGTTTATTAAGATGCTGGCAACACTGGAAGTGGGGGATACCACCATCCGATTAGTGGAATCCTTGCTTTTATTATCATATTTGTAATTGTTTTATGGTGCAGAAGGATGGACCTTGGTGGAAGGATGCTGTATTCTCCCTCTACCAAGGTCTACATTTTAGCTCAAATGCTTTCATGTGAAAGCAAAGACTTGATAAGATATATACTGCAATTAGTTTGCTAAGCCATTACTTCAGTAGAAAACAATGATTTTATAATATCATACAATATTCCAATTTTGATGCCCCAGGAACATGTGTACATGGTGTGGTTCCTGTAATTCACAGACAGTGCCCCATGACATACTGCACTCAGACACATTATCCCATAGCACACTGAAATGAAGAACAATATTTATACTAGTCACACAGTGTTTTTAGTGGTAAATTGCAATATTGTTCTTGGTACAATAATCCTTATAGTGCTTAGCTTATTAGAACATGGCATTTTATTCCTAATGGTCATTATAGAATAGCCAGTACCTCTCCTCCCTGTATGGTCTGTGAGAATGAGAAATTTCAGATGCCATGAGAGGAGGCAATCCAGATGCTATAGAGAATTGACTGGTTGGTCCATGAGCACAGATATCTAATATAAAGAGGTGAATTTATAAGAAGTTATCTTCACAATACAAAGCATTCCAACCCTTGTTGACAATTGTCAGGACACTCACATGAGGGATGGGGATTTTTCTCCCCATTTGGCCTCATTTAGTGGCTGTTCCAAGATAATTGATCAAGACATTGCATTATAGAAGCATTGAACATTATAATATGAATCAGCTAATTTATTTTTAGAATCATTATTGACATTCACTCTCATTTTTCACCTTGTTATTGGTCATTCTGTCCAGCTTGAATAAGAGAATTGACAGGGTGAAGCTCATAACAAGATTACTTCACTTTGGTTAAGACTGCTTAAAAACATATTTTCAGTTAAAACACTGTATCGACAATACATGAAATTATAACCAGAGCAACCAAATTGTAACACATTATAATCAAATTGATGGGGTATTGCAATTGAAGGTGGTGGGCATTTAAGGAGTGTATCCTTAGATACAGTATTGGAATTAGAATTGTTGTCATGTTTTTGGTTGGATGGTTTCCTAGTATATAGAGATTTTTTTTATAAAAATGTGTGTATATTTGTAAAGTCAATGTTTGATATTCACTACAATTAAATTGCTTTTTTTCTAGAATGTATTTGTGTAAGATAGAACATATATAGTTAGATGAAATTCTGTTGTTGGAATTGAAAGTTTTAACATTATAGACAAGAGTGCATCTTTTGCTCATAGTTCCTAGAATATCACTGACACATATGGCCTAAAAAATCTTCGAAAAATAGTTCAAGCTAGAAAACAGGATAGCAAACAACTTAGCAGAACTGCCCCATGCCAGTAGATGTTTCCCATATGTTACTCAAGAATGACTTAATACGGTCTTCTAATTAATAATAAAAATATCTATCTAAATAACTATCTTCTATCATATCATTAAGTTTTGCGATAATTTCCACTTTTTTCAGGCAATTGGAGCTGGTGTGTAGATGAGGAAGTGTGAGTTTCCGGGGCTTCACTTCTGAAAGCTTTCTGTAGTTGTATAGTAAACTTCAAAAAAATGAAATTAAGTTGCACATTTTTTTATTGTTGGTATCGTTTCCTCAGTCGCAGAATGAACTGGATTTAGTGAGAACAATATTAGTTTTTCTTTGCAACTTGGCGTATAAAAGCCCGATATTCATATAGTATAGTTTTAAGGACAATAAAATTCACACACATCTTACTAATGGGAATGGCCATTGTTTGATGCAGGTGGATATTGATATATGCAGCATGTAAAACACCATAAAACTCACTATTTAGGACTTGTTTCTGAGAGCTGGTCCTTATCTCTCTTTCTCCTGTGTCCTAGGTGAGTGCTAGATTTGGACTGTCTTATCTGTATCTCCTTTTCCTAACCGTGATCCTCACTTTTGTGAGTGTTTTGGGAAGCTAACATTCTTTTTTTAGTTCTATTTACTTCTTTTGTTTCTTTTTTTAATTTTCGGGAACCTTAGGCTGCCTGGAAAAAAAAGTTTTAACTCTAACTTTATTAGTTCTACCTTTAAATTTTTTTTTTTACTTTCTCTAACATTGCTTTTTTGCATTCAGACTGAACAAAATATCTTTTTTTCCCCTCAGATAGGTCTAGTAGAAACAATGAAGAGATGCCTTAGCCAGGGCATCAGAAGGTGAGGGGTCTTAGTGTACATCAATTCTCCCATGCCTATGTTTCCCTGCCACAATGACTGCTTCACTCAGATCCATCTCTCTATGGGATCCCACATTGTTGTAGTCCGCTTTAGGGGTCCGTATATAGGTTTTCCTGAATTATGTCCTTATATAGGCACAATTCGCCTTGCCCTTATATAGGCATAGAATCCCTGTCCTTATTTAGGCATTAACCGTGCACTCCAAATACAGGCATGGTCACCAACATCCGTCCACCCTAACGTCACAACGAGTTCTTAGAAACCAGACCCTTAAGCTTCGGGAGTTCCCCTAGCACAGGACTATTGATTTCTCCAAGAACTCATCTATTATGTATGAACCGTTATACCTTAAGGGTTCATTCCTGACATCTTCCTCTGTCCGACTTCACGTCAATGCTAACATTCCACGACACCTGCCAGGTATAAATATACCTTCCCTTGCCCAAGCAAGTTAGAGGAGACCTCGACTTCAGAGGAGCCCGTATCCCGGCCTGACGCACTGAGAAGACGCTGTTATTCCTGCACGCAGACGAATCCAGCTTCCAGTGTTCTGACTCCCTTCGCGGGGTGTTAGAGTTCCAGACCCGGCAGGAGATTCCCACCTCTCTCATTCTCAAGGTATGGAGCTGACTAGATCCTAGAGGGACTCTTGGCATACTAGACTTAACATACTCTTAGTCTACCATACTAGAGAATACTCCACCTACTTCTACCTTTCCCTACACCTAGACTAGGTTAGGTACATTGAGGTAGAACTAGCTTAGAGACGCATCGTATGAGTACTCGCATTCTTAGCTCATGTTATTTATGTACGTGAGTATATGCTAAAAGATAATGCTAGCGCAGTATTATTTATTTCTACTGCTTACGCTGTACATTATTTTTCTTGCATACTGTCTTGTGATCATAACAGCACATATCTCTTACACGAGAAACAAGACTGTTCAATAAAACCCTTTTATTGAAACGCCCGTCTTTCCTTTCTGTGTAACTCTGTAGAAACTAAGCAGGCACGATTGAATGAGTGAAACTGTTATCTATTGTTTCCACGATTCTGAGACATGTTCCACTTCTAAAGGGAAACAAAGTTGTCATGTTTTTCGGTTGCCAGAAACTACTCCCTTCTTGTTCTCAAGGAGTTTCTAGTGGCCTCTGAGCTAGCTAGCACAGGTAATTAAGTTTAATATAATCGATAGGGACATACCGACCTTAGTCCTATGTCAAACCTATAGGTTATATTATTCCAATGCGCAGAGCCTATTAGGGAAATAGGAACTACACTACAACATAACTACTTTCAAAACTCAACTCACTTTGCATTGACTAGCTTAATCTATCTCCAGTTTACTGTAAGATTTTGTAATTTTCCCCTTTTCCTAACATCCCTCCTAAAGTGTTGCTTTTAATTTCAGCCAACATTTATTAGCTTGGGAGTTATCTTTCGTGACACTAACTCTTACTTTTATTTGCTCCAGTTTGCTGAATCTTGGCCTGCCTGGAAACGTTTGAACTTTTTAGAATCTGAAATCTTTAAATCCAGTGGCGGGAGGTGACCCTCAACACTGGAGGGCATCGAGGGGACCGACAGACAAACCCAGTGGGAGGCAAAAATATAATAAATTACCCACACTCTCCTCCATGTTTCGCTCGCCTCCATGTTTTCTTCTTTCTCCTTCGATGCCGTCAGAGCAACAGCAACTCATGGAGCCTCAGGCAACCCCCTTCTGCAAATCCCGATGCTGTTCTCATGATGCAGATGAGCAGCACGAGAGCAGAACAAGGGTTGGCTGGAGAGGGCTGTCTAGACACTCAAGCAGGCACAGGATGCCTGTGCCTGCTGTCCCACCTGCTGTCTGAGACAGCTAAGTGGAGAGGTTTACACTGCGCATGCCAGACTGACCGTGGAAAGACAGCTGGCCAAAGTGACATGCACAGTGTAAACTGGAGTGAGCACCACTCCCCTGCTGCCTGTCAGCAGCAATGCCCCACCCCCAAACACTGCTCGGGCTGGAAGTAGTGAAAAATGAAATGGTCATTCATTTTATTATCGTTTTATTTTTCACTTTTGCTGCACTGGCAGCAGGGGGCGACACTCCTCCGCTCTAATGGGGTGCATCCGCTGCTGCTGCTTAAATCTAAGATTTTTAAAGCTAAAATTAACTTTACCTTTTTGCATTCAAACTGAATTAATTGATTTGTTTTTGTTCTCCCAAGATGGAACTGATGGAAGCAATTAGGAAAGGTCTCATACTCCTCCTTTGAAGATAAGGACTTTATGATTCTGTTTCCGTGCGTGTTTGTGTGTTGAGCCCCAGATCTGTATCTACCTGTCGCACCTCCTCTCCCTGTGTTGATTTTTTGCCATTTAAACTTCTCCCGTCTTCTTCCTCGTTTCACCAAACATAAACCCCTTTTTATGCCTTAAGCAGTAAAAAACAGCAACTACTGAGAATAAAATAGCAGCAGTTCAAGTCCTTCAGACATCACATTGCACCTAACATACATTTTACTTCAAACTGCAGCTTGAAAAATTAACTCTTCGACTTGTACTTTTGCACATTTTTTTAACTTTAAATTGATAGCTTTAAACTTTTTCAGTTTACGTCCGTTTATGTCCGTTTTAAGTTAATATGTTTAAAATAGGTTATAGGCAATAATTCAAACAAGCAGTGGCAAAACCAGACATGCTTCTTTTAGAGAAGCATTATCATTGGTATTCACAATCCCTTAAAACGCCTGATCTGTGCCAGCCTCCGAAGAGCTCTGTGTGCCGAGCCTATCTGTATGGAACAGCCTATTTCTGTTCAGTTTCCATTCTCACACAGAAGAATCTTATGTTTTTAGTTCACCTCCTGATAGGAAGACAAAGAGGCCCACAACGCACTGGTAGGAGGAGCTCACTTTATTCCCTCGTCTAATTCTGATGTCCCAGCAGCAACTGCCACAAGAACCCTTCATTATAACCCACCCTGAGTTCCACGCAGGGAAGACATAGCACATTCCCACCCTGCATTCCAAACTTCCCCAGCACATACCAACACCCCCCTTCCTTTACAAAACAAATAAAATAAATACTATAATGAATACAAGCTAAATAATAAAATTAATATAAGATACATAGAGGTAAAATTTACCAAGGTACAGGCTAATAAATGTCGTAATGCGTAACCTTCACAGAACTTGATCTTATCCCCCCAGAAATTCTCTTGTCAAACTGGTTGTTACACAGAGCAGAATCAGATTGAGATCCCATTTTGCCATGCACATGCTCATCTATCGATTCTGGTGCCTCTGAGTCAGATTGAAGTCTCATTTTGCTACCTACCTACTCAGCTTTGGATTCTGGCACTACTGAGACAAAACATTTATTCTATGTTTTACCATTATCTAACAATACCATATGTTCTTTCACCTCTTTCATACGGATGGGTGCAGACAAATGTGACAATCCTTTGCAAACAAAACCAGGTTGCTTGATTCTCACCCAGTCTCCAACCTGAACTGACAAGGTCCTGTTTCGACCACTCACAGTGCTATGTTAACTCTGTACAGTAGCTCTCACATTCACCAATTCTGACATCCTTGCAGCATCCACAGTTTTTCTCGACATCCACTCCTTGTTCAATTTTATTCTAGCATTTCTGCCTCTCAGTAATGTAAAAGGGGACACCCCTGTACTTATGTGAGGAGTTGTCCTCATTGCCCATAACATGTCATCAATCACTTCTTTCCAATGCAGCCCATTGATAATTGCAAGCTGTAACTGTCTTTGATGACACGGTTCACTCTCTCAACAAGACCATTACTGCAGGGATGGTACAAAGAAGTTAAAATATGCTTTATGCTCGATCTTCTCAGAGAATTCTCCTTTTCCCTGGATACCAGTTGAGTACCTTTGCCGGTCACTAACTCTTGAGGAGATCCCTCTCTCAAGAACACTTCCTTGAATAATTTAATAACTGTTTCAGAATTCATGCTGTCCATGAGCTTCACTTCCGGCCATTTAGTCATGTAGTCAATCAAAACTAAAGCATACTTGGGTGTGCTACCTGCAACTCGAAAAGGTCCAGACACATTAAATGCAACTTCTGACCAAGGTGTGTTTTTCACTACTGCAGGACTGACAGGGGAAGGGCATGTCACTTGTGACTTATCACTAAGAACACCCATGCAACACTCACGGACATAATGTTCAATAGATTTGTCAACCCGAGGCCACCAAAAATCCTCCCTTACTCTACGCTTCATGGCACGAATTCCAAGATGGCCTTCATGGGCCAAATCCAGGACCTTTTCACGTAGGACTCATGAAACGATCAACTGCCCACCTCTGCGCATAATGACCCCAAGCATGGATAATTCCTCCCACACTCTCTTGTAGGGAACCAACACCTCTGGGGTATCTTCGCTAATGGGCCAACGATTTACAACAAGATTTGCCACATTCTGAAGTTCTTTGTCATTCGCCACAGCTTCCAACCACTCCTGCTCAGATAACACTCCCTTCATGGTGTCATCAACTGAATTCAGAACACACACCATCCCAAGTTCGTCTGACATTTCGTCACCATCTCCCTCCAGTGGTAATCTAGACAGACACAAAATTCCTGGCCCCCACCATATATTCCAATTTGTACCGGAATTATTGCAATCTGTATTGCTATTTAGCAACACACAGGGTAGCCCTTCAACCGCCTTTAGTGGTAAACAGATCCACCAACGGTTTGTGATTCATCCTTAGAATGAATGCGTTACCCCACAAAACATTTTTGAAGTATTGCACTCCACACCATAAAGCCAAAGCTTCTTTTTCTATCATTGAATAAGTTAATTCAGCTCCCCTCAAAGTCCTGGAAGCGAAATCAATGGTTTCCTCATGCCCATTGCCCCTGGACTGCACCGAGCCCAACTTTACTAGCATTGGTGAAGATGATACACACATCAGTGATATCAAAAGGTTTAATAGGGCACGCACTCACAATTCTTTCTTAATCAACTCAAAGTTCATCTCACATTCGTCGTCCCACACATACCTTGCATTCTTTTAAGGAGTTTGTGCAAACACATAGGGGCCTATTAGCAATAACCGGCGATAATTATCGCTAAGCGCAGTTAGCGCTTGGATAATTATCGCCGGCTATCGCAGGTTCCTATCACGGAGATAGCGTGCTATCAGCAACGCTTATCTCATAAGCGATAGAAACCCTGGAGAACAGTGTGAATATCGCTTGAAAACAAGCGATATTCACACTGTGACCAGTGTTAGCTTGCTAATAGGGCGAGGGGGATTTAGCCATGTAATCCACCTCCCATTGGATTACATGGCTAAGTCAGGTCTGGACCAGGCGTTAACAAACCAGCGCTAAACGTGTTTAGCGCTGGTTCGTTAATCACCTCCCCTGCCTCGCTAATAGGCGATAGCGAGCTTAGCGACTGTTTCCAGTCGCTTTTAGGTTGGGAACGCCTACTTTGCATGCCATTAGCGATAAATATCGCTGGCATGCAAAGCGGCACCCAACCCGGTCGCTATCGCTTAGAAGCTGTCGCTAACAGCAGTTAGCGACAGCTTGCTAATAGGGCGTTAGAATTATCGCCGCTTTATCGGGAAAAGTCCCGCTAAAGCGGCGATAGAGCCCTTGATAATATGCCCCATAGTTTTATCTGAAAAGTTGCTAACAAATTTGCATAGTATTCTATTAAGCCAAGAAATGAACAAAGTTGCTCCTTGTCTTTGGGTTTAGGTGCACATTGGACGGCTTCCAGAATCTTCATTTTGGGCTCAACTCCTCTACCCACATAATGATCAAAATAATCTACACCTGCCTAGGAAAATTTAAATTTTACTTTCTTTAACATTAACCCACTAGACTTAATGATATTGAAACACTCCTCACTCCCTTGTCATGCTCAGTCTCCATTTCACCCAAAAACAAAATTTCATCTTGGAAAAATGTGCCCCCTTTGGTGCTTTTGAAAAAATTGTTAATTAAACGTTGGAATACAGCAGATGCTGATGTCAGACCAAATAGCATACAGATGTAACTATATGCCCCTTCGGGTGTAATGAACGATGTGAGGTGCCCAGAATCTCTACTTAGTTCAACCTGGTGGTAAGCTGAGGATATATCCAGAGACATAAACACACGAGCAACACCAAAAGTCACCAGCATTTCGTTGACGTTGGGTAGAGGTTGGCGATCCACCCAAATATTATAATTTAGATCCCTCAAATATACGCAAAGCCTTAAAAACGTGTCTGTTTTACGTGCTAGGACTATGGGGGCCAGACTCCTCAATGGGCTCAATTACACCCATGGAACACACTTTGCTCAATTCAAGCTTCAGTCACTAAAATCCTTCATATTCATCATCGTGAATGGGGACCAGGAATCGGGAGTAAATTTAACTCTTATTCACAGTGATCATGCATGATGAGGGCTGTAGGAAAGTAGGATCTGCTTCACATGGGTACCCCCACTTTTTGCTGATGCTTCACTGTTTTTCGACCTTAGTCTGGCTGGGGCCCTGCTAATCAGAACCCCAGCCTAGCTGCTTCCTCTCTAAAATGGTTTCCATGTGCCTTAGGCACATCTCTGATTGGAATCTGGAGTGCCCTTATAAGTCTCCTAGTATATGGTATACTATGTACCCAGGGCATAGGTACCTCAGAGGCCTACCAGGGGCTGCAGCATGTATTGTGCCACCCCTGGAAGGCCATCCAAACTGACACCACAGGTGTGCTACTGCAGCCTGGGTAAGGTGGTGCATGCACCTTTACTGTGATATAGGCTACCTATATCACTACATATATACACACATATAAACCTATAAGTCACTCCTATGGCAGGCCTTGTCAATCCTGAAGGCAGAGTGCGTGGTTCCTATGTGAGAGGGTGCCCCTGCATGAGCTGGGCCCCTCTGCAGCGTTCGGAGACCCTTCTCTGATGCTGTTTGTAGGGGAGCCCGACCATATACTCTTAAGCGCATTATAACCTCGCGTTAAATGCTAACTTTGGGATGGCTGCACGGAAACATGTTGTGTTTGGTGTCAAACATCTTGGAATACTACCCCCCGCCAGTTCTGGCGGCGGGGGTAGCATTCCACCCTTCTAGAGGGAGAGACATGTACACACCGGTATACCCGGTACTGACTTTCCAGAGCCCTGGCATCACAAAATGGATGCCGCTGCCACAGACACGAGTCTGGCCTCCTGCTGCTGACCGAAACTCCGGCAGGGGAGGCCTGGACAATAGGTTTCCTGTCCCAGGGAGGTGTAACCACCTCCCCAGACAGGATAGTGTGTATTGGGGCTGGGCGGGAGTACTCTCTGGTGCTTTGAAGTCCTGCACTGGGGGCACATTTGGTGTCCCTGTGCATACCCCAGTTCAAACCGGCTCAGGGGCTTCCTGCTCTGGCGCGAAACTGGACAAAGGGAAAGGGGTGTAACCACCCCTCTGCCCTGACCCTCCCATAGGTGGGGCCACAGAGTATGTCCAACCCCCTACCTTAGTATAAGTATGGGACCTCAGTCCTTAGGACTTTAGATTTACCTGGACGAAACTCTGACACAGAATCCTGGACCTTCGACGCTCTACTTTAAGATTAGAGGACTGAAGAATCTCCCTTGGGGTCAAGGAGTGACTCCCCTGCTTGGCAGGCACCAACGAAGCAATTGTCCGGTCTGCATCGCTGAAGGTCCCGCCGGACGCCGAAGTCTTTGCATCACCAGAGGTAGATTTCCAGACTTCCCCGAGGCTACTCTGAGTCCCCAGCAGAGCTGAGGCCCGTGGCTATCGTGGGTAATGTGGAACTGTGACCCCTGGACACCGCGTACGTTTGTAAGTGCATCCTCTTCTGGGTCTCCCACGAAGTTGTACTTTGGGCTCCGAGTAGCCCCAGCCTCCCGCACCGACTGCACTGAAGGTCACTGGCCTCCACACCACGAGTGTCCTGTGAGCCAGCTCCACGTGCGTCGACTCGAGGCCCCTTCGCAGTCACTAGTCTGTTGGCTAGTAGGCCCTCCCGAAGGCCAATATTCTTCTGCTTGGGCTCCCTGATTGCTCCAGGTGTTCCCTGACTTACCCTCACTGGGTGAGTCCTACAGACATTGCTGGTCTGCAACATCGTCCTTCTTCCATTTCCACGAGACTTGCCGTTGCCAAGGCTTGTTGGGTCCAATGCGGTCGCCAACACCCCTGCAATCGACAGACGTCATGAGCCAGCTTGAATCCAGCTCCTGGTTGTCGTCGACACCTCCTGGACCTCGTGGCTGAAGAGTCAAGACAACTGTCAACCTACCTGAAGCACTCGACATCGGTGGGCATCTGCTCATCGCCTTCCTGGTCACTGGCTAGTGACCCAGACTCTGTCCCCTCTGCTTTCAGGTTCTTCAGATCTTCGATCCACCTTTGGATCCACCCGAACACTTTCGACTTGGCCGCCAGCAGCACTTTGCAGCAGATCGCCATTGAAAGCGACGACGAAACCCGACCCCGAAAGACACCTATGCACCCGGCTCCCCTGGGTGAGGTAACTCGAGTACTCCGGTGCTCCCGTGGGTATTGACACTAGAACAGCCTAGTTCTCAAAGGGTTTGCTCCAAGTCCTCCTCTAAGTGTCCCTTTTCTTTTAAATTCAAACCGCGACTTTCCCCATAGAAGTTAACGGCGATTCGCGGCTGTGTTCATACACTGCACGCGTCCCCCGTGGGTCCCCTGTGTCACTACCTTGGGTGGTTCCTTGTGGTCCAAGCACTTCTACAGGCTCTAGGCCCTGTGTCTAGCTCAGTCGTGGTTCTTATTCCACTTTATTGGTATATGGTTTGGTACGCCCCTAGGGCTCAAACGTGTATTTGTGCTATTACTGTAGATAACTAACTTATAATTTATGTATTTCGAACTCTAGCCTCATAAAGAGACTAGAGGGGTGTGTTTAGTAATAAATACATATATTTTGAATATATACCTGGTGTGGTCCTCTTTCATTTGGTCACTCAAGAGATTATAGACTGGTAAAACAAGCTGCTTTACATTCCTTCAAGACTTAGCCTGAAGGCTGCTCTCCATAGCTACCACTAGGATAGCTTTCAATAAAGGTTGTCTTTAACCTATCTCCAATAAGGGGTTGTTTGGACTGGTGCAAGGTGCCCACTATAATTAGTGGACAGCATATGCCAGGCCAACTTCTCACATTGGTGTGCAGCGTGTGGGATTCCAGCTTGCTATTGTTTTACCAGATAATCTCAATTGAATTGATCAACTGAAAACCACTAAGGGTACCTAAGGTACATATAAATCAAGCTTAGTAATACAGTAAGTTCTACTGAACTTAGAGTTGTGTGTTAAGGGATAGCACACCCTTTCTACAACTCAAGAGAGTTTAGTAGGCCACACTAGAGTAGGTAGTGCATACACCACACCTCACTAGTAATGTCTTCAAAGCCAGGACCCAGTGAGTCCTCGCCAGAAGCCAGTGGACTTCTTCCCTCCAAGTATGATAAACTCCCATTCTTGGAATTGAGAGCATTATGCAATACTACGAAGTTGAAGGCAGGCAAAAGTGCCAGCACCCAACACCTCAGGGAGGTGTTACTAGCTGATGATCTCAGCAGGCCGATAGGGTCTGAAGGGGTAGGCAAAGAGGGTGGGGCAGAAGATGAGGAAGGGGCCAGGGGTGAAGAAACCCAGGCCCCCCCTCTGAAACTGGCCAGGAAGGTGAAAATGACCTTGTCCTGGAAAACCCAATTCCTCCTGTGGAGGAGGAGGATCAGAATGACCTCCCCTTTGTCCCCCCAGGAAGAGTACTGAGTGTGCCCAGAAGGTCTAGGTCTCCTTCTCAGGAGTCCAACCACTCTGACACCTCAATAGGGACCTCTGTCTCCTCTCATAGGAGGGAATCCTCTCATGAAAGGAGAAAGAGACTGATTCAGTATGAGCAAGCCCAGCTTGAACTCAGAAAACAGCAATTGGCTATAGACAGGGAGTCCCTAGATCTCTATAGAGAGAGACAAAAGATGGGACTAGAGTCCCATGGTGGCAGCAGTTTCCCCAAAGATAGGGAAAGGTCTTATGACCATAGAAACCTGAGCAAGATTGTCCCTCCCTACCAGAGTGGGGATGACATCCACAAATGGATAACTGCTCTAGAGAGGGCCTGTAAAGTACAGAGGGTCCATCAGGAGCAATGGGCAGCAATCTTGTGGCTCTCCTTTGCAGACAAAGGTAGAGACAAGCTCCTCACTGTTAGAGAGGAGGATGCTGATAATTACAAAGTCTTGAAGAGTGCTCTAATTGATGGGTTTGGCCTAACCACTGAACAATACAGGTTAAAGTTCAGGGATACCCAAAAAGCACAGACTCAAGACTGGGTGGACTTTGTCGATTGTTCTGCCAAGGCTCTGGAAGGTTGGTTATTGGGCAGTAAGGTGTGTGACTTCACAGGATTGTACAATCTGATCATGAGGGAGCAGATTCTTAATAACTGTCAAAATCAGCTGTTGCATCAGCACCTGGTGGACTCTGATCTGACCTCTCCCCAAGAATTGGGAAAGAAGGCAGACAAATGGGTCAGAACCAGGGTGAGGCAGAAGGTACAGAACCAAGGTGGTGACCCTAAGAAGCAAGATTCGAAAAACTCTGATAAGGGTGGGGAGAAGGGTAAAGATCAAAAGTCTTCTCAAGGCCCCCAAAAATCTTCTTCAGGTGGGGATTCACAGTCTAACAAAGGAAAGGCCAAAGGAAACCATGGTGCAAGGTCTGTAAGCAAAAGACCCACTGGACCAGTGATTGCACCAAGTCCAAAGACTCTACTCCAGCCCCCACCAATGCCCCTAAGGCACCTGCTCCCCCTAGTGCAGTTTCAGTTGGTGGTGGGACTACACAAGCCAAGGGTTTAGTAGGGTTGACCCTGGGTAAGGAGATGAGCTCTGACCTAGTCAGAGAACTCACTCAGGCTGTCCTAGTCTGTGATGGAGGCATGGATGTGACCTCCTCTGTGAGTCCCAGTAATCTGGGCAAGTACAGGCAACAGCCCTTAATCAATGGAAAAGAGGCTTTGGCATTTAGGGACACAGGGGCAAGTGTCACCATGGTGACACAAGACCTTGTGAATCCTGGGCAGATTATACTTGGTGAAATGTACCAAGTGACCAATGCTAGCAACGTCAGAACCGACCATACTCTGGCAGTTGTTAACTTCTCCTGGGGAGGGGTAACTGGCCTTAAGAAGGTTGTGGTAAGTGCAGACCTACCCGTTGAATGCTTGCTTGGCAATGACTTAGAAACTTCAGCTTGGGCAGAAGTGGAGCTCAGGACCCATGCAGAAATGCTGGGCATCCCTGCAGATGTGTTTGCTGTGACCAGGTCACAAGCCAAAATGTCTAACACTGAACAGGCCTTGGATTCTGGAATAATGGACCAAGTGCCCTCCAAGAAGAGGAGTAGTAGGGTAAAGGCAGTGCCTTCCCCCTTGGCTCAGAAGGAAGATCAGTCTCTTGAGGGGGATGATCTCAGTCCTGAGGAAGGAACTGTCCCAGAGGAGCTTGAACCTGACCAGGTTGAGTTCTTGGGGACAGGGGGCCCTTCCAGGGCAGATCTGAGCCAGGAGCAGCAGAGCTGCCCCTCTCTTGAACCCCTCAGACAGCAAGCTGCTGCTGAGGCTGCTGGGAAAGCTAGTGGTCCCCATACTGTGTATTGGGATGATGGACTCTTGTACTCATAGTGTAGACACCCCAAGCCTGGTGCCACCAGGAGGTTGGTTATACCTCTGAAGTTCAGGGGCTTCCTATTGACCCTAGCCCATGACATTCCCTTAGCAGGTCACCTGGGCCAGAACAAGACTTGGGACAGAATTGTCCCTCACTTTCACTGGCCCCACATGTCTGAAGACACCAAGGAGTTTTGTCGCTCCTGTGTAACCTGCCAGGCCAGTGGCAAGGCAGGTGGCACTACAAAGGCCCCCCTGATACCACTACCTGTGGTGGGGGTTCCCTTTGAAAGGTTGGGGATTGACATTGTTGGTCCCATGGATCCCCAAACAGCATCTGGGCACAGGTTTATCCTGGTGGTAGTGGATCATGCCACCAGGTACCCAGAGGCTATTCCCCTTAGGACCACTACAGCACCTGTGGTGGCAAGGGCCCTCCTGGGAATTTTCTCAAGAGTGGGCTTCCCTAAGGAGGTTGTATCAGACAGGGGTGCTAACTTTATGTCTGGATACTTAAAAGCAATGTGGAAGGAGTGTGGAGTAACTTACAAGTTCACCACACCCTATCACCCACAATGCAATGGTTTAGTTGAGAGATTCAACAAAACCTTGAAGGGCATGATTAAAGGGCTCCCAGAAAAGCTTAGGCGAAGATGGGACATACTCTTGCCCTGCCTTTTATTTGCATACAGGGAGGTGCCTCAAAAGGGGTTGGCTACAGCCCTTTTGAACTTTTGTTTGGTCACCCTGTCAGGGGTCCATTGTGCTTGGTGAAGGAAGGATGGGAGTTACCTCTCAAGCCCCCAAAGCAAGACATAGTGGACTATGTACTTGGTCTCCGCTCCCGGTTGGCTGAGTATATGAAAAAGGCAACTAAAAACCTTGAGGCTAGCCAGGAACTTCAAAAAGCCTGGCATGACCAAAAGGCTGTACTGACTGTTTACCAGCCAGGACAGAAGGTGTGGGTGTTGGAGCCAGTGGCCCCAGCAGCTCTCCAAGACAAATGGAGTGGACCCCATACCATTGTTGAACAGAAGGGTGAGGTTACCTATTTGGTGGACCTAGGAACACCCAGGAGTCCCCACAGGGTTCTCCATGTCAACAGGTTAAAACCATATGTGGACAGGGCAGACATGGGCTTGCTCATGGCTACTGATGAGGGACAGGAGGAAGAGAGTGACCCACTCCCTGACCTGCTCTCACAGAACCCTGATGATGGGTCAGTGGATGGTGTAGCCTTGGCAGGCAGCCTCACTACCCAGCAGCAGACTGATTGCAGACAGGTGCTCAATCAGTTCAGACACATATTCTCACTGACACCCAGTCAGACTACCTGGTGCACTCATGAAGTGGACACTGGGGACAGTCTGCCTATTAAAAATAAGATTTATAGGCAACCTGACCATGTCAGGGACTGTATCAGGACAGAAGTCCAGAAGATGTTGGATTTGGGAGTTATTGAACCCTCAGATAGCCCTTGGGCTAGTCCAGTGGTCCTTGTGCCAAAACCTCACACCAATGGTGGGAAAAGAGAGATGAGGTTTTGTGTGGACTACAGGGGTCTCAATGCAGTCACTAGGACTGATGCCCATCCAATACCCAGGGCAGATGAGCTATTAGACACTTTGGCCTCAGCCAAGTATCTAAGCACATTTGACCTGACAGCTGGCTACTGGCAGATCAGACTAGCTGATGATGCAAAGCCAAAGACAGCATTCTCAACCCCTAGTGGGCATTATCAATTTGTGGTGATGCCCTTTGGTCTGAAGAATGCACCTGCCACTTTTCAGAGGTTGGTGAATACAGTCCTTACAGGTCTGGAAGCCTATAGTGCAGCATATCTAGATGATATTGCTGTCTTTAGCTCCACCTGGGAGGATCACCTGGTCCACCTCAGAAATGTTTTGCAGGCCCTGCAGAAAGCAGGCCTGACTATCAAGGCCACAAAGTGCCAGATAGGGCAGAGTCAGGTTGTGTACCTGGGCCACCTTGTGGGTGGAGGCCAGGTTCAACCACTGCAGAGCAAGATCCAGACCATCATGGACTGGACTGCTCCAACTACCCAGACTCAGGTGAGAGCCTTTTTAGGCCTGACTGGGTACTATAGGAGATTTGTCAAGGGGTATGGATCAATAGTGACACCCTTGAATGACTTAACTTCCAAGAAAATGCCCAAAAAGGTTCAGTGGACAGTTAGTTGTCAAAAGGCATTTGATGACCTGAAGCAGGCCATGTGCACTGCTCCCATTCTACAGAGTCCTGATTACTCCAAGAAGTTCATTGTCCAAACAGATGCATCTGAATTGGGGGTAGGGGCTGTACTGTCACAATTGAATGATGAAGGTCAGGATCAGCCAGTAGCTTTTATTAGCAGAAGGCTGACCCCTAGAGAGAAACGTTGGTCAGCCATTGAGAGGGAGGCCTTTGCTGTGGTCTGGGCTCTGAAGAAGTTGAGGCCATACTTGTTTGGTACTCACTTCCTTGTTCAAACAGACCATAAGCCCCTCTTATGGCTAAAACAAATGAAGGGTGAAAACCCCAAACTGCTTAGGTGGTCCATTTCCCTACAGGGGATGGACTTCACAGTGGAACATAGACCTGGGAGTAACCATGCCAATGCAGAAGGACTCTCTAGGTACTTCCACTTAGAACATGAAGACTTAACTGGGCAAGGTTAGTTTAATGTCCCTACGTTTGGGGGGTTGTGTAGGAGAGTAGGATCTGCTTCACATGGGTACCCCCACTTTTTGCTGATGCTTCACTGTTTTTCGACCTTAGTCTGGCTGGGGCCCTGCTAATCAGAACCCCAGCCTAGCTGCTTCCTCTCTAAAATAGTTTCCATGTGCCTTAGGCACATCTCTGATTGGAATCTGGAGTGCCCTTATAAGTCCCTAGTATATGGTATACTATGTACCCAGGGCATAGGTACCTCAGAGGCCTACCAGGGGCTGCAGCATGTATTGTGCCACCCCTGGAAGGCCATCCAAACTGACACCACAGGTCTGCTACTGCAGCCTGGGTAAGGTGGTGCATGCACCCCTTACTGTGATATAGGCTACCTATATCACTACATACATACACACATATAAACCTAAAAGTCACTCCTATGGCAGGCCTTGTCAATCCTGAAGGCAGAGTGGGTGGTTCCTATGTGAGAGGGTGCCCCTGCATGAGCTGGGCCCCTCTGCAGCGTTCGGAGACCCTTCTCTGATGCTGTTTGTAGTGCAGCCCGACCATATACTCTTAAGCGCATTATAACCTCGCGTCAAATGCTAACTTTGGGATGGCTGCACGGAAACATGTTGTGTTTGGTGTCAAACATCTTGGAATACTACCCCCCCGCCAGTTCTGGTGGCGGGGGTAGCATTCCACCCTTCTAGATTGAGAGACATGTACACACCGGTATACCCGGTACTGACTTTCCAGAGCCCTGGCATCACAAAATGGATGGCGCTGCCACAGACACGAGTCTGGCCTCCTGCTGCTGACCGAAACTCCGGCAGGGGAGGCCTGGACAATAGGTTTCCTGTCCCAGGGAGGTGTAACCACCTCCCCAGACAGGATAGTGTGTATTGGGGCTGGGCGGGAGCACTCTCTGGTGCTTTGAAGCCCTGCACTGGGGGCACATTTGGTGTCCCTGTGCATACCCCAGTTCAAACCGGCTCAGGGGCTTCCAGCCCCTGCTCTGGCGCGAAACTGGACAAAGGGAAAGGGGTGTAACCACCCCTCTGCCCTGACCCTCCCATAGGTGGGGCCACAGAGTATGTCCAACCCCCTACCTTAGTATAAGTATGGGACCCCAGTCCTTAGGACTTTAGATTTACCTGGACGAAACTCTGACACAGAATCCTGGACCTTCGACGCTCTACTTTAAGATTAGAGGACTGAAGAATCTCCCTTGGGGTCAAGGAGTGACTCCCCTGCTTGGCAGGCACCAACAAAGCAATTGTCCGGTCTGCATCGCTGAAGCTCCCGCCGGACGCCGAAGTCTTTGCATCACCAGAGGTGGATTTCCAGACTTCCCCGAGGCTACCCTGAGTCCCCAGCAGAGCTGAGGCCCGTGGCTATCGTGGGTAACGTGGAACCGTGACCCCTGGACACCACGTACTTTTGTAAGTGCATCCTCTTCTGGGTCTCCCACGAAGTTGTGCTTTGGGCTCCGAGTAGCCCCAGCCTCCCGCACCGACTGCACCGAAGATCACTGGCCTCCACTCCACGAGTGTCCTGTGAGCCAGCTCCACGTGCGTCGACATGAGGGCTCTTCGCGGTCGCTAGTCTGTTGGCTAGTAGGCCCTCCCGAAGGCCAATCTTCTTCTGCTTGGGCTCCCTGGTTGCTCCAGGCGTGCCCTGACTTACCCTTGCTGGGTGAGTCTCACAGACCTTGCTGGTCTGCAACATCGTCCTTCTTCCATTTCCACAAGACTTGCCGTTGCCAAGGCTTGTTAGGTCCAATCCGGTCGCCAATACCCCTGCAATCGACAGACGTCATGGGACAGCTCGAATCCAGCTCCTGGTTGTCGTCGACGCCTCCTGGACCTCGTGGCTGAAGAGTCAAGACGACTGTCAACCTACCTGAAGCACTCGACATCGGTGGGCATCTGCTCATCGCCTTCCTGGTCACTGGCTAGTGACCCAGACTCTGTCCCCTCTGCTTTCAGGTTCTTCAGATCTTCGATCCACCTTTGGATCCACCCGAACACTTTCGACTTGGCCGCCAGCAGCACTTTTGCAGCAGATCGCCATTGAAAGCGACGACGAAACCCGACCCCGAAAGACACCTATGCACCCGGCTCCCCTGGGTGAGGTAACTCGAGTACTCCGGTGCTCCCGTGGGTATTGACACTAGAACAGCCTAGTTCTCAAAGGGTTTGCTCCAAGTCCTCCTCTAAGTGTCCCTTTTCTTTTAAATTCAAACCGCGACTTTCCCCATAGAAGTTAACGGCGATTCGCGGCTGTGTTCATACACTGCACGCGTCCCCCGTGGGTCCCCTGTGTCACTACCTTGGGTGGTTCCTTGTGGTCCAAGCACTTCTACAGGCTCTAGGCCCTGTGTCTAGCTCAGTCGTGGTTCTTATACCACTTTATTGGTATATGGTTTGGTACGCCCCTAGGGCTCAAACGTGTATTTGTGCTATTACTGTAGATAACTAACTTATAATTTATGTACTTCGAACTCTAGCCTCATAAAGAGACTAGAGGGGTGTGTTTAGTAATAAATACATATATTTTGAATATATACCTGGTGTGGTCCTCTTTCATTTGGTCACTCAAGAGATTATAGACTGGTAAAACAAGCTGCTTTACATTCCTTCAAGACTTAGCCTGAAGGCTGCTCTCCATAGCTACCACTAGGATAGCTTTCAATAAAGGTTGTCTTTAACCTATCTCCAATAAGGGGTTGTTTGGACTGGTGCACGGTGCCCACTATAATTAGTGGACAGCATATGCCAGGCCAACTTCTCACAAGGGCTTCCTTCTCCACAACCCAACTATAGATGATATTTCTACCACACCACTTTCCTCCTGGCTTGAGGCAGGTAACATAAGCACTACTTAAGAGTCCTCATTAGAGTCAATAAAATGTTCTTCAGTGGTTTTGACCATCTGCGGAAGAGTTGTCCTCTGACGAGAGCCTGCTCTGCACACATGTGCAAAGTGTCCTTTCTTGCAACATTTGAAAAAGGTTTAGTTCACCACAGAACAGAACTTGCTATTACCCAGGTGAGACTTACTGCCACAGTGGTAACAAGAAATCTCCTGTTTGTCACCCTAGATGGTTTGGAAACAAGGGTCTCAGAACTACGCAAAGTATGTGCACTAGCTCACTTCTCGAGTTGTTTATTGTGTTTTAAATTGAGCAGTTTTACTTCATTAGCTGTACCACCCTCATTCATCTCTTTAGTGCACAATTGTGAGCACTCAATGCTTCTGGCCAGAGTTAAAACTGTCTCTAAATTGGGGTCCTCAGTAGACACACAGCTACTATTGAACATTTTGTTGCTGGTTCGTTCAATCAACTCATCTCAGATGATTTCATTTTTGAATTCTCTATAGTTGCATGCCACAGCAAGAGTTAAAAGGGCAGCTACAAAATCGTCAATAGATTCCCAAGGAATATGAGAACAATAAAGAAACGTATGGTGCTTTAATACTATATTTTTCTTGAGATTAAACCATTTATCCAAAGTCGTCATGATAGACGCATAATCATCAACCACCATAGCGGAATCCCCATCTTCTCCAGTTCCTGTGAGGACACTAACTACTCCTAAGGGCAAGGTTTTTAGTATGCACCTTACCTCAGAACCCAAATTGTGTTTCAGAAAAGCCTTTTTCTTTTTCAATGTGAAGGTATCCCCATCAATCGCTCCTAAATATGCTTCGAAGGTCTCCTTCCACTGTTGCCAGTTCAGTGGAGGAGTGACAGGTACTTGAAGTAAAGGTAGTGGCGCTAATATTCTCTTCATGAGGTGACCGTACGTGGGTGAATTGCTGCTACTCCTCATGTAAATGACACACAAATTCTAATCAGACTCCAAATTAATGCAAAGGTTCACAGTATGGAATTACATGTACCTTAATGTGTGCCTGTCACCGGTTGTTGATACAGGCCCCTGAATTAATAGGGGCAACTGTACATAAAGGCGTGCCTATCAAGGATGTAGTGTAGGCCCTTGTATACTCATGTATGTCTTTAAATTAAACAGAAAATGCAGATGTGCCAGTCATTGAAGTTCCTGCAGACTTCCTCCCATATAACTTATAGAAATTCACAATATCTGTACCAATCCAAGATGGCCGTCACGTTGCACGTGTGGAGCATGTATTTCTACAGGAAATAGGGCATGCTTTGGAAGATTCCCAAGTCCCTAAAATGGCTGCGAAACAAACAATAGTTTCATGAGGTGGTGGGGCTTGCACAGATGTACTGAGAGTGCATGTGTGTGAGCGTGTTTCAACGGTTGGGGGGGCACAATCCTGGCTCGCAGTCACGCACTGTGCTCACCCACCACAAGGGTGAAAAATTGAGTGAAAACGTCCTGACGAGTGTGCAGGAACTAGCCAAGGTATGCAGGAATACTCAACAGCCGCCCAGACTCAAGAGGCAGCTCCGGGCTCAGGAAAGCGGCGCTGACATGAAGGCCGGCTGCGCAGTAGATGCGGACGCAGCAAATCAATGGGGCACCAGAGTTGGAAATCATCCCTAGTGATCGGAAGATAAAGAGGCCCACAATGCACTAGTAGGAACTCACTTTATTCCCTCTTCCAGCTCTGACGTCCCTGCAGCAACTGCTACAAGAACCCCTCAATAAAACCCACCTTGAGTACCACATAGGGAACTCACAGCACGTTCCCACCCCGTATTTCAAACCTCCCCAGCACATCCCAATACCTTCACAGAGCACCTTCCTCTGTGTGCTAAAACAACCTTTATTTAAGCTAAAGGTCACCTGCCCACCTCAAGCAGTAACCACCATCTTCAGGCTTGAATCTGTTTGGTAGGGATAGGGGTGTCCTGAACAAAAAGAGAGGCAGGCATTTAGAAGCACAAAGGGAAGCAGAGTAGTTCACATCCAAGAGGCAAGGATGCCCAGACACTTATATTCAGAAGTACGCTTCATTTTTTACTGCTAAATATCTTTTCAGTATTGGTTTAAACCAGTTTTTAGTCACGTGGCCAAGCCACTTCATTCTTTTGTAGTGGTGTGCTAGTCTCACGAGAAAGGCTGAGGAACAGTGGTGGAGTTGGGTTTTGGGAACAATTATGCCATTGAGCCAGAAGGTGGGGGAGGCACTGGGTGGGAACACTGTGGTGGGAGAAGGAGCAGTGGGCGGCATCAACAAGAGCAAGGGAATGACTGGAGCAGCAAGGAGCATATGCATGTGTGAGCACATGCAAGAGCAGCAGCCATCTTTGAATGTTTATTTCTTAAAACAAAAAGAGAAAAGCATTCCATTATGGCTGGCCAATTGGTGTGTGGCCACACAATGGCCACCTTTGAATGATTTTTTTCAAATATATAGAATTAAAGATAACAAATACCAGGAAGTTTTTTCACTGAGGGGTTCTGAATTTCATCAAATGGATCACAAGAGTGCAGTTTGAGTTGTCTATGATGTCACTTAGAACCCTACGGTGAAAAACATCCTTGTTATTCACTGTTTTCCACCTACAACTGTATGTAGTGTATGCTCACCCCCGCAATTATTTGCTCTTGCTTTCAAAAACTGCAGAGGTAGATGAGTCATGCGGCAGCCATTCACAATATTGCCTAACTTTTCTCAGTGCCTTGCTCTGTGTTACTGCTCCTGTCCTGTTACCTACCCCAGTCACCCTGTGGTCATCATACCCCTCCCAACCAAATAAAAAAAAAAACAATGGTGTCCTTCCACACAGTCACACCAACCTCTTTACACTCCACCCTCCCCCGCCCAAAGATATTATAAATATTATAAATAATAACTGGTCTTCTGCCGAATATCCCATCCACCACCTGTCCTTTTCTCCCACTTCACACCCTAAGCTTTGCTCTCTGCTTCCCATCAGAGCAGAGCTTGAGTGATGAACTGACAGGCTCTCTGAGAGCCGTTAGTGTATCCTGGCCTGGATTTCCTATATGACGTAGCAATAGTGCGGCACAACTTTGGCTTCCCATTGTTACTATGCATTACTGTGAATAACAAGATTTAGAATATGGTATTCATGCTAGTGTCTCTTATTGAGAGCCGTGTAAGAATTGGGAAAACCAAGAAATGTGGCTTTGGCCACCAGCTATTTGGCTATATCAATGCTGGCTTTGTTTTGTCATGGTTTTTGCAAAACGTTACTGTTTTTTGGGGGGAGTATTATATAGCAAGAAATAGACCCGAAGGTATCAGAGTGCTTTACATGAGCACCAGTTGCGTTACAGATGGATACATTAATTTTGTTAGGCACGGGGGGGATTAAGTGACTTGCACAGAATCACAGGATGTTGAACGTCCCTGCCGAGACTCAAACCTGGTTCCCCAGCTTTGAGGTCGCCTGCTCTAGCCATTAGGCCACATCTGATGGACCCTCAGCAATCTTGCTAAAAGCAAAAATATGTTTGGGTCTCAAAAAACACACATTGTGCTAGTAGTACCTGGCACTTAAAGTGGATGTACTCCTTGCGAAAGGCCAGTGGCCGAAGTGGGCTGAACCACTCCCTATGCTGTATGGTGTAGTGCATGCAGAAAAAATGGAGCAACGGATGAAGAGGGCTGATGAAAGTCCCTGTAAGTAAATTTATTATATGTATAATTTTGTTAAAATCACAAAATCTTGGCTAACGTTAGGCCTAACTATATCAAGATGATCACTGTGCATGTGCACACACTCATGCTGGCCATCTGGGGGAAAATACAAGTAAGGGAAAAGCCTAATGGTATCACTATTTGATATTTTACTTTGCTGCTCTGCAACTGGAAACATCAGCTATTTCTGTTGTACCATTTCTGTGCTGGCAGTGGTGTCCCCTCCCACTTGCTGTTGATACTGCTCTATCCAGAGGTGGGAGGAGGGGGATTCTCCACTTCCAGCCCTTCTCACTGATCTCTGTTTCTCTATCCAGTGGTCCCACTCCCTGAGATCCATCACCATTTCAACTGTTGAGTCAACAGGTGAGTCAGCCCGATTCAACACACTGATTTGATTTGAACAGCTCTTTTAAGAAATTGTTAATGCACAACTTCAACAAAGCTTGCACATCACCCACACTTTGAAATAATCCAAACCGATATGCGAGGTTGACAAAAGCTTTCACCAGGTCAAAAAATGCGTTAATATAATACTTTAAGTTGCACAGTGGATGATATACAGTATGTTTGTCAATGGATTTCTTAAAATACCTTTGCAAATTAACTCATAAAATTTCCTTTGACATGCTTCGAAATATTCATGTGTCATTGTTATTCACCCCTCTGCTCTTCTTGTTTTTACAAACTTAAACAGATAATTGTATTCGAGATAGTGTGCCCAGGCAGAGCTGGCGTCGGTGACAGCTAGTTCTTTGTCATGAAAAAGCAGTTTAATTGATTATGCTCCAGTTGGTCTGGAGTGCATGGAGCATGACTGATCTAGCTTAATTATTACAGAGATTAGACTAAAAGAATGTTTAGGCCCATATGGCAACACGTTTGTTAAGGGGACAGTAACAACTAGAAAAACGTCTGTATAGTGCTAGAGGGAATGAAGGTATAATTTTTCAATGATGAAAAAACATTTTCTGGTTGACAGCCAATGAAGTAGCGAAGAACTCACCACGCTGTTGATTAATGTGTAGCATCATGATATTTGAGTTAATAATCAAGTGTAAAACTATTAACAAAAGAAATTCTGAGGCTATACTGAGGACGGTATGTTCTGCCAGATCAGATTGGGAATAAGCATCAGAAACGTTCTCTGTGCTTAGCAGTCCCAAGATTGAATACCACGGAACAGATGGTGCAGCACCGAGCGACGAGTTTAGAATGCTGCGATATGCATGCACAGCACATTGCCGTACAGGTAGACGGGAATATTACAGCGGAAAGCAAAACTACAAGTTCCACAATTCAGAGTCCTTTTGATTAATAATACAATACTGGCACAAGGTGCTTTTTTTACCCGTATCTGTAGTGAAACTGTGGGAGTGCTGTACCCACAAAAATCTGCACATCAATGGCACGCCCAAATGTTGGGTGGATTGGGATGGTGTTAACCTCAAACCATGAGACAATGGGTCCCAGAGACAAGGTTGAAAGCAGCATTTCAAAATGCAAGTCAATAAGAAAAGGACTGACTCAAGAAGTTGTAGCCATGCTGCACAGCAGCACAGACGGTTTGCTGTGTGGCTAAAACAAATCTTTAAAAAAGCGATATGACACAGCCAGGGCTAAAGTGCCTTTTTCTAAGTGCATTTGCGCTGGATGCAGCATAGTCCTTTCTTTATTATTATTATTTTTAGCGTTGCTGCACAGCAGCTATGCTGCTATACAGAATGGCTAGATTCATTGCCAAAATCTGCAATGAAGAAAAGGCAATGCCAGAGGCAATAGTCACAAAGGCACGATCTATTGGCTTTGACAATGCTTGTTAGGACTCAGCACAACACCCCTTTTATTCTGAACAAATCAGTCTCCCCGTGTGTAAAAAAAAATATATTACATTTGACAAATAAATCCTATCACATGTATTAGAGAAAAAACATTTGGAAGCAGATAACATCTGCTGTCACAATAAACATCCATTTCAAAGGAGAAAAGGGCTTATTTTAAGTGTGTGTGGTATAGTAAAACATAGCTACAAATAGCAAGAGGTTCAACAAGGACAACAGGCAAGAAGAAAAAATAAAGTGGTACCTCAATCACAGTGTGTAGGAGAGTAGGATCTGCCTCTTATGTTGCCCCCACTTTTTTTTCTGATGTTTACACTGGTTTCTGGCTATAGTCTGGCTGGGACCCTGCCAATCAGGGCCCCAGCCTCTCTGTTCTCTCTAAACGATTTGGAGTGCACTCTAGGTGCACTAGTGATTGGATACTGTGGTACCTTATGAGTCCCTAGTATATGGTACCTTAGGTACCAAGGGCATAGGTACTTCACAGGCCTACCAGGGGCTGAAGCATGTATTATGCCACCCCTGGGAAGCAGACTAAATTTGACACCACAGGCCTGCTACTGCAGCCTGGGTGAGGAAGTGCTAGCACCCCTCACTGAGATATAGGTCCCCTATATCTCTCCTGCACACACATTGAGACTTATCAGTCACCCCTAAAAGCAGGCCCTATCAATCCTGAGGGCAGGGTGCTTAGTTTCCATGTGAGGGGGTGCCTCTGTCTGAGCAGGGCCCCTCTGCAGCCCTCAGAGTCCATTCTCTGGGGCTGTTTGTGAATGCAGTCAAACCATATACTCTTAAGTGCATTATATCCTCGCGGTAAATGCTAACTATGGAATGGCTGCATCAAAACATGTCGTGTTTGGTGTCAAACACTTTGGAATCATACCCCCACACCAGTAACTGGTGTGGGAGTATGATCCCACCCTTCTAGAGGGATAGACATGTAACTACTGTGGAAACGCAGTAGAATCCTGAAGAGCCCTGGCATCACAAAATGGATGCCACCAGTCACAGACACTGGGCTGCCCTCCTGCTGATGACCAACACTCACAGTGGAGGAAGCCCAACAATAGATATCCTGTCCCAAGGGGGTGTGACCACCTCCCAGACAGGGTTTAGTGTATTGGGGCTGGGTGGGTGCACTCTTAGAGTGCTTTGAAGTCCTGCACTGGGGGACCAGAAGGCTCCTCTGTGCACATGCCAGTTCAAACCAGCTCAGGGGCTACCTGCCCCTGCTCTGGCGCAAAACTAGACAAAGGGAAGTGGGTGTAGCCACCCACTCCCCTGACCCTCCCATAGGTGGGGTCATAGAGCTAGTCCCTCCCTTCTTTCTAGTATAAGAGGGGGAACCTGTGCATTGCACCCTAGATACCCCTGGACAATGCTCTACAAGAAGAATCCCGGACCTTCGACGTTCCACTACCTTTGGAAGACTGAAGAATCTCCCTTGGAGTCAAGGAGTGACTCCCCTGCTTGGCAGGCACCAAAAATGACAATGACGGTCGCGAACTACGCCGCTCCCGCTGGAGCCCGAAGTCCCTGCAGCCCAGGAAGAGGATTTCCTGACTTCTCCAAGGCCATCGTGAGTCCCCAGTGAAGCTGAGGCAAGTGGACCCCACGAGCAACGAGGAACCACAGACACTGGGTACCGTGCGCTATTGTCAAGTGCAACCCCTTACCGATATTCTACGAACTTGTGCTTTGGACCACGTGTGGTCCCTGCCTCTAACAAAGATCTCTCCCAAAATCAGAGGCCTACACCATCCCGAGTGACCGTGGGCCCCTGTTGAGTGCATCCGCCCGAGGCGTCTTTGCGATCCCTTGCCAGCCAGCTTGTGGGTCCCCAGAAGACTTTCCAAAGAAACCAAAGGGCTTCCCTGGTTGCTCCAGGCCTGCCCTGACCTACCCTCGCTGGGTAAGTTCCTCAGACCTTGCTGGTCTGCACCATTGACTTTTTCTTTTCACCACGAGACTTGCTGCTACCAAGGCTTGTTGGCTCCAATCGGGTCGCCAACACCGCAGTCAGCTGCAGACTTTGTGGGACACGCTGAATCCAGCTCCTGGCCGTCCTCAACGCCTCCTGGACCTCGTGGTTGAAGAGTCAAGACACCAGTGAATGACCTGAATCTGCCGACGACGGTGGGCATTCATCTTCCTTGCCCCGGGTCACTACCAAGTGCCCTTGAACACTGTCCCCTCTGCTTTCAGGTCTTCCTCCTTCTGAATCCAGGCTTGGATTCCAACGGACACTTCTTCTGTCGCCGCAAGCAGCAAGTCTTCATTGGCTCCCAGTGAAAACGACGCCGCGACCCGACACCAAAGGACACCTATGCACCGGCTCCCCTGGGTGAGGTAACTTTAGCATTACGGTGCTCCTGTGGGTGTGGGCCCTAGAACTACTTACCCTGTAAGTGCCTTGCTTGTAGCTACCCTAGAAGTGCCCTAAAACTCTTATTTTCTAAGTGCGACAATTGCGCTGACTCGTACAGGGTTCGCGTCTGTGTTAGACACATCGCGTCCATCTCCCTTGTAGCTCTATCTGTAACCGTGTCCTTCGACTCGTACTGAGTCCGATCGGTGGGTTCACCTCGAACACACAAGGGGCCTGTAACATTGAACTCTCAATTGCGCTGACTCGTACAAGGTTCGCGTCTGTGTTAGACACAGCGCGTCCATCCCCTTGCAACTCTATCTGTAACCGCGTCCTTCGACTCGTACAAGGACCGATCGGTGTGTTCGCCTCGAACACGCAAGGGACGTTTAACATTGAAATCTCAATCGCGTCTGTTCGCATAGACTCGCACAGGACTCGCACCGGTGCCAGGACACCGCGTCCGTCCCCTGTGGGTCTCCTACAACTACCTGGGGTGGTTCTTGGGGGTCCCTCGATTCTAGATGCCCTAGACCTAGGTCTAGCCAAACTAAGATTGTGATATTTGATTGTGCTAACTTATTTTTGATAACATTTGATTTGTACATATGTTCCTGACTTCTAATCTCATAAAGAGATTAGTAGAGAGTTGTTTATTAATAAATACATATATATTTGATATATATACCTGTGTGGTGTCTTTTCATTTGGTGATTCAAGAGATTGTGTGGTAAAACAAGCTGCTTTACATTCCTCCAAGACTTAGCCTGAAGGCTGCTCTCCACAGCTACCACTAGGATAGCTTTCTATAAAGGTTGTCTTAAACCTACCAACCATAAGAGTCGAATTGTTCTGGTGCAAGGTGTCCACTTTAATTAGTGAACAGCATATACCAGGCCAACTTCTCACACAGTGTGATCTACCTCAACCTGTAACTTCGGTGCCACATTGGAGGAAAGCCTGAGGGATCAGTTTATGTTGGGTTGTGTTCAAGACAAGACTAGAGATGCTCTATGGCAAAAAGACAACCCTTCTCTACAAGAGGTTATTACCATCGCAAAGAGCCATGAGCACTCGAAAGCGTGTGTTGACATCATAAAGAAAGAATCTTCTTCTGAGAAAAATGATCACTCTGATGTCAAGGTTGTTTCAGATAAGTCCGTTAAACCTAAAAATGTCTTAGATCAAAAACAGTATGGTCAACCTCAAAAACTCTCTTACCATAATCAAAGGTCTTCTTTTCAAAGTCAGAAATCTTGGAATTCCAAGCAATTTCAAGGCAAGTGTTACAGGTGTGGTGACTCTGGTCACATGGCTGATTTTAAAAACTGTCCAGGTTGGAAAGTCATTTGCAAAATTTGTGGTAAGAAAGGTCATGTTTCCAAATGTTGTAGGTCAGGTAAAGATCACAAATCTGTCAAAGAAGTCGATATCTATGATGATGATGCTGAAGAAGTCATTATTTATCAGGTTTCAGGGAATAAGCCTGATGGTCCTTATGAGGAAGTTTTAATTAATGATGCATCAGTCAAAATGCTGTTCGACTCTGGGGCCAAGATTACACTTGTTCCCAAAGTGTTTTATGAGAGTAATTTACAAGATAAAGTTGTTCTTAAAAAACCTGACATCAGACCTAAGGGATATGGTGGTGTCAATATTGACCTACTTGGTTACTTTTGGGGGTCAATAAACTTCAAGGGGAGAGTGATCTCTGGGAAAATTGATGTGTCAATGAAAGGTCATTCACTTATAAGTTGGTTTCACCAAAGGGATCTGCATGTGTTTCTTGACCCCAACGAAGATCCTCAGGTCTGTCTGAAGGAGTTGCCGCCTGTTAGGGTGGTTGACTATTTGGTTAATGATTTGATTAAAGATTTTCCTGCTGTTTCTGCAAGCGACCTAGGCTGTTTTAAAAATTATGTACATTGAATAAGACTTAAGGAAAATTTTATCCATAAGGTTGCCAAAGTTAGGAGTGTTCCTCTCTTAGTAAGGGAAAGCATGAAGAGTGAGCTGGACAAACTCCTGGCGAGGGGTATCATCCAAGAGGTTGAGGCAACAGAGTGGGTCTCTCCGGTAGTAATGGCACATAAGGCAAATGGTGAGGCCCGACTCTGTGTGGACTTGAGGGAACTCAACAGAGCGGTGGTCGTTGATCACTACCCTCTACCCAATATTGCTGAAATGCTGTGTTCCCTTGAGGGGGCGAAGCACTTTTCTTCTTTGGATTTAGCCTCTGCTTACCACCAGGTTAGGCTGCATCCTTCTTCTCAAGAATACACGACTTTTGCGACACCCTTTGGTACGTTTAAGTTTCTAAAAATGCTCTTTGGTCTGATTTCGGCTGCCTCCGTTTTTCAAAGGGTAATGGAGGGCATTCTTGGAGATTTAAAGGGTGTGAAGGTGTATCAGGAAGACGTGCTCATTTTTGGAGTTGATTTGGAACAGCATGATTTGACGTTGAGGTCTGTTTTGGGGAAGTTACAAAATGCCGGTCTCACCCTTCGTGCTGACAAATGCAAATTCAATGTCAAGGAAATTGAGTACCTTGCACATTTTGTTTCAGCAGAAGGAATCAAACCCAAAAAACTCTTGTGGATTCTATCCTCAATTTGCGTTCACCTTCTAGCAAGGATGAACTTATTAAGTTTTTAGGCATGGCAGAATTTTATCATAAATTCATTCCGAACTTTGCAGGAAAAACCTTATCCCTAAGGTCTGTGTTGAAGAAAGGGTGTGAATTTGAGTGGTCAAAAGATTGTGAAAAAGAATTCATTGGTATTAAGAATTACCTCAACAATGCACCATGTTTTGACCCTGCAAAATCCTCTTTTCTCATGACCGATGCCAGCTCGACTGGTCTAGGGGCAGTACTGTTACAAAAAGAAGATGGTGTAGAAAAAACCATCTTGTTCATCTCCAGGCCCCTAAGAGGTGCAGAATGCGATTACTCTGTTGTTGAGAAGGAGGCCCTAGGTGTATTCTGGGCGGTGCGTAAGTTAAGGACATTTTTATGGGGTAAAAGGTTTAAGATTCTATCTGACCACAAACCGCTCAAAGAAGTTTTTACAAAGAAGGGCATAGATTTTGTCTCTCACCGCATTCGCAAGTGGATGGTGGCTCTTCAAGAATTTGATTTTGAACTGTCGTACTTACCTGGCTCTAACAATGTTCTCGCTGACTGCCTTTCGAGACTTAGCGGTGTTGATGATGACACGATTGATGATATTGAGTACTTTGCTGGAGAGGATCTGGAAGAGGATGTGAATGTGTGTTTGATTAGTGAAGGTGTTGTTTCGGAAAATGAGTGGAAGGAACACCTTGTTAGTGATGTGACTCTACAAAAGGTCATCACCATGGTGAAAAACGGTTGGTGCGATAAAAGGGACTGTGATGATCTGCTGAAGGGTTTTTGGCATGTCAAAGAGGATTTGGCTGTTGTACATGGTGTACTTATGCGTGGTAGTAAGCTTATTCCACCACTTGTCTTAAGGGAGAAATTGGTTGGGAGTGCCCATGCCTCACACGTGGGTATAGCCAAGACCAAGGAAAGGATCAGGGAAGTGTACTGGTGGCCCGCCATGGATGGTTTTGTAGAGAGACTTGTGCGGGAGTGTGCAGAGTGTGCTAATTGTGACAAGTCGATCAAGTGTAGGACACAACCAATGGTGGTTAGAGAGCAGGCTGCTTCTCCTTGGTCTGACATTGCCTTAGACAACTTAGGTCCTGTGAAGTTGAGATTGCAAGATCGTTATGTCATCGTATGCATTGATTTGTTTTCACGATGGCCGGAAATCAAGATTGTGAACTCTGTTGAGTCTTCTGTTGTGGTAGAGTTCTTGGATGAACTTTTTGAGCGAGAAGGCTTCCCACAAACCGTTTTGTCTGATAATGGTGTTCAATTTACCTCTCGCTTAGTGGAGGATTTTCTGTCTACTAGGGGTATTAAACACAAGACGTCTGCTCTTTATCATCCACAAAGTAATGGTTTGGTTGAGAGGTTTATCAAGGTGCTTAAAGAAGCAATGCAACAGGCAAGGTCTTGTGGTGATTGCTGGAAGGTTGCTGTGAGAAGAAAAGTGAGAGAATATCGTTTCACTCCCCATTCCTCTACAGGTGTGGCTCCCTTTCCGCTCTTTAAAGGTAGAATGGCGAACGTGGAAGTGGCTCCCTCTTGGGTTTCTGCAAAGAGAGCGTTGGTTGATGAAAAAGTGGGTAACACTGATGGTTGGAAGGAAAGAGAGAAAGGTAAAATGGATAAAAGGAAAATTAGTTATGATATGAGAAAAGCTGTGAAGAGTACGATAATTGAAGTTGGTGACTGGGTCAAGATCAAGTTGCCAAGGAAAACGTCTGGTGTGTCAAAATACAGTCAGTCAATTCAGGTCATCAAAGTGTTTAAAAATGCCATAAAAACGAGTGATCACAGGATTTGGAATTTGGGCAGAGTAGCAAAATGCCGCTCAACACCTGCATGTCCTGCCACAGCTTCCTCTTCACTGTCGGATGGACAAGAATCTGTGGTTCCTGAGAGGTGTTTAAGACCGCTTCGTTTGAAGCGTGTTCGCTCGTTTTCAAGATTATGCTTTTTAATGCATTAATGTTTTTTACTACTTGTTCTTTCTGTGACTTTCTTTTTCTTTTTAGTTTATTCATTTTTATTGTTCTGCTGTTTGTTTATGAAGGGGAGGTGATGTGGTGTTCTGCACCTTCTTTGTAAACCACAGATTCCTGATTCTGGAATGTGGTGGAGGTTGCCTAGCACTGCTTGAACTGGGAAGGCAGTTACTCCTGACTAGCTGCTGGATGGGGTCTCAAAGCTTGTGCTTACTTTAATAAAGCCCTCTCACTTCAACTACAAGAGTCTGGACCTTCATTTGGGAGAGACCTACTTCTGCAGACAGCAATCAACCTGAAGCAATCAGTACTTGCTCGTTCTCAAGCTGAAAGAAGAGGAAGTGAAGCAAGCAGGCACTGGCCAATTAAAAGGCAGCAAATAAGACTGACAATGAAGCCAACTAATGTTAAGGAATGAGCGGGCTGCAAGACCCTTTTTGTATACAATATCTCTTGCAAGCAAGAGCGCATGCAGCACATGCCCTGTTGCAGGCGAGACCTAAAAACCATGAAGGTTTATTACAAAATTTAAGGGTACATTACAGAAATAATAAAATGCAGATGCAACAATAGTCTCATTTAGAACCATGGAGTCATTGCCATGAATGCTCTGAGTAATAGGATCAAAAATAGGCAAAATCAGGAAAAATCTGAAACAGACTGTTGGACTTGGCCTTCTGGAGAGTCACCCCAATCTTTTTGCCTTCACCCCTCCTGGTTTTCTGAATTCATTTTTGTTGGCATTGGCCATCTGTGCACTTTACCACTACTACCCAGGGCTAAACTGCTTGTGCTCACTCCCTAAAACATGGTAAAATTGGCCTACACCTGATTGGCACATTTAATTTATTTATATGTCCCTAGCGTATGGTACTATATGCCTCAGGGCATGCAAATTTAATGCTACTAGTGGGCCTACAGCCACCCACTAAAGTATCACTTTAAAACTTGTCTCAGGCCTTCCACTGCATCCTGTAGTGCAGTTATAAACTGCCAATTTAACCTGGCAAAATAAACCCTTTGCCAGGCCTAAACCTACCTTTTAATACATATGTCACCTCTAAGGCAGGCCCTAAAGGCCCATAGGGGAGAGTGCACTGTAGTTACAAAGTAGAACATGTGTGTTTAAGTTTTACCTGATCCTGTTAGTGAACAAATCCTAAATTTGTTCTTCACTACTTAAATTCAAATCACTTCCATTGGAAAACATTGGGTTACCTTATTACATTTAATAAGTGCTAACTTCTGATTGGTAGAAGGTAGAAACATAATTTTTCTAACTAAAATGAATTGTAATTTTAAATCCTCTTTAATGGTAACATTGGATTTTAAGTCACAATTCGGAAAATGCCACTTTTAGTAACGTTTAGAAAGTTGGCACTGTTTTGCCCTAACCATTTGGTGCCTGCTGCCAGTTGCCTGGGCCACATGACTGTGAATAGCTTAGCTGTTGGACTTTCTGTATTCCTCACAGACAGTGAGATAAAAGAGGATGGGATCTCCTGCCAGGATAGTTGGGTAGGAAATGTTCCCTGCCCCACTTACCTTTCAGAGGGCTTGCTTCCAGCACACACAAAGGAACCTGACACTAGTCTTTTGTCACCCCAGAGTCCTTTGAGCCCTGGCAGGGGAAGGGAGGAACTTTCCAGAGCCAGATGTGGAGGTAACCAGGATGTCCCCCACTTCAAAGGCTGGAACCAGGTATAAATATTGGACCCTCATAACAACTCTTCAGTACACTCCTGGACCTGTGAAATAATTTAGACGGTCTGCCTGGACCCCCAGACTACTACCCTGCTGCTTGAGGCCTGCCTATTCTTTAGAGGACTGCCCTGCTACTACCAGATGACTGCCATGCTGCTTGAGGCATGCCTTGCTCCCCAGACGACTCCCTGCTGCTAGAGACCTGCCTTCCTACTTGAACCCAGGACTACCAGAGTGACTTCAAGGCCTAGTTGGCTGGCCTCCTGTGTGAGCTACCGGGACATAACAAGCTCCAGAGACTTTGAAACACCCATCTGGCCTCTGCTGGAGTGAGTCCTAACCCCCAAAGTGATGCCCCCCTTGGAAGTCGTGTTAGAGGTGCGGCTCCTGTCTAACCCCAAAAGTTGGGACTCAGAACTATTTTCACCAAAAAGTGGCAAAAGAACCAATGGAAGGCTGGGACCTACCTGCCAGCCGATCCACCCAAGGAGCATTGCAGTTCGGCCTGACTTCACAGTAACTCCTGCTACATTCGTCTCTGCAGTAGCAAATCCTGTTCAACAGGACCTCCAAGTGACTGTTTCCAGCTTTGTGGAGCCCTCTTCAACTACCACTTGCAGCTTCATCCCTCTGGAGGTGTTCGACTTTCAAAATTTTGTGTAAGGTCCTGATTTAGATTTTGGTGGGCTGGTTACTCCGTCACAGCAGTGACAGATTTCCTGTCCACCGAAATATAAATCCCATATGATATTATGGGATTTATACTTCGGCAGACAGGAAGCATTCCTAGTAGAAGGCAAAGTGTCTCTGTATCACCCCCAAATTCAAGTGTTTATATACCCATTTTCTCCATAAGAAAACGCTGAAACTGCAAAGTCATTATGGTATAAGCAAAGAAATACATTTACAACAAATCATGTTACAGTATTATGACCTGTCATAAAACCCTATCACCTTAGCACTAATGGACAACATGAATATTGATTCTGCCCTTCTCACCCATTGTCGTCTGGAGATGTCAGAACAAGCTAATTTCATAAACAACAGTGAACCATTGTGACTCAATGCAATATCACGTGCATGCAGAAGGTCCTTGAAAATGTTACTGAAGCAAGAGGTCCTCTTCCAAAAAAGTGTCATTTGAGAAATAAACAAAGCCACATCTTGTTGTATGTAGTGTCAGGCACAAATACAAACAGCAAATAAATATGATACAGGTCCGTTTTAGACAAGAAGGCGTCAAGGCCCAACTGAGGCCTAGTTAAATTAAGCCTGGAAAACACAGTTTAACACGCCATATCAATTTTTTCTCAGTTGTAATAGCTCAATGTCAGTCTACACGTGAATACAAGTGTAGATTAATTGCTCTGCACATTGTTAATAATGCACATTTCGATTTGAACATACAAAACCACTCACAAAAAATCATTTGCCTTAGCGCTAATAAGGGCTGTGTTGGGTATAAATTTACATTGTCAAATATTTTTTACAATGAAATTTTTGCTTGTCCCGTTTCACTTACTTGCTCCATCATGGAGGCGGTGTTACAATTACTAAGCAATACGTAGTTGAAGTTTTCCTTTAACAAAAGGATCAAGGAAAGCAGTTACCATATACCACTCATGTCTCTAGGCTATATTGGCTCCTTTGCTCTTGCTGCCTTCTACAACATTCTTATTTTTTTAAGACATTATTTATCTACACAACTACGGCTAAATGGCTAAAATAATTAAACACACATATATAATAATTATTATATATATTTACTGTAAAACAATAAATAAACTATTAATTTAAATGTATTTTATAAGTTTAAAAATATATAAAAATGTAACAAATAAATATATATATACATATACCAATAACATAAAAGTTATGTTAAAAACACTCTATTATTAATTAAAACATTAAACTATTTAAAAATATTTAAACTTGAATTTCCCACTCTATTCAATGGAACAGTAGGGAAAGTGTTGGATAGCGGAGGGGTAAAATTACTATTCCCACTCCAGTGAGTACAACAGTGGGGAAAGGGTTGGACAGCGGAGGGGAAAAAATTCATATTCCCACTTCAGTCAGTGCAACAGTAGGGAAAGTGTTGGATAGCGGAGGGGTAAAAATTACTATTCCCACTTCAATGAGTGCAACAGCAGGGAAAGTGTTGGATAGCGAGGGGGAAAAATTACTATTCCCACTCCAGTGAGCGTAAAAGTAGGGAAAGTGTTGGATTGCGGAGGGATAAAAGTTACTATTCTCACTACAGTCAACTCAAAATTAAAAACAAACAAAATATCAATAACAAAAAATATTTGAAAAACAAAATAAATTTTAAAATATATAAATATGTAAAAAATTAAAATACAAATATATTTAATATTAAAAATATTATAATGTTACATACATATCACAAATACCTACAGATATTATATTAAATAAAATATAAAAATATTTTTCAAACAAATAAATATTTTTTGTTACAAATTATTTATAAACAAGAACATTATTACATACATTTATCTTATTTACACCCTACCCTATAACACCACACAATTCACAACTCACATCTAAATTAAAAATAAAATGTACTTCTATAATTAACATAATTAACTATCAATTAAATAAATTAAATCAAATAAATATTAATTTAAAAAAAATTAAAACACATAAAAAATAATTAACTTCTCATCCTTTACCCCTATAAACCCCACAACCCACATCTAAAATTAATTACACAATTCTCATATTTAATTTTCAATTGATGAAATATTATTGATTAACAACTAATTATTAATGAATTAAAAATAAATTACTTCCCACCCTTTACCCCTATGTACCCCACAACCCGCACCTTAAAATAATTACACCATTTCAATATTTAATTTTCAATTTATTAATTAATTACAAAAAATTACTTCCCACCCTTTCACCTATAAACCCCACAACCCGCACCTAAAATTAATTAAACAATTAAAATATTTAATTTTCAAGTCATTAATTATTAATAATCAACTAATCATTAATGAATTAAAAATAAATTACTTCCCACCCTTTACCCCTATAAACCCCACAACCCACACCTAAAATTAATTACACAATTTCAATATTTAATTTTCAATTAATTAATATTAATTAGCAACTAATTATTAATTAATTAAAAATAAATTACTTCCACCCTTTACCCCTATAAACCCCACAACCCGCACCTAAAATTAATTACACAATTTCAATATTTAATTTTCAATTAATTAATATTAATTAACAACTAATTATTAATTAATTAAAAATAAATTACTTCCCACCCTATACCCCTATAAACCCCACAACCTGCACCTAAAATTAATTACACAATTTCAATATTTAGGGGCCGATTCCGATTCGGGCCGGAAATCTCTCCGACCGAGCCGGACTCGGAGAGATTTCCAACCGAATCGGACTCTGGCAGCCCGACCGAACGAGTACGATGCGCACGTATGCCATTGGACTCGAGTCGGTCGGACTCCCATTGAAGTCAATGGGAGCCGGTCGTACAACGCGTACGCGGGCTCCCATTGACTCAATGGGTGCGAGGCGGTCAAGGGCGCCCCCTACAGCGGGTACGCGTCGAAGCGACTCGCACCGTACACGCACAGGTAGGGGGGACCCATGGGTCCCCCCTGTGTGCGACTCGTGCGGCTACGCGTACAGGGGGGTCTGACACGGACCCCCAAAGTACGTCTCCGACTGCTCTTTGGAGCCGGAGTGCGCGGCTCGGTCGGACTGCTCGCGGCGCGCATCGTACTCACCCGGCCGGGGAACGTCTCCATTGCACGGTGCGAATCGAGTCCGAGCGAGTCGGTCGGTGCGGTTCGACCCGGGAACGAGTCGGTCGGAGCGGTCGGGACGCCCGGACGAGTCGGTCGGCGATTTCGCATCGTACTCGCTCACCCGGATGCGCGTACGAATCGGTCGGGAAATAGGGCTCCGAATCGGATCCGGTTAAGCCGAATCTGATTCGGAGCCCTACCGGCCGAGATCGGAATCGGCCCCTTAATGTTCAATTAATTAATATGAATTAACAACTAATTATTAATTCATTAAAAATAAATTACTTCCCACCCGTTACCCCTATAAACCCCACAACCTGCACCTAAAATTAATTACACCATTTCCATATTAAGTTTCAATTAATTAATGTTAATTAACAACAAATTAATAATTAATTAAAAATAAATTACTTGACACAATTAACACTATAAATTAACAATTACATAAATATTAATAAATAAAAACTATCATTAATTTATCATAATTAACTTCCCACCCTATTCTCCTATAAACCCACAACCCGCTACAGAACTAAAAAACGCAAAATTTAATTAAAATAAAATTGATAACTACTAAAAATGTAACACATATATTAAAAAACATAAACAAAACTTATACAAAAAATACTTCACATACATTTAAAATATATACTAAAGTACATAACACTAATTAAAAAAAATCGATATTTTAAACAACTATGGGGCACATTACGATACCCGGCGTAAATAATTCCGCCAGGCATGGAAGCGGCAAAAATCCGCCCGCACACACCGCCTGAACACCGACCACGCCATTACGATTACACAAACCGAATACCGCCATCGGCGAAAAAGCACACAAAATACCGCCCGCCAACGTCCGAGTCGGAGACAAACCGCCCGCCACGGACGGAAACACGCACGACAACACAAAACCGCCCGCCCTCACGGCCGACACACCGCACGTGAAATTACGATCGCACCGACATGAGCGCGGAAAAACCACAAATATACCGCCCGCCAGCGCAAACAACGCCGATGAGAATCGACACGGCAGAAGCCATGGCGCCCACGTACCTGCACAGAAACCATCCGCACACAAAACCAATAGCACACAACATGGCCAACAAGTCCACACAGCAAGGCACGCACAAATACACAAGCACAGTACATATCCCGAAAACACCCCCCGGACAAACAAAAAATACAAAGGCCAGAACCCCAGACACAACACACCTGAAAACAACAGACCATGAGGACACACCCACATAGGTGAGTACAAAAGCAGCACTCCCACAGACCACAACCCCTTGCTACATTGCAAACCAGAGAGAGAGAGGAGAGGACACAGTGACACAGCAAGGACAGCAGCACACCACAGAAACGCACACATCACAACCACCACCACCACCACCACCACCACCAAACACCACCACCACCACCACCACCACCACCACCAACACCGGCACCACAAACCCCCTGCACATTACACAACACACACCGCACCAGCACCACAAACACCATGGCACCACAAAGGATGCCCAAGTTCACGCCCATGGAGCTGACGGTCATGGTCGACGAGATCATCAAGGTGTACCCACAAATCTATGGGAATATGGTCCAGCACACACCACTACCCACCAGAAACAGAATGTGGAACCGGATCGTAGACCAGGTCAATGCAGTCGGGACCCTGCCCAGGAACAGAGTCGAGATTAACAAACGTTGGAATGACGTCAAGAGCCTGGTCAAGAAGAAGGAGGGCAAAAACAGAGAGCTGGCTGCCGTCACTGGCGGAGGGAATCCCGCGCTCTTTAAGACCTTCAAAGCGTGGGAGGAGAAGGTGCGAGTCGTAATCCATCCGGAGATCCTCGCCGGATTAGCAGGGGAGTGGAGGCTGGTAAGTACAAACTAATGTATACCAGCACACCGCTATGTACTCACATGCACTACCACCATGCCACAGCTCCCAGGGACAAACACCCCCATGTCCAGCACACAATACACAACACATCACACACACATGCAACAGACACCACCACACACAGCCCAAACCGAACAACTGCAAGATGCGTGGGGACATGTGTACACTAAGCCAGCCACGTAACCACCAACAGGTCCCCAAATATGCCAGAAGCGCCACAACGAGCACCCACCACACCCATGTGTCCGCCACAGCTGCACCAACCGACAAGTAACAGGTAAGTGGCAGGAACACAAAGTGCAGTGGGTCGGAGGGGGACAGCTGAAGTACAACACCCACCAGGCCCCCACTCCCACAGACCAGCAAGGTGGAGCACTCCCCACACCCATGTGTCAGGCACAGCTGCACCAACCGACAAGTAACAGGTAAGTGGCAGGAACACAAAGTGCAGTGGGTGGGACGGTGGACAGCCCAAGTACAACACACACCAGGCCCCAGTCCCACAGCACAGCAAGGAGGAGCATCCCCCACACCCCACACCCACGTGTCAGCCACCGCAGTGCACAACGACAGCCGAAAGGCAGACATCACGGTCCACAGCAATCGGTGTCAGTGGGTATCCAGCCACCCCCACGACCCACAACACCCTCCCACCCCCACAGACCTGCAACATGGAGCACCCCCGCTCAGAGCCATGTGGCATCCAGTACAGTGCACGCACGAACAACTTGCAGGTGGGAAACTGGACAGGGCCGGATTACTGGAGGCATGAGGACCGTAACACGACCAACACATGGGACATGTCACGTAGCAGATGAACACGCAGCACCGCCCACCGTCACGAACAAGTGAACAATGTGCACACGGACATGAACAACAGACTCACACCCCACATGACCCATCACAGACATAGCAACACCCAAGGAGCCACGTCTGCATGCACAAGCCACACTGAATATAGTACCACCACGGCAGCCACTGTGCAACTCATCACACACAACCGAAACACCATTGAAGTCCTGTCCATGTAGCCCCAACTGCCTGTCAACCACACACCCCACAACTACGCCTATGTAAGACAAACAACACTAGACGCAACAGAGCGGAACAACATAAATGCACACGAACACCACTGAACCCATCAAACACACAGACACACCATGCACAAACATCATACCATCCATCCCATCCGTCAGCCCCAGTCTCATGAAAGGCATGTCATCCGGACAGCTGCCACACATACAGCAGTCACGCTAAGATACATGCCCATTACCAACCATGTGCCAGAAGTCAATGAAGTGCACGACACACTGTGAGCAACAACACACAACATGGGCCACACCCCCGAGCACTGCAGTGATGCACATGGCACAGGGCAGCACGCACACCAAGGAGATGGGACAACTGCAATACGTTGGCTGGCACACAACCATCACTCACTCATAACGATGCGTCCAATGCCATGTCCAGTAATCACAACAGACAGCAAATATGCAGGCCATGTCAAGCATGCACACACCTCAAACCATGCACTGTCATGCTGCCACAACACATGTCACGTTCGGCACCCATGGCTCACAGCATGTACCCCAAAAGCATATTCCCTCCCAAATGCGAATCTGGGGCATGGCCCCCATGTTGCCATATGCGTTCCTAAGCGTTCCATTTGAACCCCAAAAGCAAAGTACAAACCAGACCCAGGATGGGCCAGGAGCCCGCATACACCAGAGTCACAATAAGTAGGGGCACAGCAACACACCCATCGGCATGGCCAATCCGTCCCATGCCACATGTGCACAGCACACAGTCCCATTGCCAAGCACACACACCTACAGATGCTACAGCCACACACACGCCTCCGGGAAACCCATGTACGAGATTGCACGAACTGTCAATGTCAGACGACAAATACATACTTTGCCAGGTGCAACACAATAACTAATCTCATTCTCTCCACAGGTGACAAACTGCTGGATGCTGGGGATGGAGCCAGCAGCCAGCACAGCCAGCCTACAAGCCCCCAACGAGGACACACGGATCTGGAGGATCTGTCCTCCTCTTCGGACACGGACAACCAAGCAGGCCCATCTGGTGTGGCAGGGCCCAGCCGCTCCCCAGGACCCCTCCTACCCACCAACCCATCATCCAGGGCTGCTGAACATTCCCAGCCCCCTGCTGCCACTGTCGTTGCGGCCACACCCACGGTCATTGTGGCCACTACCACTGCCGCAACCGCCACCATCGCCGCACCGACCACCACCGCCGCCACCACCGCCACGTCTCCGCTGGCACCAGCCCCAGCGCAGGTGGTGGCCCGGACGACTGGATCCACCCTGGGAGCCACAGCGAGGACCGTGGTGAGCAATGTGGCTAGTGGGCAGGCCGGTGGCAGCAGGACTGGTAGGAGGAGCAGGGTCAGGGAAACGCCAGCCTCCCCTGGGAGCCATGCCCTGCCTCACATGGCCAGAGTCCTTGGGGCCTATGAAGAGGCCCAAGGACAATGGGTCCGGTCTGCCTCAGACACGCGTGAGGTGCTGGGGGTGTTGAGGTCCATGGACGCCCGTATGGGCCAAATCGTGGACCTCATGGGACAGCTGGTGGTGGCGGTGAGGTCACAGCCAGGGACAGCAGCTCCCCCTCCGCCACCACCTGCCGGGGCGCAGGGTGGAGCAGCAGTGTCCAGTTCCCCTGCGTCCACAGCCAGTGATCACACCTCAACCACCAGCATGTCGCAAGCAGGCACCCCCTCGCAAGCGTGGAAGGGGCCGTCCGAAGAGGAAACAGATCTCCCGGGAGGACTTCGCACGCTCCAGTCGCAAGTGAGGCAGCCAGCCAGCCTTCCGCCAGCCTTCCTTGACCAGCCGCTGCATTGACTTGGATTACGATCCCACTCCACACAGCCATCTGGATGGCATGTGTGTGTTGGACTATGGACATAGAACCAGTGGGTACACCCTGATCATCACGCAGCCATGACCGACAGCTCATTGTCACTGCACGCACCACTTTTGTCATCATCTTACACACAATCACATGTCACAGTTTGTAATAAATGCACCTTTTTCACTAACTGCTGTTTGTGCCCTGTGTTTTATTTGTACGGAATACAACGGCCACCTTGGGCGGAAAGGCACCTGATGCGTGGCATGGCAATTGAATCCGGAGGGCCTGTAGGGACCTAGGGGTGGGAGACAGAACAGGAGCACATTCAATGAGTGTGTCACACACCCATCACACAGTACATGTCAACAACTACAAGCAATGTACACACATCGCACAGAGCAATAGGGCACAATGCCACAGCCACCAACAGTGGCATACTACCCTGGCCATGGAGCGTTGACACACAGCACGCAGTGAACAAACGGCCACCCTGACACAGCACACACACACCTGCACAGATACAGCCACATCAGCGGTCGTACATGGACACTCACCGTCAAGTGAAGTAGCGGGCGATGAGCTGCTGCCGCACATTACCAGCTTCCTCCTCTCCGCTGTCCTCCTCACTCGAGCTGTCCTGGTCTGCGGGCTGGGGCCCTGGTTGATCTCCGTCATCCACGATGAGGGGATCTGCTTCCGAATGGCCAGATTGTGCAGCATGCAGCACGCCACCACTATCTGGCACACCTTCTGTGGGGAGTACGCCAGCGCACCCCGGTGCGGTCCAGGCACCTGAACCTGGACTTGAGGAGGCCAAAGGTACGCTCGACCACACGTCTGGTCCTCCCATGTGCCTCATTGTAGCGATCGTCTGCTGGGGTGCGAGGATTCCTCAATGGACTGAGCAGCCATGCCCCATTCGGGTACGCAGAGTCACCTGGGTGTGAGGGACACAGAGAACCGTTGCTAATCCAACTGGACAGGGGACAGCATCGCACAGCCAGCACGCTACACCACTCCACATACTCACCGACAATACAGGCACGATCCTGTTGCATATTGGACATCAGTCGTGGCAAGATGCTGTTGCGCATTATGTGTGCGTCATGGGCCGAGCCTGGGAACTTTGCACACACGTGGGTGATCACCATGTCCGCAAGGCACACCACTTGCACATTCAGGGAGTGCGTGTGCTTCCTGTTGCGGTACAGGTGCTCAGTGGCCTGTGGTGGAACAAGGCCGACATGTGTGCAGTCAATGGCTCCAACGACGTGTGGGATTCTGCCAAGGGCATAGAATGCACCCTTCACTGCCGCCAATTCACGAGCCCTGGGGAAGCGGATGTACCTGTTCCGGTACAGCATCATGGCTGCCAGTACATCCCTCAGCACCTTGCTGAACATGGGCTGGGACATCCCTCCTCCAATGCCCACTGTGTGCTGGAATGACCCAGTGGCGAAGAAATGCATGGCGGCCATCACCTTAGCCGTGGGGGTGACAGCAGTCGGATACACCCTGCGGGGACGGAGATGGGGAACTAACATGGCACACAGTCGATGCAGGGTTGGCCTGTCCAGCCGAAACTTCCTAATAACCTCTGTATCGTCCATGTCCGCCAGCAATTGGTATGGGCGGTCAATGTTCGGTCTCCGCCTAGGGACAATGGCAGAGGACACATGTCAATGCAACACGACACATAGCAATTTCGCATACACATCACTGACATGACTGAGCAAGCACATGAGCCACAGCCCAGCTGTCAAGCTGGGACGGCACGGCCACAATACACTTACACAGGTCTCCCAACAATGGCAATGGCTAGTGATACAAACCACTGCCATGTGCATGCACATGGGAATCTAGGCCCCAATGACTTGCGGGGCGTGCTGATGGGGACTGACTGCATATCCGTCAAGCGGCAACGCCACGGCAACATGAATGTCTGCTGAGCATGGAACTGCTTCCGCGGCTGGATGAGTATGGCACACGACGACGACGATGTGGGCACAGGCTGAGCGGCCAAAACAAGTGGGACCTGTGGCACGAGGGGATATGAGACAGTAGTAGGTGTCAGCACTGCACCCTATGTACAGCACTGTACGGATCACACCTCCCGAAACATTGACAGGTGTCCACATTGACAGCCCCATGCCAAGACGGCTGTGTGCTTGCAGTCACACGTCACAGGTGAGAGGTTACATTGCACGTGCCAGGTGGCAGACGTACACAGTGGGAGCTGGCATGTGTGTGCATGTGTCTCCTGTTCAGGATCCACCAGATGGGCGCTGACTCTGTACTGACCATTGGACACAGCATTTTCCGTGGAAGGCTTGTGTGTGTGGGATGGTGGCACTGGATGTGCCTCCGTTGGGTGGGGGGCCATGCACAGGGCGGGTACGTCGATGATTGCGCATTGTTGGTCACGGTGGGTGCACCAACTAAGATGTGTTGCCCTGTGTTCAATTCCTATGTCCGCATGATGATGGACTGTAGATGTGGGCAGACTACACATTGGTCGATGTGCTGTCTATATGCATGTGCCTTCACACCAGGCACAGCTGCCCCTGCACATGTGACCCCTGCTGGACTCGCTGCTGGGTCTGTGGAGCTGATGCACCTTCTGCGCGTGGGGCGGACAGCTCTCCTCACTTCCCTCATTGCGCATGTCATGACTTTGCCGCAGGTGACATGGATCATGGAGGGCCCACATGTACGCGTGGGTAGGCTACACATGATTGTACACTGGTCGCCACCCCCAGTCAGTGTTTCGAATGGGAAGGTTGTCGTGCTGGTGGTATGTTCGATGTGGCGGATGGGCGGGCCTAGGTGCGGGCTTACATTCCGGACATGGGGGGTAGTTGGATTGGCGACTAGTTGCAGTACACACGGGACACGTCTCTTCCTTTCCACATCTGGGTCATCCCTTGTACTAACTGACAGTGATACAGTCATCTTCGCCCCAGCCCTCATGTCCTCCCCTCGCTCCCCCAATATGCATGCTCACCTGCGAGGCTAGCGCTTGCACAGGCAGCCCCAAGCTCGCACCAGAGAGGGCAAGGAGTGTATGTGTGGGTCCAGTTGCACGAGTGGGCTGTCTCAGGGTATGATGTGTCGCGGGACGCCGTCCACCTGCGTGGTGCCCCAAATGGAGACCCGGCCTGCATGGACTATGCATCACAGTCTTCGCCTTCCGGATCCGCCACCTGCGACACCCAGTGGCTGTGGCTGCCCTTGCGGCCAGGCCGCGTCCGTCTGTGGCTGATGGCCCACACATTCACTCTTTGGCCTCTCTGGGGAGGGCTCGGGGGTGGTGGCGCACGCGCTTGCACTTAGTCGCAATGGCATGTGGCGTGGTTGGTATGATGGGCAATGGATGGGATGGTGCGAGCCACCTCCTGTGACGTCAGTGCTGCTCGTGCTGTGGTGCGTCCCCCTACACTTCCATCTGACTTGTGCCATGCTAGACGTTGAGGTTCTATTGCCTGCGTGATATGACCAGGAGGAGCGCGAGGAGACCTCTCACACACCATGCTCCACTGCCATCCCGTGCCCTGTATCGCCTGTGCGGATTGACTATGTTGGGGTTACACCTGGTCGACTGGGGCTGTGTGTGCCTTGTCAGGGGCATGGCGGGCGCACAACAGGATCCAGCTTGTCCACAGAGGGTGGGCTGAGGTGCGCCTGGTACCGCTTTGTACGTGTGCCCGGCTGCTATGCACACACGTGTTCACTCCCCCGACAGGTGTCCTCTCACAATGCCCAGGGAAACGGTGGTGTACTGTTCATGACCCCTCCCAACACGGCGTGCTCCAACTTGGCATGTGCGCATCTACCCGTCGCACCCACCCACCTGAGCACTGCGTCCATACGACTTCACACGACACATGTGTGTCTTCCACAGTAGTGCTACTCATTTGCGTTGACATCCAATACCAGTGGACTACATGGTCATGTCACGACTGCCGTGTACTTCACATACTCTCATCCTCTCTCATTCGTACTTGTGAAATGAGTCAGCGGAGACAGTTTTGGTTTCAAACATTATATTGAGTCTTCTGTCCTCTGTGATGCAGTATAGTGGACACTACTGGCAGCGGAATACATGTTGAGGATATACTGAGCATGATTGCAAATGGGATAGGGAGTGGGGTTACATGTGATTGGCTGTTGCATGTGGGATGTGGGCTTCAGAGTGACATCTGCTTGGCCAAGGCTGTGCTAATGTACATTTACGTATAGCTGCGGAGCTGCGGACTTTGACACAGACGGTATACATGTAGCCTACCAGACCGCTTGGCATCATGGGCACAGTCCATCTCAGTTCCATGTGACAGGTTTGCTGCGGTTGTTCCTCATGCACGCGTGCATGTGAGATGACATCAGGGCATGTGCTTGCGTGCATGCAGCGGCGTGCCACTTGTTGTTGCACTGTGGTGGTTACTGGACATGTCACAGTCACTGGGGTCGTGTTGTTGTTGTATGCACTTGTCGTCCATGCAAAGGTCCTGGTATGGGATTCCCGGGGCGGGGGTGGGAGGGGTGCAGCACCCACAGACTCCAGGTGACCTATTCATGTCCACTGAGCGGTGTGTGTGTCCATGGGCGCTGGATCCATGTCGTGTCCTGGTTGTTCGTGCAGTTCCGTCCATGTGGGTGCGATACACAGAGCCCATGCCACTGCCTCCCACGATGCATGCGGTGTTCCTGGATGTGATGGGGAACAGTGTGCATGTCCCGGTCATATCCGATGTCATGGCGATGTCGTTGATGGTGTGGTTACAGTTGCCGGTCGTTTGGTATGGCTGTTGTGGTGGTGACTGGCCAGTCCGTGCGGAAGCTAAGCATGGGTGCGGGGTTGGACATCATAGGTCACTCGGGGAACCTGCGTTGTGGTCCGACGTATTTACAGGTTGTCAGGTATGCGATGCCGTCCAGCAGGGCTTCCATGTCATTGGTGGTGTACATGTTTGCCAGCCAATGAAGCGGATGGTGGCTGTCAAGGTGTTGTTCGTAGGTTGTCCCTTGGAGGACCATGATGGGGCATGCTGGGTGACATTCGATGTAGCTGTTATCGATGATCCGTCGTGTGGAGGCACAGTGGTCCCATTTCAGTGCGGGTGCGATGTTGGCCACATACGCCATGCCCCCATAGGCAGAGCAGGCCCTGTCGTGTGCGTCCAGAGGGAGGAGTAGTGGTAGCAGGTCCGCCTTCAGACATGCCGGGTTGGAGAGGCATATCTCGACGGGATGCTGGTAGGGACACCTCCGACAGTAGAAGACGGGCATGACGCAGCTGAACAATGTGATGCGGTAAGTCAGTCGGTAACTTACGTTCAGCAGGGACAGGAGATCGCATCCCAATGTATGGCACAGGTTGGTTTTGTACAGCTTGAGCTGTTCGGCGTAGTTGGGTAGGTGTGTTGCGGTTGCCATTTCGCAGCGGTGCGTTGTGGTGGCGTGCTCCGGCTGTGTGTGCAGTCTGCAATGTGCACGCTCCGGGGTTGCTGTGAGCTCTGTGTAGTCGTAGGGAGACAGGACTTGTGTTCTGTTGGCTTGTTTGGAGGACACGGGCCCTCTTCCCACATGCTTCTCAGACAGTTCAAGGTCAGTGCTGTGTGACTCCTTCCAATTAACTTGCATGTGGCCGACATGGGGAGTGTTTTCTTCTTTCTTCCCCGTCCGTTGTGTGCTTCTGTGATATGCGCTATCTGCCGTGTGGTCGGTCTCCTCGGCATGCCTGTGTTGGTCTATTCTTGGACAATGGCTGTATTCACCGGCTTCTGTCGTAGGGCTGTGGTTTTGGAGTTGGAATGGAAGGTCATTCAGTGCTGTCTGCTCTCCCTTGTGTGGGCGGCAGGCTGCCTTTCCGCTCTGCGTTGGGCCTTGTGTGTGGATGTTATTCTTGGGCCACCTGTTGTCGGTCCCCGGGCTCTTTGGTGTTCCGTTTTATATGTCTTGTTCATATGTGCAGGGTGGTATGGGTGTTTCTGTGTGGTACTGGCGTTCCTCTTCCCGAAGGGGCCCTGCTTCTCCTAGTTGGTGTTGCCGCCGCTGTGTGCTACGCCATGTTTGTTACACTGGGGTGTGTCCTGCTGTTGCGTGTCTTCACTGACATGTGTGCGTCGGTTGTGTGGCGTTGGGTGTTGTCCGTGAATTGGGCGTTGGGGACATGTCTGTGGCCGGCCTGTCACGTGTCATGTGCGTTCGGGGTGGGGCTGATGTGTGTGCTGCTTGGTTGTGTCCCTGTGTCTGTGTGCGACGCATGCATGGCGCTGCGGTTGGCCTCTGCGTTGTGCGCATGTGTGGCGGCGTCATCGGCGCTTTGGGGCCGTGACGGGGTGGTTGGTTCCTAGTCCCAGGTGGTGTGTACACATGTGTTCTGCGATGTTACGATTTGGCCTGTGTGTCATATGTGGATGCGATGGTGGATGTGTTGTGTACACGCGCTGGTGGGGGTTGTCCGCTTTTCCGCCCTTGCACTGTGTGCGCTGTTTGCGTGCACTTGTTGTGTGTGTGCCTACCTGCGTCTCCGCGGTACGTTGCGTCCTTGGTGGTGCATCAGCAGGAGCATGGGGACGGCCTGCAGTGCTGGATTCATGCTCGGGGGAGCCGCTTTTCGTTGTCCGTGCTCGGCGTCCGTGTTACCGCTTCGGTTTGTCGTACGGTATCTCTTGGCCGTGGGAGCCGTTTGTTTGCGGCATCGTAATTTATGCGCCGGGCGGGACGTGTTTCGTCGGACGGTGTGTGTCAGTTGGGCTGCGCCGCTACGTGTACGGGCGCACTTTGATGGCGGACGGTGTTGCTGGCTTGCCGGCGGTGTTTGGCCTGCTTTTCGCATCGTAATTGGGCGGGCGTGTGGACTGCTGCGTGCCGGCGGTAACTGGTGCTTTTTGCATCCGCCAGCACGGCGGTTGTGCTTCCGCCCGCCATCGTAATGGGCCCCTAAATTTTTGCAAACGATATTGTTGACTTCTATATACCTTAAATTTGATATTCTTGACCACAATATTCTTGCTGTCAATATTTCCCACTGACGATATTTAGGACTCAATATTCCTGTACTTCGATAATTCCAACTCGATATTTTGTCTGCACACCCTTTAATATACCTATAGCAGTCCTATACGAATGCCCTATATTCACCAAACATATCACATCAGGCCAATCACTTTACACACTAAAATGTAGAATAGTCGACATATAAAGGCACTTTTAAAGGATTCTGTATTTTAGAGCCCTCGGCTATTTGAACTTGCCAGTGTTCAGAAGCTGTGCTTCGTTCAATGTTTGCATTTCAAACCTGTTTGATCAAATGCCAGGTATAATACTACAGATCAGATAGGAGTTTAGGGGCAGGAATAATACATGTTTATTACTTTAAACACCATGTAATAGGCACCAGACACCTGCAAACTTGATCACTTTTGAATATCGTAAATACTATTATTCTGATGTTCACATGTCTATTTATCTGTTTATTGTTTAATTTTGAGAGATTTGCAAACATATGAAAAAGTCCTTTCACTATATTAAGATGTTCCTCATGGTGGATTACAGGGAATTTTATATTCTGATACAAAATCGCATATGCAGGTTGAAAGTTATATATTGTGGATTTTAACAATTAAACAACACACATCCTTTTCTGTTGCCGGCAGGATTGTTTTTGTGCAGAAAAGGGCACCTTCCTGCACAAAAACAATCCTCGGAGGCTGGAAAGAGGAAAAAACGAGGAGAAATAAAGTTATTTCTCCTCGTTGTGCCTCCCCAGGGGAGATGTAAGGTTTTGGGACATCCCCAGGTTTAAATGGTTTTGTAAATCAGGGGAAGCATCAAAATCCGTGGGTGTTGCATTGGAACACCCACAGCAATGGCCATGGAACGCCACCCTAGCGTGGAGTGAGGCAACGCAGCGATTTGCGCTGCCTTGCCTTACTCCATATCCATGAAGCCATTCAAAGCCACGCAAAGTGGCTTTGTGTGACCTCATAAATATGATTTTGCTGTTCGCACTGCCGGAGCATCACAAAACGTGACGCTACAGCGGCACAAGGGGCTCATAAATATGCCTCATCAGTCTTTTCAGTATCATGGCTGATCTTGACCATAAACGTTATCACAAAACTACCATTTTTGAAAATAGCATGAACTGAGGGGCCTATTACAATGGCGGTCGGAAAACCTCCCCGACCGCCATGGTAACGGGAAAAGACCGCACTCAAGGCCCGCGACATAACCGCCGGTCGTATTACGATGTTCCTTGTTCAAAATCCGACCGCTGCGGTCAGATCGCAGGCTTTAACATTGCGGCGGTTGCTGATGCACGCAGCACCGCCGCGATGTCAATAGGAGCATGTCCTGCATTTCCCTGCACTGCGTGGCAGGCACTGCACAGTGCCTGCCACCTGGTACAGGGAAATGTAGGGGGGGACCGTGGGTTCCCCCCCAGTGCACCCACACCCCCCCCAAACATTGGGGGCCCGCAACGGGCCCCCGGAAGACAATCTCCACATGCCTTTCCATGGCGGTCTGACCGCTGAGGAAAGGCTGGCTACCGCCGGCATCATAATCCTGCCAGCGGAGCCTGCTCTGCACCGCCACCATTATCCCGGTCCTGCTCCATCCGCCAGGCAGGAGTGCGGATGGCAACCGGCGGAAAAGCGGCGGTTGGAATTTCCCACCTCCGCGGTCACCACCGCCATCCTAATGTGACCAGCGTTTTTCTGGCTTGCGATCGCGGGCGGATGTCCACCGCCGGTCCGGCGGGCACCACTGCCGGCCCGGCGGTGGACATCCGACCGCCATCGTAATATACCCCTAAGATAGTGCATTTAACCAAGTATATTGACTTTAATTATCAGCCTGTTAGCCAAACTATTCTTGTATCATAGTCACAAGCTGAAAGGATTAACAGACACCTTAATAACTGCTATGTTCTGGATAATTCTCATGGAATACCTTGTTACATTTCACTTACTATAATCATGGAAATGTGCCAATTTCTCTCATACTGACACTTGCATAAGTCCTAAATATTGTTTTTGGCTTTACTCAATTTGTCTTCAATATTTTATCCTCTTGAGTATGCAAAAAGTAATTTTTCATTAAATTGATTTTTAGTATGTTATCTTGTTTAACCATTTGCCAATGGAGTATCACTATTTTATGCGTTCTCTGATACCATAGTGTGCGATTTATTTGATTCTGGAGGAATAGTATTCTTTCTTTCTTAAGCAATACGTTTTCTTTGTTTTCGTTGGCCTTTTGAGTTTCATGGTCCCAAATATTTTCCTTATATCCTTACTACTTCGATTGTTGAAGTAATTATTCTTGTTCCTTCACACACATTACTGGTTCTGAAACTACACGTTTATATCCAAGTAACTGGTTATATGATTACCATCAGCCATGATTCTTGATTGGAAACAACCTGCATTTAAGTAAGTGTTTCTTTTGGTTAGTTTTCGTCATCAGAATATTGACTTTTAGGTAATTGGCTTGTGATGTTGCAAACTTAAAATGGGGATCAAAAATACTGATTTCTTCACAACAAAATCTCAACAACACTTCACTGCCTTTTTGTGTTCTAATTACATGGCCTATAAATCTCTTACTCCAAAATAGGTCTCTTTTTTTTTTTTTGTCCTCATTCACCTCAGAAAAGAGAAAGATGTCCATTTTTTTTCTGCCCTTCTTATCGGGAGAGATACTGACCACTGACGGGCATACTGTAATAGGCACCAGCCTTTCTGCGGCTATCTCTCTCACACGGTGTAAATACCGGAACTGCTTGTTATTTCCAAAGTGTGACCAGACACATAGCAGTCTAGGAGTTATTAGCCGGTGTAATCATTGGACATATTTATGATCTTGTCTAAACAATTAAACCTAAAGTAACTTTATAGCAACCCTTCCGGGCTCTCCAACCATAACAGTAACAGACTCCAGAAAGCTTTCTTCTTAGACTTTTTCCCGGATAGATCCATCTTAGACATATATATAAGAGACTCCAGCCACTCTGAATGCTGTGGTGGTATATTGCTCACCCATTTCCGACATATTTCTCTTCTGGCAAGTAGCATTGCATAAAACAGCATATCTCTAACACTGCTCACAAGTTCATCAACCACGCCAAAGATAACCAAAGGAAGGCTTACCTTTATATGCTGACCCAAAATACCTGACATTGTCGTTTCCACTCTATTCCAGAAGTCACTAATTGTGGGACATTGATAGAACATATGTACGTCCGTTGCTTTTTCTAGCCCACATTTAGCGCAGCTGGTTCGGCTTCCTTTCCCCATCTTGGATAGTTTTTCGGGTGAAATATATGCCCTATGGAGTGAAAAAAGGTGGTTCCTTCTTAAAAAAGCAGGTTTGACAATGGGGTAAAGTGTGCGCATAGATACTTGCCAAATATTCTGCAGCTTCTCCCTCGGCAAGTAATTCCCCCACAGTTCCTCGGCCAAAGTGAACTCTCCGTCCATGGTGTCCTGAAGGTGCCAGTACCATAGTGCTACTTCCTTATTTCCTGATGGTTTGGTTACCAGTTGATCTTCTAGAATATTGCCTGTACCCAGTGTTGATTTTCTACTTTGCTCCCAGGTTTTTAATTGTAAATATTTGAACTTTGAGAGAGTCCCCTCCATCAGCCCATTTAAATCGTACCAGGGTAATAGTTTACCTTCTCTTGTCAAGTCTCCCCAGACCCTAAGGTCAGCATCTTTAATTGGTATTGCCAACCTGTCCTTGAGACATTCTGGGGTGCCTGGTGACTCCCAAATTGGGGCGAAATGGGAATAATAATCCAATTTCGAAAGGCATCTAATTTGATACCACATTATTGCCATTGACTGTAGCACCTTCAGTTTAACTTTCTTAAAAATTTGGGATCCCCAAATTTGAAGAGAAATCCGTCTGAGTCTATTTGGCACTCCTTTAACATTGCTGTGTACATTAGACCTATTATGGATCCATCCGGTATCTTTGTGAGCATTCTGGAATTTTTTAATTGAAAAGCCTATGCGTAATATTGGATGTTTGGCAAGGTTAGGCCTCCCTTCTCCCTCCTCCTCCGCAGTTTTTTCCATGAGATCCTAACCCCTTTGTTAGCCCAGATGAATGAATTTATTGCCTGCTGAATTTTTTGTATAGTCATTCTATCGAAATGTAGAGGTATGGAATCAAATATGAAAGTAATCTTTGGTAGGATAGTCATCTTAACCAAACTAACTCTCCCTAAGATAGTTAACGGGAGGTGTACCCAGCTCTTCATTAGTTTAACAACTTCTTTAAACGTTATTCTCTGCGATTACAGTAATATCCTGAGCTATCCTTAGGCCAAGATATCGCATCTCCTTTTTTATTAATGGGTTACTTCCTACTTGATTCCATAACATCACTTCTGTCTTATGTTCATTCACTGAGTACCCTGACACTTCTCCAAATTCTGTTGCTATACGTAAAATTGTTGGTAAAGCAATGTCCAAATCAGATGACTATACCATGAGATCGTCCGCATATAGCGTGACTTTCCTAACCCAGTCTCCCTGATGAAAGGGTGGAATGTCTATTGTATGTCTAATTCTAAAGGCGAAAGGTTCCATATAAAAGTTAAACAAAAGGGGGGAGAGGGGACAACCCTGTCTTGTACCCCTATAAATTTTGAAGGGTGAGGATAGTCTTCCATTTACCAGGACTCTTGCTACAGGCTCTTTATATATTAACCTTATAGCTCTACAGAAATTGTCTCCCAAGTTGTATCTCTATAGTACTGAAAATAGGTAGGACAATCTCACCTTATCAAATGCTTTTGAGGCATCTAATGTTATTATAGCTAAAGGGGTGTCAAATGTTGTAGCAAAATCGATAGCCCCTATAAGCTCATACGTCAGCTCGTGTAGATATCTCTCTTTCACAAAGCCTCTCTGATCTTCATGAATTGTACCGCCTGCAATTTTAGCTAGTCTATTGGCTAAAATTTTTGTGAAGATTTTGTAGTCTGAATTTAAAGAGAAATTGGTCTATACGACTCACATAATGTTGGATCTTTACCCGGTTTCAAAATGAGGGAGACTGTGGCCTCGTTCCATGATTTTGGTAGTTGTATTCCCTGACCCAATACCTCATTCATCACTAATGTCAACAGGGGGGATACCACCTCTGCTAAGATTTTATACAGCTCCATTGGTATGCCGTCTGGTCCAGCCGCTTTACCCCCTTTACTAGTTTGAAAGGCCTTAACAACTTCCTACTGAGTGAATTCTTGATTTAGAATCTTTTGTTGGTTAACATCTATAGGTTGAGTGGATTCCGTAAGCCAACCCTCTATCTCAGTGTCTACCATTTCCTCTTTTTCTTCCATATATAGATCACTAAAAAACTCCTTAAAGGCCTCGTTAATCCCAATTTCACTACTCAAAATGTTTCCAGATCAGTCTTCCCTGATTTCTTTAATTCTACTCTTATTCCGTTCTGTCTTAGCTTTCCAGGCTAGTAGTTTACCTGCCCCTCTCCGTACTCAAAATGTGCTAGTTTACTATGATCCCACCTTTTTCTAATTCTCATTTGGAGGGTTTCAAATAATAGATTCCTCGTTAATACCTGCTGTTTTTCTAATTCTACTTTAATCTCCTCCGAATCTGTTCTTTTAATTTCCATATCTATTCTCTTCAACTCATCCTCTAGTCGTGATATTTCGCTTTTATATACCTTATTTCTATAACAGGTTATACCTGTGATCTTACCTCTGATGAAAGCCTTAAGAGTATCCCACACTGTTCCATTTGAGGCTGAACCACTGTTAACCTCGATAAACTCTCTAACCTCTTCTTTAAGGTTTTCCATTGCTTCCGTATCTGTCAATATGGTGCGGTCTAGAGTCCACCTATTCTCTACACCCCTATTGCTGTTTTTGAGTGTTAAAAGAACTGCCGAGTGATCTGATAGGTGGGCCGCCTTATATTCTATTTCCGAAATATCTTCTCTTGTTGTATTTCCACATTTAAAGTAGGATCAATCCAGTGAGAGGATTTTGATTCTTCAGTACGATTTACCCTTGACGTAAAGTTGATGACTTGTCTCTTAATTTTTGGCATATTAGTTCAGTCGCTGTTTCTTACAGAGATCATTCCAAAGTACTCCTTCCTGTTCTTGAGGGCTCATAGATAACACTTGAAGTAGGCACTTTTGAAATTTTCTCCCAAATACTTGCCAGCAGTGCTCGAAAAAGTGAGTTAATAGCATCACAATGTTTGGTATTTCAACCTTGATGCACCTTCTCTGGTCATCAGGACTATTTGAAATGTTTTCTTTAATGTAACTATGAAAAGACCGACAATTCTATTTGCTGTGGGCACAGATGTGTAAATTTTATGGTGGCTGAAGCTCATATAATCTGCAAAATCTCAGAAGAACTTTATATTAAATAGAGGTGTGGTATCTCCCAGTGTGGGGGAGCTTATCTCTCCTTTGTTATCTCCCTTCTCCCCTCCCTGCTCTAATTGGTTCCAACTCCCGGAATTGTCTGGAGGCCTATGATGCTCCTGGAATGTTGGGCCAGCAAGATTGTATGTGAACCGCCTGGCACTCTGTGAGAAGAGGAGACCGGTAAAAGCTGTGGCTGAGGCTTTGTCCTTTATCTTGTTTTATTAAACCTTCGCTTTGCTCCAATCTCGCTCCTGTCTTGGAGTTTTCATTCTGCCACAAGAGGTCCATAGTCAGACTTGGCAAGGGAACAAATACCATATGTGCCATGCCAAGGTCCCTCTGCACTGTGTGCGCCCCTGCCTCCCCAGTGTTGGTGGTCACCACCGCTTCTAGCCCTTAATGTGCAGATCCTACTAGGCCCTTCGTCCCTTACGAACCCGTGTCTCTTCAGCACTGTAAGCAAATTAGCTCTCTCACACTAGTGAGTGTGGTGATGACGTGTGGCATGACTAATATCATCTCTGCTTATTATCGTATGCTTAGCCTGCTTGACAATATACCAGAGAAATTATTCTGCCATCTGGGACTGTAATTATGCAGAAGCCAAAGGAAAATGGGAAATAGGGTAATTTTGGATATGCTGGCCCCATCGCACAATTCTTTGCAAAATGTTTGCTTTAAAGATTCAAAAGATCATGACTAGACCTTATGATCTGTGACAATTGTAAAGAAATGCCTCTTTTGCATGATGACTTCCAGGTTTTTGGACTGATGCTGCTGGTTGTTCGACTGTGTAAGTACACTGAGTCTTGCCAAACAGGCCTCAGTGCCAGTGTTCTGACCCTTTGTTGGAAAATGGCCCTCTCTAAAGGGTCACCCCAAACATTTGGCCTTCCTCCTCCTCTTTTTCAGACCTTATTTTGGTTTGCTTTAGGACTCTGGGCACTTTACCACTGCTGACCACTGCTGATCAATGCTAAAGTGCATGAGCTCTCTTCTCTAAACATGGTATAATTAGTTTACACCTGTTTGGTATAGTTGATTTACTTGTAAGTCCCTTGTAAATTGGTATACCATATACCCAGGGCCTGTAAATTAAATGCCACTAGTGGTCCTGCAGCACTGATTGTGCCACCCAAAGAAGTAGCCTTTCAAAGCTGTCTCAGGCCTGCCACTGCAGGGCCTGTGTGTGCAGTTTACTGCCACTTCAACGTGGCATTTAAAACTACTCACCAATCTTGAAACTCCCCTTTTATTACACATGTCACCCCTAAGGAAGGCCCTAGGTAGCCCTAAGAGCAGGGTGCAGTGTAAATGAAAGGTAGAACATGTACTATGATGTTTTGAATGTCCTGGTAGTGACACACAACCTATTTCGCTTTTCACTACTATGAGGCCTACTCCTCTCATAGGTTACCATTGGGAATTCCTTAATGCACTCTTAAACTGTAATTCCTGAGCAGACAAAAGTAGCTTTTTCATGTTTCATATGTTTGGAACGGCATAGACAAATCCTCCTTACTAGTAAAGTAGGCTTTGAAATTACTGTTTTAGAAATGCCACTTTTAGAAAGGAGACATTTCTCTGTGGTTATAACTGTGTGCTGTGCAGCCTGTCTCCAACACATGTCTGACCCCCCCCTAAAATCAGAAACTTCTGGATCTTGAACTGAAGTTCTGTCAAAAGGACTGCTGTGCTGCTTAAAGGACTCATATTTGGACTGCAGACTTGGAAGGCCTGCTTTTCTCTTGTGTTGCCCTGCTGCCTGCTGCTCTCTGACTCTGATGCAGGATATCTGGACTCTGACTTCACTCCAAGTGATTTCCAATGGCTTGTTGGCTTGCTTCCTGGTGCTTGAGACTCAGGGATATCAAAGTCTCCAACCCTGCTCCTGTGCCTGGCTCACTGAAAGTGGGCCAGATATTTGCCACATTTATTGCGACACATATCCTGTCTGCATGTAGCAGAACCGGTGCATCGACCCGGTTGCAGGAGTAAAATTGGTGCATTGCCTCAGAACCAGTGCTTTTGCCTCCAGACATCAACACATTAGACAGCTTATCGCCCCCGCTGCAGGTTGGTGAGGTCAACGCATCCCCTCGACTGCGTGGCAGAATCCGGTGCATCGCTCAACACCTCTCATCTCCGGCACCTGTCTTTGGAACTGACACATCGCCTTCATTGCATGGAGAAGATCAAGGCATCCTGCACATGTGGGAATCGACATCGACGCATCTCGTCATTTGCGACCAGGAAAGTACTTTTTTACCGGAGCCTGCGTGGATCCTGTAGCTATCCAGTGCTAAATCGTGGTCGGCCCTAACTTTGACTTTGCCCTGGTCCAGCACGACCTAAATTAACCTTTTTAGCGCTGGACTGGGGCAAAGTCAAATTTCTATACATCCATGTAAGTTTTATACATTGGAGTTTTGTCATTTTGGTCTTGTTTTGTTCAGAATATAATAACCTATTTTTCTAAACCTGTGTGGAGTCTTTTTGTGTGTACTCATTGTTTTACTGTGTGTGTGTGTTGAACAAATACTTTACACATTGCCTCTTAGATAAGCCTGACTGCTCTGTGTCAAACTACTAGAGTGTGAGCACAGGTTATCTTTTAGTGTGTTTCTAGCTCACCCTGACTGGTGTGGTAGTTCCTGCCTGTCTGGGTGCATACCTCAGCCAATCAGGAATCCCATTTCTAACACCATTAAAAAGGCATATGTCTAATTGCCTCACCCACAATTGGCATAAGTAAACTTACTTCTAAGTCCCTAGTAGATGGTACCAAGGGTAATCAAGGCCTGTAAGTTAAGTGTCCCTCGTGGACTACAACACATATTGTGCCACCATGAGTGTGACAAAGAAAAGCATGATTCCCAGCCATCACTGCAGACTGGCAGAGTGGTTTTTAAACTGCTAACTCGACTTTGCCGTATAAACCAAAGGCAAAGCCCAGACCTTACTTTTGAATATTTATAAACTCACCCCTAAGACAGGCCTTCTGAGCCCTAAAGGAAGGGTGCATTATATTAAAAAGATAGACATATGTTTTATTAACTTTGCATGTCCTGATAGTAAAAACCCTGCGTTGTCGTTTTTACTGTGGAAAGGCTAGTAGCCCCATTGGTGAGTATGGAGTTCCATGCTGACAACTCAGCATTACAAACTTCCAAATTCGACTACTAAGCATGGTACTTCAAGTTATCAAACAAATCGTTTCATTAAACCTGACTTGTTGCTGAAGTTAAATTTAATGTAGCTTTCATACAAATAGCAACGTTAGAAAGTTGCCACTTTGTTGCCCAAAGTTTCCAGTAGCCATTTATGATTGCACACAACCTTCTGCCCTCGTGGGGAGACAAGAGAATGACTCTCAAGAAGAGGAACAAAGGAATTGCAGAGAGTAGAGGTGTGACCTCCTCCTGGAAGGATGACTAGATTGGGTGTGAGCCCAAAATGCGAAATTCAAAAGGGAAGCCATCTTTGAAGGGCAAATGGTAGTCACACACAAGAGAGGCTGCTCTTTTGTTTAAGCAGACATGCTGGCATCTCGGGCAGAGAGGGATAAGCCAATGCCGAACCGCTTTATCCAAGGGTATGTAGCCCCCAGGTAGCCACACCTCTGGGGTTGGGCTAGGGAGCTCTATGCACCAAGAGAAGGGTTCTGCCATGCCGAGAGTGGGCAGAATGGTGCATTGTGGGCTAGCTAGATGCCACACACAGCAAGGCATCAGGCGGCAAGGGACCTGGTGCCCATTGGCTAGTAAGTCACCACATCCCCCTGGGCTCGTAGTGGGCATAAGGGTGGCACCCCTGGCACTCAGACCTCAGATCATGTCTGTACATGGGAGAGGACTGAAGAATGACTGCCCTGCTGTTCCTTGGACCCACCAAAGAGAGTCTGCACCAAAGGCTGGACTGCACCAGCTACATCTTGGGCTAGCAAAGAAAGGCCTGTGCCTCTGATGCCCAGCTCGATGAAAAGTCCTCCCCAAGCCCCACATAGAGAAAGTGACTCCAAATGTCAGTTGGGTGACTCTCTGTTCCAACCAGAAGGCCATAAGAGCTGAGAAGCTTGGTCCTTAAGAGCATAGTGCCAAGAAGCCTAATTGCCATTGGGCGCTGAGATACAGATGCACCCGAGTCAGCTGCACCCAGGTGAGTTGTCAGAGTGAAGTTCGGTTGCTCAGCATGGAAATTAGTGCCAGCGAAGGGGAACCACTGATTTTACTATGACCAGAGACCAGTAGGCCTTCACTCAAACTTTCAGGGACATTGACCAAGGGGTGTCCACAGGAAGACCCCGATATCGGCTAAGGATCCTCAGAATCTTTGAGGATCGTCTGCATCCTGCATCTCCTGCATCATGACCACTCTATTGACTTCTATGGTGGTTCTCCCATAGACCATGGAACTGGACTGGAGACTGCTTTAACTGCGAGGTAACTGTTCTGCTGTGCCTTTTTGGTCCTGTGACTGGCTCCCTATCAGAGCTCGTCGCCACAGGAGTGCCTTTATGGCTGTTTTCAAGTTAATTATTGTGACTAATCCTAAACCGCGAGTTACTGTAGATTTCAATGATTTATTTCATTGAGTGAAAAGCTGTGATTTATTGCTTCTTTACAAATTCATTTCTCCTGAACCCTCATGCGGATTTTTGTCATTGAGGTGTCTATTTAAAGATAAGCATATAACTTATTTTTATAAATTGGTATCAGATTTTTATTTGTTTTGTGTTTTCTTCTTATTGAATCAGTTTTGGAACTTCTTAAATCTTTACACTTGTTCCTTTGATAAAGACTGACTGCTCTGAGCCACAGCTCTCCAGGACAGAGATTTACAGATAAACCTGACTGGACCTGATATGGAATTGTGCCTTAATTATTGGTCGGACAACCACACCATATAATACACCACTTTCATCATAACAGTAATGAAAAGTTTGCCATAGACCAATAAAAGGAAATGTCTGCATACTCAAACTACAACTAATCTCTCTTTCTCAGCTTGAGAGCATGCCATTTCAGGCCTGGGCACACTGTGGTTTGCATATGCATTATCTTCAGCAGGAGCCTCAGAGTCATGAGTGAGGGTCAAGGATGGCACCTAGTTCATCAGGATGCATCAAGAATGATTTCAGTATTCATCTAGTCAGGCAATGCCCGGTAAAAAGACAGTCTCGCCCTTTCTTGGCCAGTTTTCTCAGTGATGCACTGATTGATGCAAACCGCCACGGCAACGATACAACTTCCGGACTAACGGCCGGAAGTTGCAGTTAGCGCTCTAGCTTCACCCTCATTATCCCCTATTTAAAGAAGGGCAGGGCGCGGACGTCCGCGCCTGACCGACGCCAGAGGCCAGGACCCCTGCTTTGTTCTTCCCTCCCATCGACAACCTGCCCAAGGAAATTCCACGGATAGAGGTATCATGGCAATCTTAAAATATTCAAACATCGAGTTAAAAGATTTAAATAAACCCCATTTAGGACCCAATGACATATTAGCAGAGGAACTATTTAGACATCCAGACATCTCCCGCCTACCGGGACCCACCAATTTAAATAAAGTCCCAACACCCCATGGCCTTAACCAACCTAGTATTCCCAAACAACTCAGCGCCATCTATTTTAATGCGTGCTCTGTCCCAAAACACTCAGTAGAGATATGGAGCCTCTTGGATCTGGCAGCCCCGGACATTTGTTTTGTCACGGAAACTTGGCTGCATGAACACGCCTCCCCTGATGTGCACTTCGCCTTCCCTCCTCAGTACAAAGTAATTAGAATGGACAGGAAGGGGAAAAGAGTAGGAGGTCTACTAATAGCCTCCATTGAGGACTTGAATATCACGGCCTTAGAAACCATTATCTCAGACCACATAGAACTATGTATTTATAAAATTGAAGGCCTATCAAGTGGTACCTGGAGAGGGGCCCTAATCTATCGTCCCCCTGGTCCCAAAGGTGATTTCTCCGATAAACTGTTAGAGACCCTTGCGCCGCATGTATTGGCCTCTGATAATTTGTTCCTAATCGGAGACTTCAATTATCATGCTGAGATTCTATCAAACCCAGATATCGACCAGCTGATCACAAACATGAGCACTCTCGGACTCGCTCAGCTGGTCACAGGTCCTACCCATAGCGCTGGTCACACACTCGACCTTCTCTTTACAAATTTTCCAGGAATTACAGTTGAACCCCCTGCTCCACTACTATGGTCAGACCATCACTTATTAAAATTTGTCGTCTCTACTAAAATGACCAAAAACGATCACAAAAACGCATCAATACTGCGAAGATCATGGCGCAAAGTCACTCTGCCTCTCTTCTCAAAATATTTCTGCCTAGACCATCCAGGACTAGAAGCTAGTGTAAATCAAGCGGCACATGACTTTGATAAAGCCATTTTGATTGCGCTGGACAAAATTGCCCCCCTTACCCAGGTTAACATCAAGTCCAGGACTGCTCCCTGGTTCACAGACCAATTAAAAACTACAAAGCTTCTGTGTAGAACCGCGGAGCGAAAATGGCGCAAAAGTAAAAACACGGTTGACCGTGAAATATATAAAAACATCCATCATGGCTATATGACTGATATCAAACTGGCAAAAAAATTATTTCTCCTAAACAGGATAAATCAGGCAGAAAATTCTTGTAAAGAACTTTATCAAATCCTGAAAGAATTTACAACTTCCACCAACCAGCCATCGATCCCCAACTCTCAAGCCTGGACTGACTCTCTTTCCAAATTCTTTGAAGATAAAATCATGGCGATTCATCATTCTTTCCCATCGCAGCTTAACAACACCTACTCTGAAGATGTGCCCAGCTTGTCCTCTGACCCCTCACACATCCTGGACGAATTTATCAAGTTCGACACTAAGGCAGTCACTACTGTTATGCAGAAGATAAAATCAGGTTCTCCCACCGACTCTGTACCTCCAAAACATTTTCCCACAATTGCTCCGGTACTACTGGAAAGTCTCACAGGGCTATTTAATAAATCACTCTCGGAGGCGGACTTTCCTAAAATGTGGAAGGCAGCTAGGGTAAGACCCATCCTAAAAAATCCCACTGCCGACCCAAAACTGCTCCTAAACTACCGTCCAATTTCTCTACTTCCATACTTTGGGAAAATGTTAGAATCTCTCATAAACCAACAGCTCGTTGACCATCTCGAGAGCCAGGGACTGCTCGATCCCTCACAGTCCGGTTTTAGGACGGCGCACAGCACAGAGACAGCATTGGTCGAGGTAACAGATAACATCAGGCTGACCTTGGAAAAACATCAGTCGGCCATTCTCGTCCTGCTCGACCTGTCCGCCGCCTTTGACACCATCTCCCATAGCATTCTGGAACATCGGCTTTGGGAGGTAGGTGTCAGAGGCAATGCCCTCAAGTGGTTTAGGAGCTACCTAGCCGACCGAGTAACAACAGTCCAAATGGGTAATAACATCTCATGTGAGAGACCAGTTAAGATGGGAGTGCCACAGGGCTCTATTTTGAGCCCGACCCTTTGTAACCTGTACATGACGCCACTGGCCAAGGTGATCAGATCTTACGTTTTTTATGTCATATCTTATGCAGATGACACGCAGATTCTGATCACTATTGGCCCCACCGAAACAAAGCAGCGTTTCAAAAAATGCCTGTCCCACATTGACAGGTGGATGAGCTCCAACCACCTACAACTGAATGGAGGCAAGTCGGAGATTATGCTCTTCGGTAAGGCTCAGGAGCACTGGTCTCACGACTGGTGGCCACCTCACCTTGGCCCTTGTCCAACCCTTAAACTGACGGTACGAAACTTAGGTTTCTACATGGACAATCAATTGTCCATGAAAAGCCAGATTAACCACATCATCGGCACCTGTTTCGGAGTGATGCGCAGTCTGCGAAAGGTTTTCAAATGGATTCCGACTGAGGCTAGGAAACCATTAGTCCAGGGACTAATAATAAATCGAATGGACTATGGAAACGCCCTATTGTTCTCAATTAATGAAAACCTTTTAGACAGACTACAAATTTTGCAGAATACCGCAGCAAGGCTGGTCCTGGATCTTCCGCCCAGATCTTCCTCCGCACCCTGCTTGAGATCCCTACACTGGCTTCCAGTGAGAAAACAAATTCTCTTCAAGATCCTTTGTCTGACCCACAAGCACATGTATGGAAAAGGCCCGAGATACTGGTCCAAGAAACTATGTTGGTACCAACCACGTAGGATAATCAGATCCAGTAACAAATGTTTGCTTACCCCTCTCAGAATCCGCACTGCCAGAAAAGGAGGCAGGTCTTTCTCCTTTCTCGCCCCAGCATCATGGAACAAAATTCCCTCCCACTTACGTTCCATCTCCGATCACAACTCCTTTCGTAAGAGGCTGAAGTCATGGCTATTCGACAACTGATCTATCATCTCCATCAGAGCCGTCTGCAAGCGCCATGAGACTTCCGAGTGATGTGAGCGCTATACAAATGTCCCTGATTTGATTTTGATTTGATTTGATGAGCTATTTCTGAGGGTTTTTACCTACAATTGTGGGTCTATCTAATTTGGATCAGGCCCTATTCTGTCTTGGGAAAATTCCAGACCTAGCAGTCAGAAACCACATGTATTCTTTATAAGGGCTATGTTAACTTTAGGCAAAGCACTGCAGACTTTCACAGTGCTTCATTTTTGTTGGAAAGTGGGTTATTAGTAGTGGTAACAATGCATCTACCACTGGCAATAAGGCCACTAACATGGTCTAGGGCTCAGTATAGATCTCAATAAATTATTCCCATGCTCAACCCTTGGTAACTTGGCTGCGAACAGGTAGACTTAAATTAGGAGCTAGGTATGTAAAGCATTTAAAAACACTAATTCAGTAAATAATTAAGACACAACCCACAATAAAAATCCCACACCAATTAATAAAAATAGGAAATATTTTTATCTTTAAAATGACACCAAATCAACAAAACTCCAATGTAGACAATCGGAGATATGAATCTTTAAAAAATGACCACTTTATAGTGCTTAAAACCTATAACACCACTCTGGGACATCTGGTCACGCTTGACCGGGACAAAGTCAAAGTTTCAGGCCTACCACAATGGAGCACTGGCCAGATACACTAAGCGGGAGGCCCCAGTCAAAAGTTTGCCTTTGTACTTAGAAACTTTTCTGGAGCTTTTTCTTCCAAGGTCCCTCGACGCTCTTCACCAGTCTGGATTCAAAGAGGGTTCAACGGCTTGACTTTCAGGGAGCTCCCTGTCAAACTCTGGAAATCGGACCTCTGGAGCTCTTCAGCGGGGTGACCCTGGAATCAGGGCCAGGTCGCGGTTGAAGATGGCTGGCCTTGGTCTCGAGGTTAAGTCGGTCACCCTATTGGAGCTTTTTTCCAAAGTTGCTCCAAACTTCTCCAAGCTTCTGGAACTTCTTCTTGAAGTTCCTCTTGATGGTTCAAAGGGCCCAGAACACAATAACAAGAGTCTGGAAGCTCCAAGATGGTCCTTGAAAGGTTGGGACCACAATTCCCAAAAATGCACCTGAACAAAACCCTTAAAGGTCCACTGGACACACTCCAGGCAGGGGACTCTTGGTGGTGAGCTCTGTTAACCTGTAGCTTGCAAGGAGTCCACTTTTTAATCCATTTGAAGCAAGGTACATCCACAGGGCTGTAGTTCCAGATAGTGCAGCAGGCGCAGTCAGTCAGAATGCAGGGCCTGGTGGTGCAAATCAAGTTTCCTGCATGGCAATCCTTCTTCTCTTAGTTTTCAAGCAGCAGATATGAGAGGCTCTGCACCTCTTACATGTGTATTCAGTGTTATCTAGGATCAAGCAGGAAAGCACTCCTGTCCAATGAGGTGCAAGGCAACACCTCAGAGCATGACAACTTTCTCCAAAGTGTGGCATATTCTTGTCCCAGAAAGCACCATTCCTCCAAAATTCATGATGGTTGAAATTTCAGCAGAGAAGCAAGAACTAACTAAACCAACCTCCAGTGTGGCTCATTTCCATAGCTCTCCTCCCCCTAACATCTGCAGATTCTTTCATTGAGCCTGCTATCTGACTGGGTCAGAGGGGAAGGGGATAGGTAGGCCTGGCATTCCCTGCCTGTCCTGTTCCTCCTTTGAAGCCTCATGTTTTACGACCCCTCTCCCCTTCTCTGGCATTCCTGTGTAGCAGAGCCCTCTCCAGCAGATAGCTTCTCCTCTGGTAAGCCACTTATCAGTTCATCAAAGCAGCCTGGCTAATCCTTTTACCTCTGGCCAATCCAGGAAGACAGCAGGAAGGCTGAATTTTGGCTTATAGACAAGAAGTTTTTATAACTTATTTTCTGTACAATGGAGGATAAATTCAGCAATGGCATATTGCTGCATCTATCAATACCATTTTTCTAAGTCTTTGAATGATATTTGTTCAATTCCTAGCAATATTTATGCGTTCATAAACTATTGCAATGTTATCCTATGTGGCTAGGTATCTACAATGGGGAAAATGAAATGGGTAATTTCTACATCATCAGGAAATGCAAAACATATTTTACAAAGACCCTGCTTATAGTTACATGACCCCCTCCCCTGGGACACCTATGGGAGACCTTGTGGGTTCTGTATATGTCAAAATAATGTGGATCCTCACCCCACAGTGCTCATAGCATCAAAGTCGATTTTGGGAGGGACTTTACTTCAATGGGGGGAGTGAAATGTGCAATTTCTCTATCCCCAGGTCATAAAAAACATATTTTATAAGGACCCTGCTCCCCTGTTCCTCCACCCCTGGGACACCCAGGGGAGACTCTGGGGTACCTAATATGTAAAATTAATTAAAAATGCCACTTTTTAAGTGCCCCTACCACCAAAGTCGAGTTTGGACACAATTTGCATTTAAAAGCAGTGCTTTAGAGCAGGACTGCTTTTAAAATGACCTCAGGAACTCAGCAGGGGACATATGCAAGTGCAACAAAGGCTGCTGGCCTCTAAACGTCCATGCCCTATCAGTTACTAGGGTCTTATAGGTATTTCAATTCCCCTTCCTGATTATCTACTAGGGATTTATAGGGTAGGTCATGCCAAATATAGGTGTACTCTAATGCAAGTGTGTCTTTTCACTTGTTTTTTCAACATAGCACTGGCCCTGGGCCTGGTTAGACCAAGCCCAGGGTGCAGTCAGAGTCAGTTACCACCAGTATCCTTCAGCAAAAAATGGGGGTGCACAGGGCACACATGATGACTTTGCAACAATCGTGTCTTGCTGAGACTTCACAAACTCCAGGACATCATCCCCATTGTTCAGAGAGTTGGGAACACCTTGAGTCACCTTATGTATTTCCTGCAGAAATAATACTGTCATTAATAATATACCAAGAGCTGAACTGTATTGGAACTCGCCTATATGGGTGGTGGTCGTGGTGATATATTGTGATGACTCTTCCATCCAGCTCTAAGTGACGATATCCTTTGTTCAAGTAAAGATACACTTTATTTAGCTAATGAATCATGTCCTGGATTTTGGAACCAGTTTTTTTGTATGTCTAAATTAGGCTGTTTCATGTGCATACAAACATGTATCTGTCCACTTGTCTGCCTCTTAGGTGCCAGAATTATCGGGTCCTGACACAGGATCGAAAATATCCTTCTGAAGGAGACAGCGACCTCTGATCCAACTTGCTTTTGAATGTTAAATGGAAAGCTCATGAAATGTTGCGCCGCAGGCTTTAGATTCCCATCATCGTGCAGTCTTTCAGTTTTCTCAGTCACTAAGATTTTAAAACCGATTGTGACATCAATTTCTTAATAAATGTCAAACTTTAGTAAGCACTCTGTTTTCAGCAGAAGCTTCAATGACATCGGATATGTTTGACGTCTTTCGTGGGACATCATATACTGAAGAAACCTCTGTGGGATAGTAGTTTGCGAGAAATTTAGCCATACATTTTCACCTTGGCACGTTGAAATACAATGTCACAGGGCAATTTGGAAGAACCAATGTTAGTCATGACATGAACAGATGCACCAGTGTCAGCCAGGAACCATATCGAGAACACGTTATCGTCTTTAGTGACAAAACAGTAACTTTTTTCAGTTAGTAATAGTTTAATAAACAAATACTGTTCAAACAAACACACATTCAAAGTGCATATTTGACAATCATATAATTTACATTTTTTTTACAAGAATCTTATTTGTGCTACCTTTATAAAAAAAAACACCCTGGAACAATTGTAATTGATGGAGTCTCCAGGGAAAAAAACAGTGCTTTACTGACCATGACGTAACCGTTTTTCCCTTTAAAGCACAGTGATTTTTTTTTTTTTTAACATGTATATAGTCATTGCAGATGGAGTTAAAGTATGAGATTACCTTTAACCGAGATGTATTCATTACAGTCGATCCTATATCTGAAATAGCTGCGCCTCTCACTTTATACTTTACCCAAAAAACTCTTTATAGGCGGCTGTAAGCTTACTACCCAAGCAGATCTAGAAAACATTAACTCCCCATGCAGCATTCCTCATCTCATCTCTTCTCATTCTAATTAATAATTGTATCACTGCATCATCAGCCTTATAATTCAGTGCGCAGAGACCTAGACCGCAACACTTCTTTACACACAATATAGGGGTAGCAAGGGCGGGGATTTCCAATACTTTCTTTCTACTTTTGAAAGTTAAAAGAAAAGTCCTGTATAAGTGCTGGTGCTCCTTTTAGAGATTGGGGCACCACCTTTCCTTGAATGCCTTCGCCGATGACCCAATAGAATACCCAACATAAACTTGGCTAAACCCAGCCAAGGCATTCATACTAGATACAGTGTTACTAGCTGCCATGGCCCTATTCTCTATACGAGCAAGAGTTTGTGTGAATTGGACTCCTTAGGATTTTTAACTTTGAACTATAGACAACTCTTTTATGCCCAGCCTCCAAGAAATAACCGTCAGTAAACTCAATAGAGATAATTTTTTAAACAAGCGTAATCAGAGCCAACAGACCTGGCTTGTAATTGAAAATGCAAGACAGACTCAATGCTTGCTCATACTGCATGCTCAGCTTCACTAATTAAGTGTAAAAGACACAGTATTTAAGCACCAAACACACAAACACTCTCAGCCAAATGTGGCATTTGCATTCCAAAGCAATAATAACCTCTCTATGGTGGTGAGGATGGGATGGTTATCAGTGGGGTAATACAAAATGATGGGGCCCTCCTACAGAATGTGATGAGCTCCCCTCCCCCCCCCCCAAGTCTCCGATATCTCACAGATATTCATTGGCCATGGGCTGAATGGAGCCCTCCTGGATAGGTTGGATCCCCCTTGGAAGGTTGGGGCTGCCCTGCAGCACACAGGCTGCCGGGTCTATATTACGCCCTGACGGTCATATCTGACTTTTTCGTCAATCGGGACCATGCCATGGCCCAAAAGTAACATTTGGATTAAACAGTTTCTTTACATCAACAACATATCACAAAGTTCAAAAGGGTGGAAGTTGGGCATTCTAAATATTCCTTGTGCAAATCCACATATCACTCTTTTGAGCAGAAGGGATTACTGTAGAATGGAGCAGGGACACATCATGTGCCACAAGGGCTATCTGAAGGGATATGATCCTAGGACTGATTGGGGACCTTCATTCCGTGCTGCTACCCCTTCCAGACGAATGTTCATTGCAAACTGCAGAGCTACATACTTGGAGATACTATGTCACAGTACCCTGGGCTGCATCCCCAACCCATTCTTAAACACATATTAGGGGGCATTCCGTCTAGGGACATTACAACCAGCATTATTCACAGTGCATACAAACTTCAAAGCAGTGTCACTCACTGCGTCTTCAAATTAAGAACTAGAGTCACTCACAGTACCTACAAGCTGACAGCTAGCAGTAGTTAAAATGTCCATGAATCTGTAGGAGGGAGGATGAGAGCAGAAGTAAGAAGGACGCAAAAAGGGAAAAGTAAGAGGGAAGTTAAACGCCAGAGTGGAAGGATAAGTCGGAGAGGGGAGTGAGGATAATTAAGGGAGGACGCAGGTCAGAGTGAGATAATAGAGAAGGGAAGCTGGAGAGAGGTAGGAAATGAAGGCAAAGAGCAGATCAAGTAAGCGGGTGAAGTGGGAGTGAATGGTGGGGAGCACGGAAAAGGAAGCTAGGCAAACAGGAGATAGAAAGAACAGAGAGTAAACAGAAGACAGAAAAGAGAAGGTGTAACAGCAATAAAAAATGAGGCAAATAGAAATAGATCTCGGTAATGGAAAAAAGACAAGAAGACAGACCCAGAGAACCACAATTATAGAAGGAGAGAAATAGGTTGGGAAATTGAACAAACAGATATGAAGTGCATGTATCAGTCACACGGTAATATCTCATTAATTATTGCTCGTTAATGGTGCAATGGCTGACGTTGTTGTCATCGTTGGACCACTGGACTGGACTATGTGGGCCAGATCTTCTTGCTGGTGTGGGAGGTGGGGAGGAGTCCAGCAGCGCTATTTAGAGCGCTTTCTCACCCGATTCGTGGGGCGCTGTTTCCAGCTGTAGGCCACGGGACTGGACTGCGAGGCCCAGAAATCCCTTCTGGTGGGGAAAGTGAGGACAAGTCCAGCTGCGTTATTTAGAGTGGTATACCAAAATGGTGACAAACCTGTCTATATGATTTTGCTGTAAAGCCAAGGATTTCAGCGCGTGCCATCAGGACAACCAAGGCGATAAAGGCTAAACAGAAGTGGTAATAAAACATACCAGTGCTTTAGACCATTTAAAATGGCCCATCAAAGCTCAGATGAACCAGGGTCCAGTTTGACATATGAAGACATCTCATTAAAGAGAAAAATGCAGGAGGGATTCCCAGTATTGCTAAGCTCTTCCAAAACAAAAAAGGGTCTACTGTACTAAAGGCCAGGCAGAAGTCCATGCAGCAGGCAAATCATTGCCCACCTTCCCTGAACCCCCGTGTCTTAGACCATAAAGTAACAAGCATTGGTAAAGCCAATAATTCTGGACTTGGCAAGCGGGAGCGAGGGTTAATTTTTTTAAATATTTTTTGCTGCATACATATACCTAAAAAGGAGAAACAAAAAAGGGCTTGCTAAAAATGTTAAATAATTTATATTAATTAATAATTTAATTTTAATAGAACTGTACAGAGGCATCCTAGCAGTCAGATGAATTGGTATAGAAACCCTTACTGGTGCAATGACAAGTTACTATTAGCTTTGAATTAGTGTTACCTGAAGACATAATTTAAACAAAAATAGCTAAAATTCAAAATAGATAAGCATGTTTTATCTATGATGATGCATATGATATTAAAATGATTGAATCAAGTCATGTACTTTGTTTGTTTTTCTTGCAATTGCAATTCCTGCATCATGGTTGTTACCTACTGATATCAAGAGTGCGGTTGTGTTTAGACTAACTATTTTGGTATGAGCTCCGTTGGTGTTCTCTATTGGAGATCATGCTTTAGTGTTAATGTTCAGACTGCTGCAGTTTGGGCTTGTTCTCTGCCTTTACTCAATACTGAGTTGCTATTCAATTAATGTTGTACTTTATTTTGTGTTGTCAGTTCACGCACTTTTTTCACTGGAGGTGCCCGACCTTCCATTAATTAATACGTTTGCGATCAAAAAGTTCTCATGTCAATAAATGAATCAGGGAATTGTAAGCGCGCTACTCACCCATGAGGGTCTCAAGGCGCTGAGGGGGGGGTCCGCAGATCTGTTTAGCCGAAGAGCCAGGTCTTCAGGGTCTTCCTGAAGGTGTTCAGGGAGGGGGCGCGTCTGATGTCTGCCGGTAGCTCGTTCCAGGTCTTGGCTGCAATGTGAGAGAAGGATCTTCCGCCTGCTCTGGCTCTGTGGATGCGCGGGGTTTCGGCCAGTGCGAGGTTGGAAGATCAGAGGTTTCTTTTGGGTACGTGGAAGTTGATTCTGTCGTTGAGGTATTTGGGTCCGTTGTTGTGTAGGCATTTGTAGGCGTGAGTGAGGATTTTGAAAGTGACTCTTTTCTCCACGGGGAGCCAGTGGAGATTTCGTAGGTGTTGGCTGATGTGTTCGTGTCGGGGGATGCCGAGGACGAGTCTGGCGGCGGTGTTCTGTACTGTCTGGAGTTTGCAGAGTAGGGACTTGTTGATGCCGGCGTAGAGTGCGTTTCCATAGTCCAGTCTGCTGGTGATGAGTGCGTGGGTGACTGTCTTCCTTGACTCAGGGGGGATCCACTTGAAGGAGGATGCGGATGGTGTTGAAGCAGCTGGAGGTGATGGCGTTGACCTGTTGGTTCATGGAGAGTGATGAGTCGAGTACGATGCCGAGGTTCTTGGCGTGGTCTGAGGGGGTAGGTGGGCTTCCGAGGGCGGTCGGCCACCAGGTGCTGACCCATGCAGAAGGGGTGGTACCGAGGCGAGGACTTCTGTCTTCTCGGCGTTGAGCTTGTCCATGTTGGTATAAAATGTCATTACATTTCATTATAAATAATTGTTCGAAGGAATTAACATGATTTATAAATACCCTTAATGGTAAGTGGACTCCAACGTAGAAGTCTGAGAAAGAGGTGTTGTCTTCAGTTAAATAAGACCTTAAATCTTGTTCTCATGAACACAGCTTCAGCAGGGCACTACATGAAATAATACATGGTTTTACTCCATGGTGCATATACATGTGTACAATAAGACAGCCCAATAGGTTTTGTAGCTGTGGAGCTCTAATAGCTGAAGAAAAATTCACTTTTTCTTCAACGTTGGTGCTTTGTATGTAGATTTATGTTTCAGACCTGCTACAGTCAATGCTAAAAAATGCAATCCATGCTTATAATAAACTAATAGACATGCAGCAGTACCAGGGTCACTTTACTTATGTAAACTGTTACTTTGAGGGTAGCTGTTGTGCTATCTCCCCCACAAACAGGGCAGTTTGTGGGACAATAAAGAGCTCATACCTACCAATTACAACAATGGCTACTAGAATTTTATTGCCCAGAAAGATATATTTGTCTCTAGCCTGATGGGTGTCCTGCTTCTCTCTAGGGGCCTGATTACGATGGCGGTGGGACTACCACAATCAGGCCATCGGTGGTGGCCCCACTGCAATCGGCCCCTGCAGGACCGCACGCCGCATTAGGATGCGACGGGCGGAGGTATCTGGCAGAAGGACCGTCCGCCACGCATCTGACATGCTCTAGGAGCCCGTCGGAGGGACTGCAATCCCTACAATAGTGGTGGTGCCTGCTCAGCACCGCCGTAGGGATTGCAAAGTCCCTTTCAGCCTGCCATTGCATGGTGGTCCGCACGCCATGAAAAGGCAGGCGGAAAGTTACTTTGGGGGCCCCTAGTGGGCCCCCCTTACCCCTGGTCGCTCAGCTATGGGTTCTGGGGGGCACCTATGGTTCCCCCCTAAACATCCCTGCACCGTGTGGCAGGCACCACATGGTACCTGTCACAAGGTGCATGAATGTTTACAAACATGTCTCTTAGCAGCGAGGCTTGTACTGCAGCCCTTTTTCAGGCCGCAGCACAAGCCTCAGTGCTAAGAGGCATGTGTCTGACCGCCATGGAATTTGTCTGGCAGGACCTCTGACTCCCTGTCGGCCGTACCCGTTCTCGACAGGATGGCGTTTGGACGCTTGTCTGACCACCATCATATTCAGCCCCTTAATCTTTATTGATCAACTCTGAGAAAGAAATGGGTTGATGCCCTTTGGATCACTTTTTTATGGTTTGGCTTGATAGCTCAGCTGTTGCCAGACAATTATGTGAGTATAACCACAGGGGCTTTGGCTCAGCCCACATGTTGGGAGCCAGGAGTATATTTTTTGATTGGACACAAGTTTTGTTCTTCCACAAAACAGTGCTTCCCTCCAGCAGCTGCGATTATTTAGTTTATTTAGCCAGCTGCCTAAGATTGAGCAGCATTAAGGGGTCTACACATGACATTGGAATGCTATTAAAGTGTCTTAGATAACTAGATAATTTATGTTGTTTTTCTCCATGGCAGCAACACAAATGGGAGGTGGATTTTTAGGTCAGGCTGGACAGTTACCTGTCCTTTAAGCTTACACCAGAGCATTAGTTTCCACTCACAATGGTAAATCTGAGCATCAGTTTTCTAATATATGATGGTAAACTCTCACCAGAGCATTTACCCCTGCTTCACTGATTGCCATGGAATTCTACCCCTGACCACCTTCTACCACTGATATTCCCAAACGTTTTAGGGCCTGATTACGAGTGCGGCAGTCATAAGACAGCCGCACTGGCACTGGGGGCGGTCCGCCTGTCGAATTATGACTTTAAAAGTCATTGCGGCGGAGGACCATCGGCTGCACCAGGGAACAGTCGTTCCCTGCCGGTGACGGAGCTGTGCCATAATGTAATATGCTCAGCGGTACTGGTGAAGTCCAGCTGAGCATATTATGAGTTCCTGCACTACCAGCCATTTCATGGCGGGAGCCCCGCCATGAAAAGGCTGGTGGTGCAGGAACAAAGGGGTCTCTATAGGGTCCCTATGCCCCTCGCCATGGGAATACATTCAGGGGGGCACAACATGTGCTCCCCTGTCTGTATTCCCCCAAAGTTCCAGCACAGCATGGACGTCACCATCCATGCCGTGCTGGAACTTATTTTGCCATTCCCATTACGGTGCCTTTTTCCAGGCACCACCATGGGAAAGGCAAAGGACTATCCGCCTTACCTGAGTTCAATTCGTAATAAGTCCTTGTGCTGCTTTAGCGGTGCTGTGTCGGCGGAGAGCCGGCGCAGTACCGCCAACCTCGTAATCGGCCCTTTAGACTTTTCATGCCCTCATACTCCTAGAGCAATTTAGCTAATCTTCCACAGCTAGCTAACAGTGCCCGACTGTAGGGCGGTTGTTATTCCCTTCGCACAATCAGTCCTTAATTTGAGATGGTAGTTGCAGGTGGGACACACCGGCAATCCCTTTTGGGGACCAACACTTAGTTTTCCTCATTAAAGTTTGACTGTGAGCAAGAGAGAGAAAAACAGAAAATCGGGAAAGAAGGAGGAAGAGCAAAACGGGAAAGAACAGTGACAAAGGAGCAAGAACAAAGAAGAACCTGAAAGATTGAGATAAAGCAGCAGGTAGTGTCAGGTGGTCGGTGAAAGAGGCATGAGATGGAATAAATACTACGTAGCCTTGGCAATCGACACCCCGACATTTGATTGTACTGGCTTTGGGTATCTGAGCAAAACATTGGGCCCCGGCACTTATTCTTTTACAAATTAAGCATTAAACACCATGACAAAAAACATAATCTTCTGACAAATTCTGTGAATCTAGTCATTTTGCATTGGTTATGACAGCTGTGTAATTCCTATATAAATGTAGGAAGCAGTATTTGTTATGCTAACCAATACAGTCCAGAAGTAGCACATCCTTTTATGCTATTAATGTATTACCTTTTATACAGTCCTTTTAATCGAAGAGTGCTGCAAACAATGGTGCAGTTGTTCGTACTAAAATATCTTGAAAGTTATATTGCCTTATAATGAAAGCAGCACAAGGCAATAAAATAAAGCAATTGAGCTGGAGTCACGGTAGTTCACTCTATGTGCACCCATCATAAAGTTTTGGAACAAGGGTCATGGCCAAAGTTGCTTAGGGCAGCGCAATATGCCCACAGAAGGTAAAACTAAAAAAAATGGTCTACGCAATAGTGGCTTCACAAATGTAAACTCGTTTCCTTTTCCTACAGTACGGCAAGCAAGAACTGTCTCAGGAAATGACACAATCGTGCGGTCTACCACGCCCTGTATAATCACTTCAGCCAAGTACATCAACATGAGAAAGATACGTAATTATTCTTGTCCTCTTTAGTATTCGATGATCTGATGTGGCAGATGGCTCAAGCTTTTCTAGGTGTAAAATTAGAGCCTAGTTTCCAAGTATGCTTCAGAAATAATTGGTCAGACACAGTTGCCCTACTTGTGGGAATCGTGGTGGGTTTAATTTAGAAAGGTGGCTCGTTGTCAAACAGGTTTCCTTACGTGATAGCGGTGGCTGGCTTGGCACAGCTGCCCTACCTGCTGCTGCTGGCAGGCATTGGCTGATTATGGATTTTGTTGGAGAATCACACTCCTTGTTGTCCCTGGGCACCCCATGTGGGTTTACCTTAGATAGACGATCCATTGCTGTTAAACCACTTTCCTCAAGAGATAGCGGTAGCCGTCTTGGTAGATCAGCACGTTATTTACTAATTAGAGACGAGGGCGCCGTTTGTTTATGGCCTGGGATAATTGGGTCCTCTTGAATATTTTGACAATTTGTGTTTGCATTGCATATCAGACTTTTCACTGACTACTGTCCCTGATGATTCATTGGAGGAATATGGCTCATTACATCGCGATGTGTTACATCGCGTGCTTTTACAACGCGGTCGTTACAACGACCACGTTGTTAGTACGCGATGGTTACAACGACCGCGTACATCACAAGTCATTACAGCGACTTGCACTAGGGGGCGCGCTGGATTTAGGAATAGTATTAATTACTATTCCTACTCCAGCTTGCGCAACAGTAGGTAAGGTGTTGGAATTAATTTCCAATACCTCAGCGCACCCTAGTGCAAGTTGTTGTAATGACTTGCGATGTAAATGCATCGCGTACTAACAACGCGGTCGTCTTAACGACCGCGTTGTAATAGTAGTGCGATGTAATGACAGCGTTATAAACGCTGTTTCCCCATTGGAGTCATGTTTCTTTGCAGGTAAGAAAGTGGATTATAATTAGGGTGGGTGATTGCCCACCTCAAGGAATAATCACACTCCTTGTGAGAGTGAAACCTCAAAGCCACTAAATTAACCTCAGCTCAACCCCCTAGTAGCTATGCCACAGAGTAGACAGGCTTAACATAGGGCAGTGTGTAAAGTATTTATGCAGTACGAAAACAGAAATAAAGTCTAAATGCAAAACAACAAACATCTAGAACAATAGAGTAGAAATTAATAAACAAAATGACACCAACATGAAAAAAATCCAATAAAGGGAACCGGAGAAATAACCTTTTAAAGTTTTAAGTAGGAATAGCGCTAAGCAGGGTCGTGCAGGCTGTACCGGCAATCAGGCTTTTCCCCGGGAGGCTGGAAGGGTGGGGGCCGGTTTTTCAGGGGTGGGGGCCGGTTTTGTTACTGGGGGCCATTTTTGCAGCGGTGTGGTAATATCGGCCACAGTAACAAAAGCAGCAGTGCTTGTACACTTGCGCCCCTCCCCCCGGGGGCTGGTCCGATAAAATTACCAGAGCTGCTTTGAGTTCCCAGTCTGGCCCTGGCACTAAGAGGCATAAAGTGGCAGTGATAGTCAATGGTCATGGTAGACTGGGACCTAGGCACAATTTGAGTCTGGCCGCGATAGAGTGGGTGTCTGATATACCAACCAAGTTTATCCTGGTCAAAGATTTGACCTTGTGACTTGGTCCTTAAAATCCCCATCCACCACAGGAGTACACTTCTAAAGCCTCCCAGGACATCGAAGGAGGTACTTACAGACTCACAGTGGTTCAGGAAGAGGCAAACAGCAGGGTTCAGCCCAGATCCAGTTGCCACTGGTCAGCCTGACATTTGCAGGAAAGGTATCTTCTACCTTGTTGTATACCTGTAGCTTGAAAAGAAGATTATCTTTCTGACCCTTGGAGTTCAATTCTTTGTCCTAGGTGCAAGAGGGAGCAGGTCCAGTCCTTCAGGCCTCCGCTCAGGTGACAGACAGCAGGTCCAGTACTCTTCCGTTCTACCTTAGGTCCAGCAGTGTTCTGAAGTGGGTGCCTAGAGATACCACATATATTCCTTGCACAAGCTAGTGACTCCAGGGCATGCCCTAACAATAGGGGAAAAAGTTCCTGGCGCTAACCGTACCCACATTGGGCATTTTAAAGATGGCGAAATTCTTTGGCCACACTAAACTTGGGCTACGTGGTCTTGGGGTGTGTGGGGAGTGTACTATGGCAATCCTAGTGCCCTACCATATCTAACACTAAAATCCAGTTTGGAGCAGTCACTGTATTCAGAGACATAGGTCTGGTAGGACAAAGGTGGGGCTCTTCAGCAACCAAGCAGTGGATAACCAAGAATTTTCTTGCCATTCTGTTCCCTCCTTTCAAGTCCATCCCTAGTGTTATATGTAGATCCTAGAGACAGAAGTCTGGTAGGACAAAGCAGGTCCTTCAGCAACCAGACATTGATACATAAGAACTGTCTTGACATCCTGATCTCTCCCTTTCAAATGTTACATGTGGCTCAACAGACCTGCCAAGTCTCATTTGACATTGTATTGTCAAAAAGAGGTCCTCAGCCCCCAGCATGCTTATTCTGTGAGGTTTGGAGCAGTCTTCTCTGCCCATTTGAATCAGACTATTGTTTGCTCATTGGAGGTACTTTGCACATTTTCACACCTTTTTATATTCTAATCATTCACAAATGCAAATTAGCCTCCAGAAATTTCAGTCAGGCAAAATGTAATGTTCTATAAGTTAATTTCCCTTAATATTTATTAGAAATTCAACTACACCAGTGCAATTGATTTTAAATTATTTTTCTACCTAGTTTTTGTTCCCGAAATAGAGCATTAGTCTTTAATATAGCCTCCTGGTGTTTCTCTATGATCCTTCCTACAGTTTTCTCCTTGTGTGCATTAAGACTTCTTCCATGTGTTCATCCTTTGTCTAGTCAGGCTTTAATAGTTGGGGATTGATGCCAAAGCCAGTGCCTTTCCTCGTGATGTTTGAGGCCTTAAAATAGCCAATCAAAGAGCGTTTTTTATCCTTTGGCCCGGTATTGTTTTTTTTTTTTTTTTTACTATTCTCACCATTGGGATTCTTGGAGCCAGTAGGACATCTTATCCGGCATCAACTTCTGAGTTTGTTAGATTGCTTTTCAGCCAACAGCAGAAGGGAGCTGAGAGTTGCTGGTTTTCATTCTTCTTATAATTTGATCTTATGCTTTAATAGTTTGCATGGTTGTGTTAATGACTATAGATAAGATCTGGTCCTGCTGTTACCCAGTAGTGAAGGTAACAGGATGGAGTGCTTTCTGATTTTGTTTGATGCCTTTTTGGATACTTTCACAAAGAAAGCTGACCTTACTTTATTGGTTAATCTCAACGATTTTTGTAGTCAGTTGTGGGTGCATTCAGTAGCCCCTTGAGAGCTAAACAGCATTTTTTGAACATAGGGGGAGAGCAAGTGATGGTACAAACAAGCGACTGCCAAAGCTAGAATGTGACATTTTCTCACCTCTTCAGGTGGTTTCAAGTAGGCTGTCCCGATCTTCTTCCAATCTTGGATTTTGTTTGATTGGCAGTAGCGATAAGATTGCAGGTATCGGATTGTCACGGGTGCACTCATATGAAAGGCCTCTGGCCAAGTCTGCGTCAGTGGTGCCTTCCTCCGGTGAGTTTCTTCTCTGCTCGCCCAAGGGTCTGAATCACTGCCACTAAAATCATCGACTGTGATTTGCGGGCTCAAGGGCTGTGTTTGGGAGGAGTCACACACCCATTGGGGGGGGGGGGCACAAACATGCCTGCAGTAACACTGACTGGTCTTTCTGATGGTACCACCTTGCCTTGGGGTCGAGGATAATCCACGGAAGATTAATGCAAGCTAATGTGGTCCATCATTGCCCACAGATGCTGCTACTTCCCTAAACATAGCAGTGTTTAAGACGTTTACGGGGACTACTTTCCAATAGTGAGCCTGGGCTTGGAGTTACTGAAGTTGCGTGGAGTTGAAGTGCAGTGACCTCTGTGGCTGAGATGGAGGGAAGCAGATGATGGGTAAGACTGGGGGAGAACCTGCAAATGGATTACACCGCAGCTGCGATTCATCTCCTCAGGACCAGCCACTTTACCTTACACTGCTTTGTTCCATGCTTCTCTACCCTGCAGCAGTAGCTGCACTCTCCTTCGATGTATTTTAAAATCAAATATGGATGTTGTTTCTTATTGATCTCAAGTGTCCTTTAGCCTTAATAATGCCTGCTGAGTTTCATGGTTCAAGTAATCTCAGAAGACATTTTAATCTGCGTACTGCATTTGCACATTTCTCCAAAGTGTAACCTTATTTGCAGTGTTGGCAACTGGAAGTGCAATTTGGGAAGAATATTGAACTCAGTATTATATTCATGGATGAAATCTTCTTCTCAAGGATGTCTTTTGCTTTCTTCAGGAGAAGATCCTGTTCATTAGAAGAGTTTTTACAGAAAGCAATATGTTTCTGTAAAGTGATTACGTTTCATAGATTTGTTATTAGACCAGGCATCTTTGGCGTGTTTCCCCTGTCTTTTTTCTTTCTGACCTCCTGGTTTTGACTCTGTTTTTGCTGGTTTAGTGTCTCTGCGCACTTTTTCACTGCTGTTCAGTGTTAAAGTGCAAGTGCTCCTGTTGTAAATTGTGTTATGTATTGGTGTTTCCATGATTAGCATATTTGATTTACTGGTAAGTCCCTAGTACAGTGCACTGAGAGTGCCAGGGCCTGTAAATCAAATACTACTAGTGGGCCTGCAGCACAGATTGTGCCACCCACAGAAGCAGCCCTGTAAATGTAACTCAGACCTGTCACCGCTGAGTTTGCACACAGTTTGTAAACTGCCATGCCAACCTGGCAAGTGCACCCACTTGCCAGGCCCTAATCTTCCCTTTTCTTTCATGTAAGTCACCCTTAAGGTAGGCCCAAGTTACCCCTGTGGGCAGGGTGCTGTATATGTTAAAGGTGGGTCATGTACTGGTGTGTGTGTGACATGTCCTGGTTTGTGAATTACAGTGTATTTTTTTTTCACCACTGCAAGGAGATCTGTCCCATAGGAAAGAATAGGAGTTTTACTTATACCATCTTATAAGCATAACTTCCCATTGGGTGACAAAACAATTAACAAGAAAGCATACTGTCATTGCACTTACCAGAGCCTCGATAAGAGTAACTCTATGACGAGGGTTGTGCTCACTGAGCTGTCCAATACCTGAAGTGGCACAACACCAAAGCTGCCATGTGGTGGCGCAGATCAACTCCAGAGGTCTCCAGAGAGTGAAGGGCTCAGATGGAGACCAAGAAGGAGGTCACCGTATCACAGACTGGCCAGCACAATGCAGAGGCCGATCCATTGCAGGGGCTCAGAGATGGTGCAGATGACGCAGGTCCTAGTGAACAGCTGACAATCTCTGAAAGAGCTCCACCCTCACTGTCAGCCACTTCTATAAATGGTTACAATACTGCCACCTTCCTGAAACCACCACCACCTTTCGATACTACCAAAAAGCAAAATATTGACTATAGATGGATTGTGTGGATAGAACATTTGATAATTTCATTGATGCACTTGAAGAGACTGATAAGAAAAAGATTTTCAAATGCCTTAAAAATCCTGCTGGTGATGGTGTAAAAAAAGTCATAAGGAACATGTCGCAAACTGACGAAGAAATCACATGCCGTCAGATTAAATAAACTTTGAATCTCAAGTTTCATCCAATGGCCAATGTAGATCACGAAAGATACATTTTTAGTCAAGTACGACAGAAAGTGGGTGATACCATCGATGAATATGTGGAGAGACTCGACACATTCATCAAACACTGTTAGTTTAATTAATTTAATGATGAAGAAGCTATACGTCTTAGACTTATTGATAGATGCTTATCAGATTCATTCAGACGACAAATGCTGAGAGAAACTCTCAGTCTGGAGTGAGTGTTAATGGCTGGCAAAGCTGAAGAGCATGCCGATAGACAAGCTGCTGACATGGAGGCCAGAAGTGCCCAGAATGAATTAGTCATGAGTGTGAAAGTAAGCCAAAGCAAAAGACTGAAGGACACAAGGTGATGTCTACACATAAAAATAAGTTGTGTTTTAGTTGTAGATTTCGTATCCACACAAAGGTAAATATCCCGACATTGGACAGATATGTAAAGGCTGTGGGAAGGAGAACCAGTTTGTGACTGTTTGCAGAGCAACAGAAAAAGCAAGTGCATCACAGCGAGAAGACAAAATGTCTACCAGAACGTTCCAGAAGTAACATTCGACGAGCACCCACAAGGCCAAGCAGCGACATCAGTTAAGACAAATCGACACTGAACAAAGTTGATTGTCATCTAAATCATTATCAAACAGTTCCTCTATATCAGTATCAAGTGAAAGTGAAGAAGATGGCTGTGCCATGTCGATGTTTACCTTAGAAAGCTTGCATATGTTGGACTGGCAGCATATGAAGAAAAATGTAATTCAAAGAAATGTCGACATGCCAAAGCACCAAAGTCAGTCAAACATTGTTCAAAGATTACACTGAAAGTAAATGGTTGTTCGATACCTTTGGACATACTTTTGGATGCATACGGAGCATTAAAATGTTTTTGGATATACTACTATTGCCCACTTGGTTTTATTGATGGGCTTACACTTATCCTACAGTCAGCCCTGGACAACCCAGAAGGCCGAGTGCAATGTATTAAAAAGCAGGATGTGTACTTTTAAGTTTTACATTCCCTGGTGGTGAAAAACTCTTAAATTAGTTTTTAACTACTGCAAGGCCTATCACTCCCATAGGGTAGCATTAAAGTTACCTTATTACATTTTATAAGTGTAATTTCCAAATGGGACTAGGTAAGTAGTTCATGTTTGGTGTCTCTGGAATCACAATTTAAGATCCTAACTTATGGTGAAGTCGGACTATAAACTGCAGTTCTGAAAATGCCACATTTAGAAAGTTGAAATTTTGTTGTCTTAGCCATTTGGTGCCTGCAGCCTGTCTCTGGGTCGCATGACTGGGTGTGGGCGACGGTTGGGCTGTGTGTATTCCTCCTAGACAGCCACACATAATGGGGAGCTTAGATGTGACTTGTTGGACCATCACTGGCAGGATGGGAGGGAAGAGCTGGGCCCATCAGGTATAATGACCTGAACAGGGGGACAAATATGAATAAATCAAGACAAAAAATAGCCCAGTCGATTTGTACTGTTCTTTTTGAATGGAACGCATTTATCACCCATCAGTTCTAATCCTTCAAACATCCCCCATCACAGATTGAAGAAAAGCTTATAGATGTTTCAACAAAGCAAATTGTGTCATGCAAAAATCAATTCATAGTTCATTGCTTTTTCAAATCAGTTTTTAGAATTCAAATATATATACATATATGCATGACAATAAAAAAACACATAAACTTGATGAACTCTTGTCTCTCAGTGAACAATTTCTAAATTGCAGCGGTACAAATATTGTTTCAAAACCTAATACACTGGGAGGTAATCCATGCGTGAGCAAGGAAATTCACTCAGGAACAGTCTCTAAGGTAGCTTCTTTAAATTCCTTGTTCACAAACCATTCACATCTCATTTTTTAATAATTAGGCTCCTCCACATGAAAAGCCGACATGCTTTGGCCACAGTCATTATCAGCCTCCTCAGGACCACAGAAAGAGACGAAAGTTCTATGTCGACCTAAAGAACAAACAATGCCTTTATAGACACCAAAAATGGGTATAGCAGGATTGTCGTTGATTCTATAGATACATTCACGCCCGGTATGCAGAATCTCATTGTGCACAAAGTCCTTCAAACCTCTCCAACATAGAGGCCCCTCCTAGTCCTTCACAGTGCCATCTGCATCTCCTGTAGTTAGCCTGGAGCCAGGAAGGCAGGGCACCTGTGCACTTCAAAGGGAAGCATCTAGAAACTTCTCCCTACTTCACAGGCACAACAGTATGTAAATACTGGACCTCAGAAACCCCCACTTCAGTACACTTCTGGACTTATGGATACTCTGCCAGGAAGAAGGATTGCTGTGCTGCTACAAGGGCTGCCACTCTGCTGGACTGCTTCTCTGAAGGAATAGCTGCTGTGCTCTGCTGACCTACTGCCTGCTGCCCTCTTGACTGGGTGAGAAGGACTAGACCTGCATCTCTTGAACCCAGAGTGACTCCAAGGGCTAGTTGGCTGGCCTCCTGATCTGAAGCCTCAGGGACATAACAAGTTTCCAACAACCTTGCATCTGAACCTGGACTCTGCCATCAGTGAGTCTACCCTGCCAAGTGGTGCCACCCCAGTCCTGGACCCTTAGAAGTGGGCTCTGCCAGCCTCTGTGGATGCAGTGGAAATGATGCATCTCCTCTGCTGTGCAGCGTAAACCTGAGCAGAACCGACGTTTCGCTGCTGCTGCGTGGATTGGATCCGACGCAAAGACCGACATCGCATTGCAGCCCTTCAAAACCGACTCATCTCCCCGACTGCATGATGCATTCACGGCACAGACCCTCGCATCTCTCGTCGACGGCAGCCTTGATGATGGACTTTGCATTGCAGCCTCGCAGCTCTTCGGAACTGAAGAATTGCCCGATTCGGCGCTGCATCCTTGACACCGGACTTCGCATTGCAAGACAGGATCCATGACGATGCACACCCTTACATCATAGCCGCCGCTGCATCTTGGAACTGACTCATCACTTCACTGTGCGATGCATCTTCAATGCAGATACTCGCAACTCTCCACAAACCAGGATTTAGGGTACTGACTGACTGGGTCCCTGTAGCTGTCCCATGCTCTATTGCAGTCAGCCTGAACTTGTGTCTTTTTCCTGGTCCAGTACGATTAGATATCCACTGTTGGCGCTTTGTGCTTTTTGGTGCTATTTTTACCCAAATCTTTAAAACTGAATATCTCCAGTTCTACTAATTAGATTTTTATCGTTTTTGTCTTATTTTATTTATTAAAGAGTGTTCTATTTTCCTAACTTGGTTTGGGACCCTTTTTGTGTGGTATTTTCACTTCATGCTGTTGAAATGTTGCAAAGAATACTTTACACATTGCCTCTAAGTTAAGCCTGACTGCTTTGTACCAACGTACCAGAGGGTTGAGCACAGGTTAATTTAGTGTTGGCTTGTGTCTCACCATGACAATGATTGTGGTTGCTGCTTGACCGGGGCTCATACCCAAGTCAACCAACAACCCAAGATCTCACACAGACTTTTCACAGAAACATATATTATGGTGGAATATACATTTCCACAGATCATTGTAGTCTGCCCCTCTACTGCCTCATCAAGAATTAAAGGCCCAACATGGTAGTGATGCAGCTGATAAGCAGCTCAATCCTTAGATGCATATTAAACTGATTAGGAGACATCTTGGGTAACACAAAAATAAAGGTGCACTAATCACAAGGTAAAGAGTCAGGAAAATAATATGTGAAAAAAGTAGTTACTGCATCGTAAATGCATACAGATAAATTGCAGGATAGATTAAATCATATACATTAAATAATATAGGTAGATATTTTTAACCAGCGTTAGTTGTTATCTCATTGTGTATTGAAAAGCTAAAGTGAGATACTCAACTGTTATAAGATTTCTAACCATCCTTATTGAAATAATAATATGTGTGAAGGATTGATGAAATCTAACATGATTTAGATAATTTTACGTATGATATAGAAGGGTTTAATTCTGAATTTCATCATTGCATATGTGAGAATGTGCATCGAAAGTGACAAGAGAAAAGTGGTGCTACATAGTCAGATACAGTGTAAGCGTTCTAAAACGTCTAGGTTATGATCTTTATATATGTACTAATGCAAATCATTTGAAACAATATTAATATTTTATGATTTGAAATTAATTTACACATTAGTACTTTGAAAAATGCAGTAATATGCAATACTTATATGTGATATTTCCAATCCAATAAATAACAATAATCTGAGTGTTTATAAGCTTAGAGAATGTTGGAATATTGATTTTCTTTATGAAATGTATACATCTATTACTTTATATTTTGCCCATTTAAAACTGACTTTATTGTATGCCTGCTGTATTCCCTATTCTGTGCTGCCTTACACTTGTGAGAAAGTTTCATAGACTTACAATGGGAAGCAGAGTTGTGTCTTAGTAGAAGAGTTCTCACTCGCTTACAAGGACTATCTGCAACAAAGTCGACACTTTGGGAACATTTGTTATGGGAAACTGTCCTCTGGAACTCACTCAGGTGACTACTGCTAAAAGATCATTGTTTGAAAGTTACATACACCAGATGATCTGACAAAGTATGTGCTTTGCACCACCTCTTTCTATAATATGTGTCTTCCTTATGTCTCACGACAATCACCCTACATGAACTGACCAATGGACTGAGTGGTCTGACACGATGAGGTGACCAAGGAGGTGTCACCACCGGAACTAGAGGATTATAATATACACTAATCTGAAGGAGAAGCGAGGAGATGATTTTGACAGATGATTTGGGAAGATGATTTTGGACAGATGATGATTATGCGGATTTGGCAGAACTCATTTACTTTCCTGACCAGACACTGAGGGCCTGATTCACAGAACTAACTTACGTCAAAAACGTAAAGTTAGTACTTTTTGGTATTCACAGAATACACTTACTCATTTTGGTATTCACAGAATGAACTTACTCATTTCGGTATTCACAGAAGTTAGTAGTCCGGATTTTTCTCAGTTTAGGAGTAGTAAAGTTAGGACTCCTAACTTTAGGACTCCTAAATGCCTTCTGTGAATACCGAAAGTCTTAAAGTTAGGATTTTTCTCAGTTTTAAGGCATTTAGGAGTCCTAAAGTTAGGAGTCCTAACTTTACTACTCCTAAACTGAGAAAAATCCTAACTTTAAGACTTTCGGTATTCACAGAAGGCATTTAGGAGTCCTAAAGTTAGGACTACTAACTTCTGTGAATACCGAAATGAGTAAGTTCATTCTGTGAATACCAAAATGAGTAAGTGTATTCTGTGAATACCAAAAAGTACTAACTTTACGTTTTTGACGTAAATTAGTTCTGTGAATCAGGCCCTATCTTTGTGAACTTTGCGGACTCTACGTGCTTTCCTTTCGGTCTGGCATATGCTGTGTGTGCCATTCGTAGACTCCTTCTTGATGGGATACTGCCTGTGAGTTGGTATGGCTCATGTACTTGCTGAACTTTCCAGAGCTTTTGTCACCTTATGGCAACCCTAATCTAATTAAATTGACTAGCCCGCCTTAATTCTTAAATGTTTGTTTATTATGTACTCCCCTTTGAATATATTTGCAAAATGTTACTTTTAACTAGATTATATACTCTGAGATTTGTCATGACTTGCCTCCTAAAGTTGATTGTGCAATTCAATTTATTGATTAATGACAGGGAAAGAGCAATATAGGGAGAGCTTTAATCAGCAGGTACTAATGCTGTTGTTGTACATTGCCTTAACCGAACTAATGGTTTGGTTGATTTTAGTCAGCTAAATTTCTTAAGAAGATTCGGACTGCCAGTTATAATTCTTTATTTATATTGTCCGGTATTGAGAGTCATATAAGTGATTCTAATTACTAATTTGTGAGGCGGTTATCCAATTCCTGCTCCTCATTGGATATACCGGATGCTAAATCTCTTATATCCAACCCTCTCAGTGGCACATCTGCAAGATTCATCAGAGGATCAAGTGAGTGCCAGTTAGCTAAATCATATGAAAGAGAAAATAGAGAAATTATAAAGTAAGTAAGAGGAAAAAGGGCTCATTGTCTGCTGCAACAGTGGTTACCAGCCTTTCATTTGTTTACCTGGTGGGTTATTTTGAGGTGGGCGATAATTGGAAGCCTGCAAAAAATGGTGATGATCCATCCACTTGCCTCTGTATACTCACAACCTATTGAATGTGGGGCAGGAAATGGTGGCACACTCATAGCAGAGCGGATGTTAGCTCTACTGTCAGGAGGACCATTGGGCATTTGTGATGCTGTTATTCCAGTACATGCTTTCTGTCTTAGTTAACAGAACTAAGTGAAGGAGGTTTAAGTATAAATTTGTAATCATTTTTTAGATTTAGTTTAGTATTAAGCCAGAGTTTGACTGGCCATAGATAAGAAGGAGAAAATTGACTGAATTGTTTAGTTTATGAGCATTCTGAGTATACCATTCAATTTCTCTTTTATTTTTGAAGACTTCAGGGAAATACCCAAAGCCACTGACCCTTTTATGGCTATGCGTTGTACGCTAATCTAGTACTCCCTCCACATCTACTTGGACCACAGGGCTTTTCTTGATATGTGGTGTGGAAGCCTAGAAGTCAACTCATTTAGCCTATTCTGGTTAACAGTTGACAACAAATACTCAGAGCTAGATTGATCCATGATTTAGTCTTGTGGAACATGAGTTGGAAAGAATGTGCTCTCTGACTGGTCGATAATAGGGCCCTCCTCTAGGCCCAGTGTACCCAAAAGTAGATTTTGGGCCTATTTTTGGCCTGGTTGTTCTTGTGGTCCTTTTTGAATATTTGGAGGTTTTCTCCCCACAGGATGTCATGTATAGCCTGAGAGCTGATGGGTTCCTTTGAGGACTGTTCCAAGGCTTGAAAAGTCCTGATCTACACAGTGCATTTTTGCCAGGGGCCAAGGGATATCAAACATTAAGATTCAATGTTTTAATGAAAATAAGGATATCAAATTCAGCTTTGAAAATAGGCAAAGTCACCTCTTCAAACGTCAGACATATATTGACAAAACAAATAATTCAATACTGGCGGATGTCACTGTATGTATTACTGGGCCTTCTCTGATTGCCCTCCCCCCCCCCTTTTTGGTGTATGGGCACACACCAGCCCATTGACCCGGTGACTAAGCTGAGTAATCGTTATTACTTTTATAATTTACACTTCTGTCTCTTTTATACCATCACTCAACACACAGCCCGGCGCTTTGTCCAATAATATGATAACCGCAAATCGATGGTCATCATGACATGATAACATTTACCATGTAGACTCAAAACAAAAACAATACCCTCCCAACCACAGACCCTACATGGTGTAGTTTGCGACTCTTGCGGGTATGTGCTTCAGCGCCCCACATAGGGTTAGTAACCTGTATACTAATACTACAGTACAATACAATAAGTGAGCAAAAGCACTTCTAATTGGCAGAATTGAGCAGCAAAGTCAGGTCAACTGAACCAATCTGACGCCCCTGCCACCAAGATATTGCTTGTCAGAATTAGGGATGTGTGAAGTTACTGGTGGGTCGGGCGCAATGTACTTCAACTGTAAATACTAATAATGGCGGGCCTGGGCGACATCTCTGCAATGTTGTCAGTCAGGTGGACAAGACCAAGGGCCAAACTAGCCCTAGACACTGCAACTAACGTTAAAGGGGTAGGATGTAGATTGATTTTCTTGGCTGGCAGGGATCAGTACACTTTCATCTTCTAATGCTGAAAAAGGCAGATTGCAGGTCATATCATGCGAAGGGTCAGGAGGACAGGGCTTGTTTCCTAGGATTTAGCAAGGCTAGCTCGAGACATTGCGATTAGCCTAATGTCTTGAGGGGTGCTCCCTGTACTCTACGTACTTTGCATCTTTTAAAACTGATAAAGGCAGATTGCGGGTCATATCTCAGCAATGCGAAGAGTCAGCAGGATGGGACCAAGCACTCACCAATTAGCTAGATAACCCGAGACATTGCGAATAGCCTTAATGCAGTAGTGGGTAGGTTGATTTTTTTCCTGGCTGGCAGGGGTCAAAATACTTTCGTCTTCTAATGCTGATAAATGCATGTATGTATGTATGTATGTATGTATGTATGTATGTATATGGTACTTCTATAGTGTACACCTAGCCGAAAGGCAGCAGAGCACTCTACATGGTCAAAGACAAGCATAAAGTCAACAAATAAAAGGGGAGGAAGCTGGCTTCTGGATGGTTGATGCATTGTGATGTAGTATTCTTTAACCCCTTGCGTGCGCGGCGAATTTTCGCGCTGTGCGGGCGTTTCTATTAGTGGGCGGGATTCGGACGGCCCCCGGCCGTCGTGCGCACACGCCCACCGTGACGCGTGACGGCCGGGGGCCGTCGTGAGCACCGAAGGGGTTAAAGAGGTGAGTCTTCAACTCTTTCCTAAATTGTAGCAGCAATGCGGCTGTCCTGATAGATACAGGGATGCTGCTCCAGATCCTGGGCACACAGATGGAAAAGGCCTGCTGTCTTGTTTATTTCTATTTTTGTATTCTTCTTAGTCTGCAATCTGATGGTGTCCTGGGGGCAGGTATGTCAAGATACACCAGAGGTGGTGAACTTGTCTGCAAGGCGGGAAGCTGGTCGTGGTGGCTTTTTAAATGATGCAGTTGGTTTTGAGATTGTGCGGGTCAACAAATAGAGCCAATGGAGTTCCATCAGGATGGGAGGTGATGTGATCATATTTCTTGAGACCTTAGCTGAGATGTTCTGGAGCATGTAGGATACCCCTAAGGGGTGCCAGAGTGAAATCTGGGAGGCCATGTAGTAGGGCATTACTACCATCCAGATGAGACAGTATGAGGGCCTACACAGCAGTTCTGAAGTCACTTTCAGGAAGAAAATGGTTTGTACTGCATCTTATTTATTGTTCTTGGCAAATAACAGGAATTCTGTCTTGGTTAGGTTGAGCTTCAGGCAGGATCTGTTCTGGGTGATATGCAAGCAGTGTTTGAGACTTTGAATGTCTGAAACAGAGGAAACTTTCAAGTAGCGTTGTGTATCATTGCTATATTGGTGAATCTTGATGCTGTTATCTGTTAGTAGAGCACCCAGTTGCTGAAGATGACAGGAGATGACAGGAGACAGTATGGAGTCCTGGAGGACGCCACAGGTGATAGTGATCTTTTGTGGCATGGAGGTGCCCATGTGAACAAACTGGTATTGGTTGGAAAGGTAGGAGGAGAACTAGTTACGCACATTGCCAATGAATTCCTTTCAGGATTCCAGGGTGGGTCTGAGGGTATGATGGTTCACTGTGTCGAAGGCAACTGAAAGGTCCCGCAATATCAGATGGCAGGGGTTATTTCATATGTGGTCAAGAAGGCATTATCTAAATGTGTAAGGTAGTAACTTCCATGCTGCAGCGTGGTCTGAAGACAGATTGGTAATCGTGCAGAAGATGATTAGCAGTGATGTGGTCTTGGAATTTAATATATACTTCTTTTTCAATTACCTTGCCAAAGAACAGTAGGTCAGTGACGGGCCGGTAGTTGGTGAGTTCATCAGGGTCTAGTGTTGGTTTCTTTAGGATTGGAAGGATGTGGCTTGTCTTGAGATCTTCTGAGAAGAAGCCTTGAGTGAGGGAGGCATTGACAATTGTACGTAGTGGTAAAAGCATTCAAGACAGCGCTTTGGTGAAGGACGATGGTAAGACATCATTTTCATAAAAATTGGAGTTGAGTATATCAGCGAGATCTGTGAGAAATAGAGCTTTGAAAGCTAACCATTCTGGGATTCTATGGGAAGGGATGAGTGTGAAAACTGAAGCATGCTTGGTGTTGCCGATGTTCTGTCAGATCTGTATTTTTTCCCTGGAGAAGTGGTTGATGGCATTGCACTTTTCTGTGGAGTGAGAAATAGATGGGTCCGGCAGGGGGTTGATGCAGTGCTTGACTGTCTTGAACAAAATTCTGCTTCTGTTGGTGGCTTCACTGATTGCTTGATTGCTCTTCCTCATCCTTCCTCCTTCATGGGTTGAATTGTGTTCAGCAGTACACACTATTTATTTATTTTTTATTTTACTTACTTATAAAGCGCCCGAATCACCCCCAGAGGGGTATCTCCACACTGTAGCAGATATAGCTTTCGGCGCAGGCCAGATAGGGGCAACTCAGAAGATCTCAGTCTCAAGAAGTTTTCTAAACGAAAGATATTCTGAGCATTTGCAAAGATGAATCGGAAGTTGATTTCAATAATGAGGAGCTAAATAGAAGAAAGCTTTTCCACCCATCAGAGATTTCTTAAAGCAGGGAGTGAGGAGCAGCGATTTCTCTCCTGATCGTAGGGATCTATTTGGCTGGTATCGGATGAGTTTTTCAGTTAAGTAACCGGGCCCTCTGCCATTCAAAGCTTTGTGCACAATGCAGCATATCTTAAACCTAACCCTCTTACGTATTGGTAGCCAATGCAGACATCGTAAGAGGGGGAGGGAGGCTGTTCTTGCTGGTGAGTTCTTAATGAGATGGACAGCATCAGTTAAATAAATAGAGCTAATGAACCTCCTCCACCTCGCTGAACTCTCCCTCGCCAACCTGATGCCCTTACCAAACGCCATCCCCCCACATTTGACTGAGCTCTCTAAACGACCTCTTCCGCTATCCTTGAGACATCTTCGCCCCGCAAACATCCATGCCACCTCTCAGAGGAAGAAACCCATGCTCTTGTCCTATCCTACAACTCTACCTCTGCCATCCCAAGTCCACTAGATCTCACTGAAATGGAAATCCTCGCCATCCTCCGAGACTACAACTCTACCCCAGCTATGCCTCATCCTTTAGATGCTAAGGCAGAACACGCCATCTGCACGGTCACTATCAACCCCAACAGACCAGCTACCCTCCGCAACAGATTTATGGTCAAGAGCAATCTAGCGCCTGTTCACCTATCCGCCCAGACCCCCGAACCTCCTTCCAAATCCTCTCTATCTGCCCTTTTAATTAACTGCCGATCGGCAGCTAAACACGCCGCGGATATTGCTGATCTCATCCTTTTCAAAAATTTCGACTTAGCGATCCTTACAGAATCATGGCTCAACGAATCCTCATCTCCACACCTGGACATCCTAGTCCCTCCTAACTACAACATCGCAAGGCTAGACAGACAATCTAACAAGAAAGGAGGAGGCATCGCCTGCATCTACCGCTCTAACCTTCTGATCACGGAACTTCTGGCGGACACCACTGAATCCTGTGAATACCTTTCCCTCGCTATTCACAGCAACTCCACCCTACTGTGCAACGTGCACATCTTTTACCACCCCCAGGCATGAACGACTCTTTCACCGACCACCTCATGGAAATCATCACAGCTAAGAGTTCCAACAATATCAAAGATATTTTCCTTGGTGACTTTAACTTGCACTGGAACGATCCAAAGGATTCACATGTCAACGCCATCAAGGACCTTCTGGCCGATCAAGCCCTGACCCAAGCCTGCTCACTTCCAACTCACTCAAAGGGGCCACTCTTGACTGGATTATTTCCAAAGAATCAACAGTCAAGCTTATCTCTATAGACCCATGCGACTGGTCTGACCACCACGCCATCACCTTCCTCCTACCGGGCACCCTCAAAACAAGGGCACCGCAACCAGTGATTCCATACGCTGGATCAGAGACACTAAGAACCTAGACCGCTGGGAACTCGAGGCTCGCTGCAAATCCGACCTCCCCCCCCCTTCGCATATCACAACAGTCAGCGGTCTTAACGATCACTACTCGGCGACTATCTCGAACATCCTGGATGATCTAGCCCCACTAAAGCTGAAAAGAACCCAAATCAAAGACAGAAACCCCTGGTTCACGGGATCCCTTAACAATGAGAGGAGAGTCCTCCGACAAGCTGAACGATCCTGGAGGCAGCACCCCTCTGCCGCACACCTAAAACTCCTCCGCCAGGCCAGAAACGCCTACAACAGGAACATACTCAAGTCAAAAAAAGAATTTTCCGAACTGCACTAGAGAAGGCCAAGAACAGGCCCCAAAAGCTCTTCGAACTGGTCAAACACCAATCTAATATACTGGCCAAAACTTCAAAAGAAAACCCCAAGTCTCTTATATCCTCAGAGGAATTCTCCTCCTTCTTCGCAGACAAAATCTCAGCCCTTGGAAGCGAACTCAACTCCACCACTTACCCTCAAACACCTCTTGACCCGCCTCCTCCAGCCACATCGCCCCCACTGGTTCCACCCAAAAACAATGCTCACTGGACTGACTTCAAACTCTATGATGACGACTCAGTGTCCAAAATCCTATCCTCCCTAAAGCCTAACAACCATTTTAATGACCCGCTCTCTTCCAACTGCCTAGCTACCGTCGCTCAATCCATTATTCCTAGCTGGACTACAATAATTAACGCCTCTCTCCGGCAGGGAATGGTGCCCGACTCTCTAAAAGCCGGCCAAGTCCTCCCCATTCTGAAAAAGCTGTCGCTGGATCCAGCCTCCCTGACAATTTCAGACCCATCTCCAACATCCCCCTCTTAGCCAAAGTGATGGAGAAATGTGTGCAGCAGCAACTAAGTCAACACATCAACAACTTCCACCTGCTCGATGACTTCCAATCCGGATTTAGACCAGGACACAGCACCGAAACCACTATTCTCCACATCGTTGATGATGCTCTCCAGGCCCTTGACCTGGGCAAGGCCTGTCTCATAATCCTCCTAGACCTATCCTCGGCCTTCGACACGGTCAACCATGAAAAACTACTCGAACGCCTCAAATTTAGGATGGGTTTGGATGGCACCGTTCTAGAATGGTTCAGGTCCTTCCTCAAAAACAGATCCCAGAGATTCCTTGTCAACAGCAACCTATCTGCACCATCCCCGGTCACGGTTGGAGTCCCTCAAGGATCAATACTGTCCCCCACCCTCTTCAATCTTTACCTGGAACCGCTTACCGAAGTACTACGCACTGCCAATATCTCCTATCACATGTACGCTGATGACACTCAGATCTACATCAAAACCTCATCTCTCGCAGAGATCCTCTCCCTAAACGAAGCCCTGAAACTCACCGTCCATTGGCTCGCATCCAATCAACTCAAACTCAACGCAAAGAAGACTGAATTTCTCCTGATCGCCCCGCCCAATACCAACCTTGAGATTCAATCATGGATTAAGGCTATTACAGCCTTGAATTGCTCACCAACCATCGTAGACTCGGCCAAATCTCTGGGAATCACCCTCGATAGCAACCTGAACATGCGGGACTTCATAAATTCAATGGCCAAATCAGCCAGATTCCACCTGAGCTACCTTAGGAAACTGAAACCCTTCCTCGATGCTCCCGACCTAAAAATGACAGTCCAAGCACTTGTCATCTCTAGACTGGAATATGGCTGCTCTACCCTCTCGGGCCTACCCAAGATCTCCCTGGCACCTCTAAAAGCCTGCCTCAACGCGGCCGCCAGACTACTCACCGACTCGAGGAAATACGACCATATTTCCCCACACTTGAAAGCTCTCAACTGGCTCACCCTGGAGGCAAGAATACAGCTCAAAATAGCATGCATCACGCACAAAGCCTTATATTCTAACTCTCCAGCATATTTGAGGCAGAAACTTGTGATCTCCGGTGGAATCAGAAACTCACGATCTGCCAGAGACCTCTTGCACCAACCTGCACGCTTTCGGAAAAAAAAAACTTACAACCGGGCTTTCTCCGGGGCTGCTGCAAGAATATGGAACTCTCTCCCACCGGACATCAGAAGAATCCCCTCTCTGACTCGCTTCAAAAAGGATGCCAAAACATTCCTTATGGGTAAATTTCTCGTTTAAACTTTGCCTCTACAACTACTACAGCCCTGATCTATGGCCATCTATTGCATCCCTTCGGATTATCGAGCTCACCCCATCAGAAACTGGGGGCCTTGTCGCGAACATTGGTTAACGTAATCTGTAAAAATGTTACCTCGTTCCTGAGTATTTGGATATTTAATCTGTAAATACATGCCCTATCTCCCTGTGTACCCTGCACCTTACCCTCTCTCATTCAATCCGCAACTGGATAATGCTATGCCTAATTTGTACACGGCTATGTTTTCCTGTAAAGCGCTCTGATACCCTAACGGGTCAAGTTCGCGCTCTATAAAACTCATAAATAAATAAATAAATAAATAAATAAATGAAATAAATACAATGCTTTTGTCACCAATTCCCATTCTTGCCCATTTGGCATCCTTTTACTCATTAAACAGACAGCATTTCTGCCTGGCGCATGCCACTGTATAGATTACTGGGCCTTCTCTGATTACCCCTCTTTTTTGATGTATGTTTACACAGAATCCCACTGCCCCTGTGACTAAGCTGGGTATTCCTTACTACAATTATAATTTGCACACCTATCTCTCACATACCCTAACCATTACACCACCAGGAACTTTGTCCCATAAAACGATAACTGCACCTCGGTGGTTGTCACGCATTGTTATATGGTACCTGCAAATCAAGTAGCACTGTGTATCTAGACAACATAAACTCCAGAATATGGGAACTTGGTTCAAACACATCATCAGGAAATGTTGGCCTAATTCCTAGCTAGCTCACAGTGCCCCAACTGAACCCCTAACATTAGCAGAGAACCAGATCGTATCAGCAACCTCGAACATGACCACTCTTCATTCCCCAAGGAAATCATGGAAGCAGATCTACCCTTTCATTGTTACTTTTGCATGCCCAAGGTAAACACAAGAAAGATACAAATATGGATTTTCAAACATTTATTGAAACAATCATATTCTTGTATAGAAAGAGTGAGCGGCAATTATTAAGCAGAATAAACAAAGCATTGTAACCAGCATTATGAGAATGGTGAAAATAAACAGTTCAACCATTATAACATTACTACTTGATTATACTCCTATCTAATACTACCCATACTATTGAGAGCATAGTGGCAGTACCCTATGCCAGATCCATTGGGATAGCCTAACCTCCCATACCTGAGTATGTTGTGGCAAGAAGCCGATTTGATGTAGTGCAGGCTATCGTCCTTGTGCAGGATAAAGGTTAGAGTCAGCGGGGCTACATCTTAGTCACAGTGCATCGTGCTCCAGCACAATCCCAGCAGAAGTGCTCCTCTGCCGAATGTAATGCAGAGGCTGTATATATAATAAACGCACTGTTCCAATCGCACTGTGTCAATGGTGCAGAGCTGATGTAATGGTTTGTCTGGCGCCTTAAAGCTGTCTCTAACCGGACAACCAAATACAAGAGTATCATGTTCTATGTGCCTAGCCTTGGACAGAGTGTACGAACAAAATGATAATAATGCTTACTAAGACATAAACTGCATGTATAATGGCTTCGCAGTACATTATCGTGTAAGTGTAAAACATTTAAAAAGTCACCGTTAGAAAATGATGTTAAGCTACAAATGTGTTACCAAAATGGAGACTCAGAGCATGCCCTGTTGCACTTTACATTAGCATGACATGACATCACTTCCCATATAGGCTCATAACAAATACACTGTGTTGCTTGCTATCCATGCAGGTATGCTCTTCAGCGCCCCACATTGAGATAATAAGCGCTATACAAATTCTGCAATAGAATGCAATACTGTGCATCATTGCATTTCTTCCCAGAAACTTCAGTGCCTCCCCACCCCTTAGATCAGATCGATGGGGTGAAGGGAGAGAGAGATACGAAGTAAAAGGGTCTTCCCTAAAGCCACAGGAAGTTCATTGATGTCTCCTCTTTTGTTTTACCTTCCAGTGTCCCCACTACTTTCCTTGGCAATTGACGGTTTGTGTTGTGCTAGGTGTTGCAATTTTGGCTCTTCTTAGCATGACCAGAGTCTGAACAACAAAATCCAAGACATTCTCAAACATAGAGGTCAGACTACAATGTTGCAGTGATTGAGGCATACAGAATGACAATTGACAGCACTCACCAACACTAAAACATGCAGTGGCAAAGTCCGTAGGTCTTGCCTATGCAGCAAGAGGTATTGGCTGTGCCAATGTGTTTTAGTCATGTTGAACACCAGCATGGCTGCTGTTCAGCATGGCTATAAGTTATTGGTGTAGAAGAGGGTGGCGTGGAGTGTCGTAGATTGAAATAGCGAAGAGTGCAGTAGAGTGTCATAGAGTGGAGTGACAAAGAGTTTCGTGCATTGGAGAGACATAGAATGGAGTCACATAGAGTGGCGTACAGTGGAGTAGAGTAGAGTGGTATGGTGTAAAGTGCATTGGCATAGAGTGTTGCACAGTATAGTGGCATTGAGTGCATCAGCACAGAATTTAGCAGCATACAATGCAGCATCGTAGAATGCAATGGCATAGATTGGAGTGTTGTATAGTAGAGTGCAGTGGTGCAGAGTGGAGTGGTGTAGAGTAGGTTGGCGTAGAGTAGAGTGGTGTAGAGTGCAGTGGTGCAAAGTAGAGTAGAGTGGCATAGAGTGCAGTAGCATAGAGTGGTGCAGAATGGAATATAGTGCCGTAGAGCAGCAGTGGCATAGAGTGCATTATTGTAGAGTGCAGTGGCAGAGTGCATTGGTACAGAATGCAGTAGTGCAGAGTAAAGTGGCATAGAGTGCAGTGTTGCAGAGTAGGGTTCCATAGAGTGCAGTGGTGTAGAGTGACAAAGTGCATTGGCATAGAGTGCATTAGAGTAGAGTGGTGTTGAGTGCAGTGGCATTGAGTACAGTGGTGCAGAGTAAAGTGGTGCAGAGTAGAATGCAGTGGCATAGAATGAAGTGGCGTTAAGCAGAGTGCTATGGAGTAGAGTAGAGTGCAGTGGTGTAGAGTGGCATGGAGTGACATACAGTAGAGTAGAGCAGACTGGTGTAGCGTGCACTGGTCTAAAGTACTGCAGTGTATAATGGTGGAGAGTGCAGTGGCATAGAATTCAGTGGCGTACAATGCAGCATCATAGAATGCAGTGGGGTAGATTAGAGTGGTGCATAGTAGAGTGCGGTGACGTAGAGTGTGCAGAGGTGCGGAGTAGAGTGGCATAGAGTGCAGTGACGTAGAGTACAGTGGCATAGCGTGAAGTAGAGTAGAATGGCATAGAGTAGAGTGGCAGAGATTGCAGTGGCAGAGATTGCAGTGGCATAGAGTGCAGTTAGGTAGAGTGCAGTGGTGCTGAGTAGAATGGTGGAGAGTTCAGTGGCGGAGAGTACAGTGTTGCAGAGTAAAGTGTCGCAGAGTGCAGTTGTATAGAGTGCAGTGGTGTAGAGTACAGTGGTTTAGAATGGAGTGCAGTGGCATAGAGTGCAGTGCTGTACAATGCAGTTGTGTAGAGTGCAGTGGTTTAGAGCAGAGTGGCATAGAGTGTAGTGCCGCAGAGTGGCATAGAGTGCATTGGCATAGAGAAGATTGCTTCAGAGCAGAGTGAAGTGGCATGGAGTGGTGCAGGGTAGAGTGAAGTGGCATAGAGTAGAGTGGTGTAGAGTGTAAGGGCATAGAGTTAAGTGGTGTAGAGTGCAGTCCCATAGAGTGCAGTGATGCAGAGTAGATTAGAGTGGCATACAGTGAATTGGCATAGAGTGCAGGGGTGTAGAGTTGAATGGTACAAAGTAGAGTGCAGGGGCGTAGAGTGCAGAGTTGCAAAGTGGCATAGAGTGGAGTGGCATAGAGTTGAGTTGTGCAGAGTAGAGTGGAGTGACCTAGATTTGACCGGATTGGTGTAGAGTGCAATGACGAAGAGTGCAGTGGTGTAGAGTAAAGTGCATTGGCATAAAGTAGAATGATGCAGAGTGAATAGAAAGGTGTAGAGTGAAGTGGCACAGAGTGCAGTGGCGTGGAGTGGAGTGGTGCAAAGTGGAGTAGAGTGCTGTGGAAAGAGTGCAGTGGCATGGAGTGGTTTAAAGTGGAGTGGTGCAGAGTAGAAGACAGTGGCATGGAGTGGTGCAGAATAGAGTGGAGCGGAGCATGCATGGTGTGGTAGGACACTGCCATCACAGACAACACATTTTCAATTGAAGTGACCATTACATTTGCACAGACATACAGTTTTACTACTAAAACTATATAGAGCACAAACGATAATGTTTGGAAATGGCATCACCAAATGTATTGATTTGTTTTGATCATAATAGTGTTTTTTTAAAAACACTTCAGATTAACAAAAATTTGCTTCATTTATGATTTCCTCATTCTGAGATAGTCTGAAATACTTGCAAAGTTCATTTAAATGCTGTTGTGTGCTAGAGAAAAAACCTTTCCTCTCACCCGAGTATCCATAAAAATTGTCACATAAATCCTCTCATGATTACAATTTTATCGGTCTCACCACTAGACTGCAGCGGCGGTGGTTCGGAGAACACCGACAAGCCGTCGGTATCAAGACCACTGCATTATGACATGACCACCAGGCTGGAGGTGGGACTGCGCCAGTTCCACTGCGACGGCATGCCTCCACTGATAGAGAGAGCCTGAAGCAAATGCTGCTGCAGTGCAGTGCCACTTGCACGTAGGGTGCACTGTGTATCATGCATCGTGTTGTGCATGGCACACAGTGCACGCACGACAGTGTAAACAGAGGGGGGCAAAACATGTGCCCCTATGCACAGTCTACAATGGGCAAAATAACTCTGGGGCCCTGTTTGGGGCCCCTTCCCTGCCTTTCTGCCGACATTTTCATGGAAGGGTGCCCACCATAAAAAGATCGGCAGAAAGGCAGGTCGTGATCAGCAGGTGCTGGCATCGGCATTGCCTCCATTGCCTGCTGCTTTCCCCACCACCCCCACCGCTGGATTCAAGATCCTGGCGGTGGTCATGTGGTGGTCCGACCCCCATGCTTGTAATCAGGGAGTCGAACAGTCAAGTAGGCGGCGGTCTGAACGCCACTGACGGTACGGCGGTCATGGGACCATCGTACTTGTAATCAGCCCCTTAGCTCCCTCTGGAAGACAGAGCCAACATTTGACCTCTGTCTTTGAATGCAGAGCATATGTAACAAGATAAGAACAAGATTTACAGGCCTGTTTACAGAAAACAGCACTTGTGGTAGAATGGAAGGAGAGGTAATGTGAAAAGGCTTTGCTCCTTGGGAGGGACAAACTCACACTGGACAGCCTAAAACAAATAACGCCAGCAAATAGAACGCCAGAAAATATTAGTTCAAACCACAAAGCCAATGGTAAGCAACAGACGGAATGCATTCCCAAGGAAGCTTTCTGAATGTCCCCAAGATGTATTTAGCAAACCAGACAGAGGCTGCGACCTAAACAAAGTCAATGAAGCACTGTGGGGAATTAAATGCAACCTTTACACACAGTATCTTCTGTGTAAATTGCTTTTTCTCCCAGGGATTGATAATTTTGCACTGGAACACATGGAAACTTGCCGCCCTCTATTTTCAGAATATCTCTCTGAAAACCGATACATGTCCCAAATTTACTGAAATTTGTTGGGACAGAGGGTGAGAAACTATCCATTTGGCAAATCCACAAAAGATTTTGCCATGACTGCTTCTGGAAATTTTCACAGCCAGACAGGCGAGCCCTTGGTTAGTTGAAAAGTGGGACCCACGGTGGTGTTATGGGATGTAAATACACTACAATACTCTACATTCATGTCAAACATTTTAGAGATAAAACAACTAGCATGAGGAGCAAAAAACAGGAAATGCTGACATTATGACTGGCTGAGTAAAAGAGGTATGAAGGTGTCATGTTCCAAGAATGGAGGTTTGCCTTTTCAGCATTCTAATGGCCCGTTATTGAACATGTTTAATAGTTCAGAGTAGTGAAACAAACCAAACAATGAAATTAGGCTATAATAATGAGTTGGCTTAATTTAGGAATGGGAATACGGGGTGGCTCAAAATCTCTGATTCCATTCGGTATCCCTACACTTAGACAGCTGCGGTCGCTGCAGGTAAGAAAGGTGAGGCGGTGGGGCCAGGTGAGGGGGATTTCGAGAAACGACCACGAGGGAAAAATTAATTATTCATTTAATTTTCCCTCGTGGTCGTCTCTCGAAATCCCCCTCACCTGGCCCCACTGCCCACCACTCTACGTGCAGCAGCCGCAGCTGCACTTAGATCCAGCGATTACAAGTTTCATTTCTGGGAATGGGAAAAAGCTACGTGGTCCCAGAAACAACCAGCAAAATTCCACGTTTCCCTGATTTCTGCGATTATTCTGCTGATATTTACCACCTGCTTAGAGAGGGTGGGAGTGTTTGTTGAGGTCAGGAAGGGCTGCTCAGGTGAGGGGAAGCTACGGTCTCACTGCGGGGAGCACTGTTTGTTTGCTACATGATTCAGAAGGGAGTGGGAGGGTTGGTCTGTGCCTGCTGCCTCTGCCAGTAGCAGCTGCTTCCAAACAGGTGTGGTGGGCAGGGGGATGGACGGAGGGAGGGGTGGGAAATAAAAATACATTTTTAAAAAAGCATTCACCTATATTGCCGACCGTCGGCCACCACCTCTTCTTCCTCTGTCCTCCTTCCGCAGGAAGCACACAGCTTCCCAGAATCCCCTGACCAATCACAATGCTGCCTTAGCACCTTGTGATTGGTCTGAGCGCCGTGGTTCAGCGCTCAGACAGGGGCTGGCAGGCTGTGCATGTTCTCCACGCAGGCTGTAATACATCCTACGTGGAGAACATGCAGAGTGCGCATGATGCTTTGGCCGGCCCGAGACGGGCGGCTAAACCATCATGTGCACTTTAGTTGCTGTCACCACTCCTTCCCCTGTGATTCGGGGAGCCCAGCCCCACCCCCAAAGCTTCAGCTGCAAGCTGAATATCGATATCAAAATTATAACAACGAACGTTATTGTCATTTAATTTTTTGTATTCAGCTTGCAGTTCAAGCAGTGGGGTGACGCTCCTCCGCCTTAGCGGAGGAGCCTCCACCGGCCATTGCCCTTCTGACTTTGAATTCATGGGAAACATCTGCGCCAGTGCTTAATTTGTGCCGGTGCTTGCCGGTGCTTAGCACCGGCACTTAATTATCAGGGCCGGGTCTACACGCATTTTATTGCACATACTTGATTTTGATAGTAATTAGTAGCACAGAGTGAGTGCTGCTCTACCGTAAGTGTTGCTGTTTAGTTAGAGTGTTACCGATACGTACTGTGTACTGGTTGCTTGTGTTATTGATGATGACTGATGTTGAAAATACTTGTTTAACTTTCATAATTTCTGACTGACTGACTCCGATTCGGTTTTCTCACGAGTCACACATTCAAGTTAGTTCCGGGCCCCGCCCGGGAGTCGGACACTGAGTTGCCTAGTAACTGGGCAGGACTTTGGTCTTCTGCGGGGGTTGGGACTGTGCGCGGCAGCAAGCAGCGTGCGCAGAATTTTCATTGCAATGCGCGCGCATTCGCTGCTTTTTGCCACGGCCCAGCATACCCGGCCGCACCTCACCGAGTCATCGTGGATGTGGATCACGCCCGCCGCCGCTTTTCAAAGTCTCTGACTGAGAGGCATCTGGAGCGTTGGTTGGCCGCATTGAGGAGTAGACAGTAGTACATACTAGTACAACAGCACCAGGTGAGGCAGGGCCTGGTAGGCCTAAATCAAATAAAGATACGCAGCCTAAGCAGCAGCAGGAGGTGAGGCAGTGCCTGGCAGGCGACGCGGCCTAATCAGTTAATGAAGCAGCTGCGCAGCAGCCTTAGCCTAACAGTCAGTGACAGAGTCCCGAGTGAGCCAGTGAGTCAGTCAGGCCCACTCAACTTACTGGTCAGTGGTCCGGGTCCCACAGTCAAGAAGACAGTGTGTTGCGGCCTGGGCAAGCCTGTGATTGTGAGCCAAGAGAGCAGTATGGATATTCATGAATAAATCTCAATATCTCCGACTGTTTATGATTATTCGATTCTTCGACTGATTATGTTGACAGATTGATGATGGCGTGGCGATTATGATATTCGATTCGAGTGATATAATTTATATGTTGATTCATTGATGTGATGATGATGATGATGATGGCGTGGCCCTTAGTTTGATGTTGCGGGCCGGCCCGGGCTGGATTCAGTTTTGGTTACACAAATCTGCGGGGGTTGGGGCTGTGCGCGGCAAGCAGCGTGCGCAGATATTTTCAGATTGCACTGATTGCAATGCGCGCGCATTCGCTGCTTTGCCACACCCTTAGGTCTGGTCAAGAATGATTTGCAAATGCGTGTTGCCTTCTGTAATGGCGGCCATGTTAGAGATTGAGTAAACACCACCCAGGGCATTCAAAGAGGTTAACGAGCACTGACTGAAGCTGTGTCCTGTTATTTATTTTTTGGTTGCACACTTCCATACCTACAAATTGGTACAACTGGAAACTGTGCATCTTTGATGCATCCTCTTTTTCAAAGGGTGTTTGCAGAAAATCTGCCCCAGTGCTTAAGGTGTATGGTGTCAAGAGACACAGATCAGTCCAGCGAGAAAGGACAGTGAATTGACCACCACCCTTTACGTACTGGGCAAATAAGCTAAGCATATTGTACATGTGTGACTCTCAAAGCCTCAGCTCATAAGTCCTCATATCATTCAATGCCAGTGTCAAGACTAGTAAAGCAACTCAGTGGATTAATGCACTGTCTGTGGGGCTTTCTTGGCAACTTGAAAGAGAGGAGTTAAAATCCCCGTCGGCCTTATTCTTCTTTCAGATGTGGAACAGGTGAGATAACAGCAGCACTGATTATTAAAGTGCTAACAGATGAAAATGCACACAAGCAAAGGCTATATTAAAATACTGCCTATTAAAACTGTAAATATTGTGTGGTTTAATTTCTGATGGTGGTGTTGCCATGACTCACCAGATACCTCTATATGTAGAATCCCTTTACAAGTACATATTTCAACGTGGGTTTTAGAGAGGTCTAAAAACCTCGCTCTTCTCATCCGCAATATACAGACCTCTATATAAATTCTAAAACCGTGCTTGATTTTCAGTAATTATTTCACTAGTTCACATATTTCAAACTCTCAGTAAGACAGTGTCTCCCTCTTTTGCACTATGCATTGGCAAAGCAGTGTCTACCTCTACCTCCATAAACTGGAGTAATAACACCATGCCACACTTTTCGTTCTCTAAAAACATGTCTTTTCGTTCTACCTGTGGCATTAGTTTTGGACCCAGTTAGGCAGATTCAGTTTGAGCAAAAATCACCTTCATATCTCAGCCATGGAAGTACAGCTCTGAACGTTTGTGATGAAAAGCTTTACCCTCCTCCAGTTTAATAGGGGAAGAACTTAGTACCAGTGTCACCCACCTAGTTTTTCTTGTGTGGGAAAATGTTATTTACCATAAGAGTTAAAGGATGGAATTGCTTAAAAATGTGGGTGTTACTGGAGAATGTCTCTAGCAGAATTTTTATCGCCGCACTTTTACGTAGAGCCTTCATTAAACGATACAGCATAAAACGCGTGTGAGGATGAGAACACTTGTCACTCCTTGTCCTCGCCCTCACAGTATGGGGAGAGGTGGTGCTGGGGAGCGAGCAGCAGCGCTAACGGGTCCGCTCTGCCCTCCTCTTTACAGTGGAGGGCACCCGGAGAGAATGGGCCCGTTTAGGGTTGTAAGTGTCGTTTCCAATACTCTGTGGGCCCTCGGAAGCCCGCCCGATGCTGACAATGCTGCGCAGGTGTAGGACATACCCGGCCGCACGGCCTCACCTCTCACCACCACCGAGTCATCATGGCCATTCAAGTTCAAGGGTTCAAGAACCTATCAGCAGCGTCGGTTCGTTCACTAAGTCTAAGTAAGTCTGTCTAAGTGAAAGTAAGCCAGCAGCAAGCGCGAACGGCCAGGCCGGACGACGTTGTTCGGTTGTTGAGGTGCGACGTGCATTGGCGACTTGTCGTTGAGGACGCTAATCATGACTTTTGTACATCTCTAGCCCTTATTCCCAGCTTGTGCTGAAGATGCAAACTGAGATCCCCAAAGAATCCCCATTTCCCCGCATCCCCCCAAAAAAGTGCAGTAGCGAAAAACATGCCATTTCTCGAGCTGCTAGCTAAACGGTCGGCATTAATAGGGGGCAGGGAAATCCTATCAGGGGTCTGTGACTGAACCCGCAGGAAGGAGGAATCTTTGTGCCCTGTCCTAAAATGTGTTTCTAGTGGGCGTCCTAACTGTGCAACACTTCCTACATGGCACACAGTTGTACACTCTACTCTTGCACATACATTGCTAAATGTTCTCGGCCACAAAGGCTTTCCATCATTTGCATGTGGCCACTCACCATACAAATGAGGAAACACCCTGCAACTTTGAGTCTGTAATACCCTATGTAATACAGAACTGCCTCAAGAGTGGCTGGGTTTCAAAATGTGGCACAATGCCTTCTGTACCCTGTGGTACTTATGTAATACCGCCCCTCGTGTGAAATAAGGAGAAGGTTCATTAAAAGCAAAGAAGTTCACACCCCTTATCTCCCTAAGAACCTGAGAATCATGATCCCTTTGTGGACTAATGTTATATACTGTAGATGGTGATCCACAAGGAGACAAAGCCATACTGAGGTATTTAAAATTAAAATTAAAATTTAAAAAAAACAGTACCAGACCAAAGCACTGGAGGAGGCAACAAAATGTACAGGGTCACAGTTAAACAATAGATCTGAAGCTCTCATGTATTATGTACAAATGCATTGCCAAAGTATGTCACCAAACTATTTATCAGTAGTTAAAGAGCAATGCATGACCCTGGTGCGCCCTTTGCAATGCTAAGGCCTTCTATTGACTTCCTGGCCTCATAGACTCTGTTAAAAATGGCATACCCTACCCCAGTATTGTCCTTTCCCCAAATCAGCACATACAGCACTGAAATTATCCCTTTTCAATGCATTAGTGATTTTAGCTAATTTATTCCAAAATTGTGCTTTAAATGCACGTTTGATTTAATCTTTTTCAAAATGTTCACAGGGCAGGGGAACCTCCTATCAAAACCTTACTATGAGGAAGGCTCCCTTGCAGAAATTCAGATCAGGTATATATTACATCTGACTTTTAGCAGTGCCAGTTGACGATGTGGGTGGAGCTAATATAGTAAGTGGGTGGAGCCAGTGGAGGAAGTGGGTGGAGCCAGAGAAAAGTAGGTGTGGCCTCCGACAAACATTTGAGCACCTGCACTTCATATTTTACAAATTAAGCACTGATCTGCGCCCGATAAACCAGAGTTTCTTGTTTTTATTTTCATTTTTTTTAAATTGCGATTTAGATTCACAAAGTACAGAAACCATCAGATGAATATATATACTGAGAGGTTAGCATATAATATCATAAAAAGTAATCTCAATAAAAAACAGCATATTGATCGTAGGAGTATGACTATCTATATACTGAGTATCTGATATAACATATTACACAGTACAAGAGGAGGGGAAAAGAGCAGATGGGGGAGAGGAAAAAAAGAAAGAAGAGAAGAAGAAAACGATCCTGGGGATCAGGTAGTGGTCAATGAATACAGCATGTACAAAACGTCTCTTGAAATACCTTAGGGTGCATTAATCTTTTGCAAATATAAGTCGATTTTGGACCATAAGAGACAAGGAGATTTTTTGTTAAACAGTCAGTTGTGGATAAGGTTGTCAGCATTCCTGATAAAACCTACCCATGCCCACAATGTGTGGTATGATATATTGTTATAATTTTTCCAGTTTGCACGGATCGTTTTGATACCCATTGCAGGCAAAATGTCAATGAGGAAACAGTCCCAAGATGACAATGAGTTTAGTGTATTCGAGTCTGAAGTTGCATGTATACCCAAAGAGATTATGGTATGTGATAGCGAAATTTGTATTTTGAATATGTTTGCAAATGTCGTTTGAATATATTTCCAGAAGGGAGTTGTGAGAAGCTGGCCTGGTATATGACGTACACTTATGTGAGTGGACACCTTGCACCAGTCCAGACAACCTTTATGGTGATTTAAGAGGTCTTAGACAACCTTAGAAAGCTCTCTAAGTGGTAGCTGTGGAGAGCAGCCTTTAGACTTAGTCCAGAAGGAGTGTAAAGAAGCTTTTTTTTACCAGAATGCAATCTTATAGTATAGATTAAGTGAAAAAGAACCACACAAAGTATATATATAAAAGTATGTATTTATTTTATAATACTCTCTAACACAAGCAAATATCTCCTACCCGGAGATATGCACAATGTCCTCAATACTTAGCAAAAAACACAGTAAATAGCACGAAATACACAGTGGACCCCAGGGGGGGACCAAACCATATACTAAGAAAGTGGTATAAGAACCACGACTCGGGTCAAGACAATGTCGAGAAGACATAGAAGTGCTGGGGACCCAAGGAACCACCCGAGGTGAGTGACTAGGAACCCCATGGAGAGCGTGTGCAGTGTGGCAACACGACTGCGTGCTCCGTACAAGTCTACGTGTAAGTCCCAGTTGGATTTTTAAAGATTAAAGACCCTTCCCAGTGGTCCCTGAAGAAACCCTGTGGAAGACAGAAGGTTGGAGTGCCACCCCACCCGTGGATACCCTTGTACACATGTTACATACAACAGGAAAGCCGAGTGCATACGTGTGAAGTGGTGTCGGAAACTGCAGTCGAACCCAATGGAGGAGTTCAGGAAAGTGCCACTGCTGAAGAAGGAGAATGTGTCCGGTGGAATCTGAAGGTGGATTCTAGATGAGAGGTACCTGCAAGCATAGGGGACAGAGTCTATGTCACTCAGGAGTGACCAGGAGACTTGGAAGACGAATGCCCTCCGATGTCAGGTGTTGCAGGAGAGTTGACGATGATCTTGACTCTGCAGCTGTGAGGACCAGACAATGCTGAGGAAGACCAAGAGCCATGCACGAGCTGTCCCACAAAGGATGTCAAGTGCTGAGGGGTCGGTGTCAGGCGGGAGCACCAACAAGCCTTGGTAAATGCAACCAATGAAGGAGCTGAAGAAGGAGCAACGTTGGGACCAGCAAGGTCCAGGGGACTCACCACAATCAGAGGAGTCAGGGCAGGCCCCGAGCAATCAGGGGAGCCCAAGAGAAGCAAAGGTGACCCTCAAATGGACCCACAGGCCGGAGGCACTTGAGTGGCGAGAGGACCTCAAGCAGCTCACCAAAAGATGCAGGCCACGATGTACACGATGTGGTGTGGCCTAAGATTCTGGTCACTTGAGATGCTCGAGGTTGGAGCTACTTGGAGACCGAAGATCTTCTTGGAAGGAAGTCAACAAGCTTTTGCAACTGCAAGTTGATGCAGTGCACAGGGGTTTGGTTATTGCAACCCCCACGAGGGATACTGGCCACAAACTTGGTGAGAGGGCAGGACAGGCCTCGGGAGCTGTGGAAAACCACCACCTGTGTTGTAGAGCCTTTGGAGTCTGGAGGAGCTCAGGATCAGCAGACCGATCAACTCAGTTGCAGTGCCTATGGATGCAGGGAAGTGACTCCTTCACTTCAAGGGAGATTCCTTCATGTATCTTTGATGCCCACAGGCCTTGGAAGGTTCCTGTATGGTGCACAGGCACAGACAATGCAGCAGACTGGAAGGGGGACGAAGTCGAGCCCAAACGAAGTCCAGCGAAGTCCAGAGTGCCCAGATGGTAGAAGAAGAAGTGGTGTCTGATCTGAATCTCATCCCACGATGAATCTAGGGACCTACACCCAGGTAAGCCCTTAAGTACCCTAGGGAAAGGGTTCGGATGATTCAGGGGACCCACCCAGGGGAGGGTCTGGACAGAGGGGAGGTTACTTCCATGTCCTTTGTCCAGTTTCGTGCCACAGCGGGAGCCAACTGCTCCCAGGACTGGTTTGAACTGGACTATGCATGGGGTTACCAAATGTGCCCCTCATGCAGACTGAGTGGCGCTGGCAAGGGCACCCACCTTGCCCCAATACACTAAATCCTGTCTGGGAGGTGGTCACACCTCCCTGTGACAGGATGCTTATTGTTTTGCCTTCCCCTGCTCGAGCTTGGCTCAGCAGCCGGAGGGCAGAATCGTGTCTCTGGTCGGCAGCAACCATTTTGTGCTGTCTGGGTCTGGAAGACTGGTACCGGGGACATGGAGAGCCTAAGGCAGTGCTTGGAATCATACCCCCACACCGTTTACGGTGTGGGGGTATGATTGCAACATGTTTGATACCAAACATGATAGAATTTGTTGCAGCCGTTTTCGAGATGGTCATCGCGTAAGTACGTGGTGCCCCTCTATATAGTATATGGCTGCTTCACTGACTACCCGGGAGATCGGGCTCCGTAGGCTGTAGGGGTGTTCTGCTCATGCAGGTTCACACTTTCACTTAGAACCAAGCACCCTGCCTTCAGGATTGCAAAGGCCTGCTACAGGGGTGACTTATAGGTTTTAAGTGCAGTGACCCTAGATATAGGAAACCTATACCTTTAGTAAGTGGTGCTAGCACCAGCTTATACAGGCTGCAATGGCAGGCCTGTAGTTCCATTTTGAATGGTCTCTCATGGGTGGCATAATACATGATTCAGCCCATGGGAGACCTCTGGGGTACCTATACCCTGGGTACATGGGTACCATATACTAGGGACTTATAAGGGTATCCCAGTATCCAATCTGGGGTCTACCTAGGTACTGAACATAACAATTTAGGGAGAAATCAGATAGACTGGGGTCCTGATTAACAGGATCCCAGTCGGACTAGTCAAATACAGCTTAGCACCAGGCAAAAAGTGGGGGTAACCATATAAGCAGATCCTACTTTCCTACAGGAGTAATGTGTTTGCAGTAAAATAACAGATGTTCTAAGTCACCTGAGTGGTGTTGGCAATGCCAACAAGCAGCTGATGAAAGGAGACAACGTTTATGCAGCCGTTCTGGGGTCCCAAATGCCCCATATGTTGTCCATAGTTTGCATTGTAAGATGAGCGGCAAAACTTTATGCATTTGCATAGATTTCCATATATCTGGCCATTGCGATGGTGGTATTGTGTCTATATTATATTTAATGCATGATACATTCCATGTTTTTGGATTTCATCTGTGAAAATAGGAGATGTTTTCTTGAGTATTTTATATATTATGGAGACCTTATGGCTCTTAGAAGCTAAGGTATGGAGGAAATGTAACCAGTCTGCTTTATGGGGTTTCCTAAAACCCATAAGGGCTACTTTGAGGGACAAGAAATTATAAAAGTCAATTGGTAGGAGAGCCAAATTTGTTGTTGATGCAGCAAAAGTTAAAGGGTCTTCCGGGGAAATAATGTCCTAGACATATAGTAAACCTATAGAGGCCCATCGATCTCAGAAAGAGGGATTAGGAACAGTGGCAGCCATCACAGATCGGGGATGGGAGGGCAGAGGGCAGGGGGGTGGATGGGGGTCGGGAGAGGAGGTAAAGAAAAAATAACTTACCTCCTCGCCGCATCTCGCAGCTCTCTCTACCGTCGTCTTCGGAATAGGAACAGAGCACCCAGGAAGCACCCAGGCTCCCCTGAGTCAATCACAATGCTGCAATGCAGCGTTGTGATTGGGCTGAGTGCATTGGTTCGTGCTCAGATGGGGACTGGGGGCCTTGGCATGTTCTCCACCCAGGCCGCAATGCAGCCGGGGTGGAGAACATGCAAAGTGCGCATGAATGTTTGGCCGTCCCAAGAGGGCCGACCAAACATTCATGCGCACTTTAGGGAGTGCAAACCACTCCTCCCCTCCCCTGCTCTGTCAGCAGAGCAGCCCCGTCCCACCCCAAAGCGGCCGCAACAAGAAAAAAATAAAATGATAATAACTTAGAGTTATTATAATTTTATTTTTCCTTTAGTTACACTGCTTAAAAGCAGTGGGACGATGCTCCTCCGCCTTAGCGGAGGAGCCGTCACTGATTAGGAACAATTTTTATGGATGGATTGGACCATAAGGAGGCAACTTCAGAGTCTTTGATTCTATGCGGAAAGCATTTATCTAACCTTTTGAGAGCAGTGACTGAATCTTTAACGATTTGGTAGGAATAGGGCACCTTAATGTGTTTTGGTGTTAGAATATTTATGAGTGAGAGAGGGGCAGTTAAATCCAACTCTAAGTCAACCCAAGTAGGGTGAAGAGGATCTGATGTGTGTACCCACCACATAACTGCCCTAATTAAAAAGGCAGTTTGTTAAAGGAAAAATTGGGGAGTTTAATACCGCCTTGTTGTTTGGTTGCTATAATTTACGTAAATAAATTCTTGCCTTTTTCCCTTTCCAAATGAAAGTTGCATTGAGAGAAGTGAAGAAGGAATTGGAAAGGTACAGAGGTAAAATACTAAGGTAAAAGTTGACAAGAGGTACAACTAGGATCTTAACTGTTTCAACCCTCCCCTACCAAGTTATGAATTTTGGAAACCATTCCTCAGTAAGCTTTTTAATTTTTGCAAGGAGGGAGGTTTCTAAATGGACCTTAGTATCCAAAGTGGATTTTGCAAATTCGATACCCAAGTATTTAAGTATTTAAGTACGCAAGTATTTAAGTTTATTTGATTGCCATCTAAGATTTGAGGAAGATGCCATAAATGAGAGACATATATTATTAAGGGGAAATACTTCAGTTTTCTCCTTATTAAGGAGTACCCAGCGACCTTAGAGCATTCTGTGATTACTTTTAAATTTTCAAGAATGGCAGTCTCAGCCTTGGTGGAATAAATTAGGATGTCATCTGGCTTTGCAGATAGCTTCTGAGAGACATTTTTGAAAATGATACCTTTGATTCTTTCATTAATGCGAATAGAATGTAGAAGAGGTTTAATTGATAAAAGAAATAGAAGAGGGTATAAGGGCAGCCTTGCCTTGTTACTTGAGCTAAGTCAAAAGCTTCCGAAATGTGTCGATTCAATTTAATACGGGCGATTGGATTACGGTAGATCGCCATGACCAAGCGGATAAATCTAGTACCAAATTAAATTTCTCTAAGGTGGCTTGCAAAAAGGGCCAGGAAACCTTGTTGAATGGTTTTTCTGCGTCCAGAGCCATTGCCATGGCTGGAGAGGGAAGTTGCTTTGCTTCCTCCAAAACATGAGAAAAGGTTCTAATATTATCTGCCGCAAGACAGCCTTTTAGAAAGCCTGTTTGGGATGGATGAATAACTAACGGAAGGACTTTCTCAAGTCGGAATGCCAAAATCTTAGTATAAATTGTATAGTATGCATTTAATAATGAGATTGGTCTAAAATTCTTTGTCTCTAGGGGATGCTTCCCTTCTTTAGGAATTACTACAATGTGTGCCTCCGATAAAGAACCTCCAAGTGTGCCTGTTGAGTAACATTTTTGAAAGAGGGTAGGAATATGAGGCTGTAATATTTCTTGATCTGTGTAATAAAAAGAAGCTGGAAAGCCATCTGGGCTAGGAGCTTTGTTTGGTTTCAGTGATTTAATACCTGAGCAAATTTGTCCCGTGTAATAAGGTTATTAAGTTGAGCGAGGGCCTCTTGTGGCACTGTGGGAAGATGGAGAGGGTCTATGAAAGATTAACAGGCAGCTGAATGGTCGATATTACCTGATTCCGCAGGATTATACAATTGTGAATAGAAATTACAAAACGTTTCTACAATTTTTGTAGGGTCAGTTTGTAGGAAACCTATGTGATCCTTAATGGCCAAAACGTTGGTAGATTTGTTGGTATTCTTGAGGGCAAGAGCCAGTAATCTACCAGCCTATTACATTCTAATACATTTCTAGATTTAAGTTTATTAGACCATACATGAGCTGTTTCACTAAGTATCTTATCGTACTAGTGTTTAAGTTGCTTGATTTTGGAGGAATTGTTAGACTTAAGATCTTTGATTCTCTCCTGTTCTAAAACTTGTATTTCTTTCTCCAAGATATTACGTTTAGAGTTCAGCTGCTTATTTTTATTTGTCATCACGCCTAACATCACCCCCCTAACAGTAGCGTTCATAGCATCCCACTGGGTTCATTCATCCACTCCTGAAGGACTGTAATTCCTTGAAGAAATTGGGTAACGCTTGTGCCACTGTAAGCATGGAGACCTGATCCTCAATAATCTCATCATTCATTCTCAAAGATCTAGATTTGGGGGGAGAATTAGTGAAATTTAGAGTAATAGAGATTCATGCATGGTCCAAGACAATAATAGGCTCAATGGTGGGATTAGATACAGAATTAACCAGGGAGTTGCTGATAAAAAAATAATCAATTCTGGATAAGGAGTTGCGAGTGTGAGAATCCCTACCCATGGGATTATGAAGGTGCCATATGTCGATAAGTTAATTTTCTTCAATAAGTTTGTGAACCAAAGAATGTGAACGGGTGGGTCTATATGTGAACTGTGATAATCTGTCCAAGGTGGTGTTATAAGGTAAATTAAAGTCACCTGCTAGGATGAGCTTTTTGTTTGATGGGATTTCAAGAAGTTTCTGGTTTAGAAAAGTCCAAAATGTTGGATTGTCCATCATTGGAACATAGATGTTTGCAATGTAAAAGAAGGAGTTGTACCAATGAGACCGGACCCAAGCAGAAGCGTGAAGACAATACGAACAAACGTGTGTTTTGTGAAAAACATTACAGCATATGGTAACATAACAAGATTAAACCATGGGTAGTAATCTCTATAGTGATTGACCAGAGAAACTATACATCAACCAAAGGTTGGGCAAGTATTAGACTTAAAAAGCTGACCATAGTGAGAAGCATAAGCGAACTTCAATTAAACATACATTACTAAATTCAGAGATGTTATTCCTAGAAGAATGTGGCAAAGATCTATAATACAGAGTGAAAACATTTTTAGCATAATTAAACATGGTAAACCACAGATGGCCAATTGTAGACGTGTACTTGAGAGAAAAAATGAGATCGCCCAACAAATACTCCAAAACTATCAAAATAAATTGGATAAATACGAACATATCATATCATTAAAGTATGAACATTGTCTGAGATCGGACATTACCATAGAGCGCTACTTAGTTTTGTGACCATGGATATAAGGACACAGAAGCATGTCTGAGTGGCAGGGATAAAATAATGAGTAAAACTGTGCAATATAGGATTTGGTGGTAAATCCAACATATTGGGGGTACCATGGGTGCCAGAATAGCATAGAGCACAAAGGAAATTGTATCGGCAAAGAGGTATTACATAGAAGTAAAGGATATTGTATAAATTGAGGTAACAGTCAATGTGACATTTGGTTGTCACTTATTTGGTGAACTAAAGTTTCTAGGTCTCTTGGCTCATCAAAAATATGTGGGCTACCTTCAAAAATGATCCTCAACTTCGCCGGGCCACTAAAAAGAAAGGTCTGTTGAGGGAACGTAGATCTTGGTGAAGAGCTTGAAACTTTTTTCTTCGTTCCACTGTAGGTTTTGCATAGTCTTGTGCAATACAAATTGTTTGATCTTTCCAGCTGAGAAATTTGATTTTTTTCATACGGTCAATGATTTCAGTATGCTAGTACCTTATAGGTTTGAATATGAGGGCCCTTGGCTTATTTTGTGGGATAGAGGAAACACATGATGGGATCCTGTGGGCCCGTTCAATCTCAAAAGTACGGTCAAAAGTAAGTTCAAGGACCTGAGGGATCCATGTTTCCAGGAAGAGGACACAAGAATTGGCAGAGTTTTCTGTTTTTTCTGTAAAATGAATATTCAGAGGTTGCCTCTCCTGTTTCGATCTTCCAAGGCCGATAATTCCTTTTATAGAGAGGAGATTTTCCGCAACAATATTTCCAATGATTTTGTAACAGAGCACTGTTTATCTTAAACTGTATTGATACGTGATTCTGCTTCTTCCAGTCTGTTAGTTAGTGCCAGTATATCTTGCCTGAGGCCCCCCATTTTAAATTGAAGGCACTCTGTGTTTGCTTTAGTTGACTGAGTAAGTCATCGTGGAGAGCGTTGAGTTTCCCTAGCATAATGTCCATTCCATTTGCAAAGTCTTGCTATGTTTTAACAAGTGTTTTATGGATTTGTAAGTCGAAACAATTGACTGATTGATTGATATATATTTCATCCCTCCTGTATGCACATAACAGTTAGCGCTCTGTGGAAATCCCCAATTCAGACTGTAATGCTAGACGCCTGGACAGCATAGCTGACCCTTTTATCGCTTATTCTTAGGTTTCTGTCTGAGGTTTTTGCCCATCTGGAAATCACCTAACTTGGATGTACCCCAGTATGTCTTTCATTGCAAGCATAAAAATATGATTTTATTTGATTTTCTTTTTTACTTATGCTTTTCTGTATGTTCTCTGTATTTACTCACAATGGCTTGTGCTCTGTTGGAACCCCTAACATAGATTGTAATGTTGGATTATAGGGAGGGTTCAATGGACCCTTGTGTAGATCATTTCTAGGTTTCTGTTTGAAAACAAATTTTCCATCCGGAAATTATTCAGCTTGGAGGTACCCTATGGTGCTTCTGATTGCAAGCCAATGCATTGTGATTTTAACTGATCTTAACTCATGTAAATTGTTGTGAACTATGTACTTTCCTCATCATGTTTTTTATCTATCATGAGATGTTCTTTTATGGTTCTTTCGAGCCAAAATAAAGTCGATGATGGCAAAGTCTTGTTTCCCTTTTACAGGTGAGTCATGAGACGGCGGATCCTGTTTTGTTCTTTTTTTAACTGGTTTTTGTTCCTTGGTATCTTTATGCTCTTTTGATCCTCATGAATCCGCCCCGTGAACTTTCTCCCTAGTGTCTGCCATTGACATGCAGCGTGATCCTTAACTGTTGTGTAGTTCCTAGGACTCCCCAGGACTTGCGTGTTTCGGATAACCTAAACTGAGGGCTTGGTGTACAGACAGACTCTGGACACCCCCACAGGATGAGTCAGCCGTTAGACCAGCTAGCTCTACGGTGCCACTACCACCCCCCAGTATTCTACAGTGGTGTATATAGTTTCTGGCAACCACTGAACATGACAACCCTGATTCCTCAGGTATCGTGGAAACAATACAGTATCTTTCACTCAGTCACTTGTGCTTACTTTTCTCAGAATACACACAGAATGACGATTGGAACGGTCTCAATAATTATTTATTGGTCAAGTGTCAGTCTAGTATGAAACATGCTAGCTGCGACAATCAAAAGACAGGAGCAGACAAATGTAATCGCTAGTACCAAAATCGTAAAAAGTAGATACATTTCTACCATAGTGCTAATAAGATGAATAAAAACATATTATATAAAACAAAAGCATTGACGTACTCCTACGATGCGTAGCCTACCTAAATGTACCTAGCCTAGGTATGTGGGTGAAGCCTGTGTATGTAAATGTCAGGATAGATCCTAATGGAGCCAAGAATCCCCCGGGGAAGTACTAATCCCTCACCTGATGGTTCTGAATGAAGGACCCAGTCTCTGCGTCGAGGATGGCACCCCGCAAGGGATGTCAGGTCTCTGCCTGTTGAAGGATCAGCCTGCAGAGTCTCGGTCCAGCCTGGAAGGAATTCTCCTCTGTTCTGTAAGGGAGAGTGAGGGTCTTTTATACTAAAGTGGTCACTCCAGGGTTTTTCCAGAATCGATATGTTTTTAAAACATTCAGTAATCCTTTGCTAATCCTTTTCTAAAAAAAAACACTCATGCACAGCTGGCTGTTGGCCATGGATGAAATAAGTGGTGACCCTTATACAGAATAAATCTACTGTGCCTGGGGACATGTTTATGTAGGTCAGGTACAGGGATTGAGATAGGATACCTAGAGCCTGGTTATCGAAGAGACAGAAGTAAGCTACTCGGTAAAAGGTCACCTGTGTTTAGGACCGTTATGTCGTGTGGATGGGACACAATGTATGTAATTAGTATGTACATGATGGGACTATCCTAAAGAACATGACACCCACTCCTCCTCAAAAGGTCAACAAGGTCAGCTTAGGTAACGATAGCGAAGCCAAAAAAGGCATAATAATTGTGTACATAAAAATATATGAAAAAAGCTCTTAAAAAGTCTTTAAAAATTTCCATAAAAGCAAGGTCCATAGTGAAAGCATTCTTCCCTAAAAAGCTTTCATGAAAAGGTCCTTTATATGTTTGAATATATATTGTCATTGTTTTTCTGAGCACCTTGAAAGCCACTATGTTCAGTTAGAGCAGAGAAGAAAAACAAAGTCAGTTCGACCTTCAATTTGGTACATGTTTAAAAAGTTGTCAAAACGGTTCCCAGCACAGGAGAGGCCATATTGTTTAGGAATCCTGCGCTGAAGACTCAACATCACTGAACATTTCATCCGCAGTAGGCAGTCCTTCTAGTACCTCCAGTATGATATCAAGGGAGCAGAGGTGGTCATCAGTAGTTCCCACGGCAACAGTCGGGGAAGAATTAGATGCCTGTGTGCCGGAGACTGATGCCTGCACATCCGTGGTGGAGCTGATTTCCGTTCCAACAGGAGCTGAAGCATCCCGTGGAGGCTCTAGGAATGCCATCATCAACATGGGAATACGCTGTGGACAACTGTGCACATGGGCCAGTAAAGGCGCCAGGAGCATGTCTATGTCTGGCGGCGCAACCGATGGAAGTGTCAGACAGAGGTCCAACACGTGTCTGAATCCGCAAAAGAGGCAGCGGAATACTGGCAGGATGCAGTCAAGCCAGGCCGGTCTGAAAGACAGGAACCAATGCTCACTCAGCTCTCGTAGCCAAGGTATACCCACGAAGAACACCAATCGCTCACGACAACGTCGCTCCAGTAGTATTCTCTCCATGTCTTGAGTGATGTTGACATTCATTGCGAACCAATAGGAGTACAATCATGATGCCCGCTACGGAAAGCAGGACCAAAGCAAGCCCTCCAAAAACGCTTCCAAGTACGGAGTGTATGAATGATGGAATCACTCCGAAAATGGTTAACAGACCTGATCCAATGCACTTAAATAAGTGTACCATCCCCTACGTATCAGACATGTTAAAGATACGATGGATAATTTCTCGGAAATGGAGCGGGAAATTCGCACGGACCAGAGCCTGTATCTCTGCCGAGGACCTTGTCACTTGGAGATCAAAATTCTCTCGGGCCGTAGTTAAGGCCACATTTTGGCTTTCAGTCTGCTCAGAGAATCAAACCCTATGTTGGATACATTCAGTGAAGGCCACAGTGGTGCCTCCCTAACTGTGCAAGCTGGGGGAAACTATACTTGCTGACAACAAATAACCCTGGAGGTGACGGTCACTAGATAAGCAATGCCGGGTGTCATACCACAGCAGCCTTGATCATTCAGCATCAAGTAACTCCCATTGGAAAGTAACTCAAAAACTGGATGAATTACAGCAGCCGGCGAACCCTTTAGGTAGCAGGACAAGTTTACTATTGACGAATTACATGCTCCGTGCAGCGATATTTCTTTACACACTAAAGAACCACTCAAGGCCTTTTCGCAGTTTGAACCACTCAAGAAAACTTCCTTCTCCTTGTTCCTGCACCTATATGTGTATGGTAACTCCCAGGTTTCTCATATATACCCTTTGCCCAATGCTTCATACCTGCCTACTGGGTAATATTTCAGGCAGTACTGGAATTGGAATGTCGAGATTGGCAGTGTGATACAGCTATGGATTAACCATTCAGTAGACGGTGACTCTGCTACAGTAAAAGGTAACTTCTCTAGTTTTTCAATGAGCAGCATGGTGTACTTCGCATCTCTGCGTGCCATGGTCAATTGTCTTTCGGTCAGATTGTAAGCCGAAAACAGATTTGTGTCTTTAATGTATTGCTATGGAACGTGGCCAGAGCGTCCAGCTTAAAAGCATAATAGCACGTAGCTGGGATTCCCCATGTTGTAGAATAGACAAATCCTGTTCCATTATGTCGATAGCTGAGAACACAATGTTGCCCAGTGAATAAATACGAGACAAGAGTGTGGTCTACCACAGCTAGGTTAATTCTATCTATTTCATGAAGTCTCTCTGCAGCTTCCTGTTGGGAGACTTTCCAAACCTCATTATAGATGGTATATAAGAAGCGCTTCCTACGTTGTTTCTTGGGACCTAACAAGAAATCCCTAAGATCCATGTTGTCTGACAGAAGGGACAAGTGTTTTTTCACCTATGAAAGTGTCAAGGTCTTTAGCCAATCTAGGCACAACTTCCCGACACTATAGGAAGTCACTACCCCTGAGTTGTCTGTGTGTACATAGCGTGGGTCGGGCCTATGGATACTAAACCCTTAGGTGGTACCCTTGAATCTTGCATTACACATATTCGTGTCTACAGGCCAAACCAACCAACAGTTCCAATTGGGAGATGATGAATTGTATGTACTTGTACCATGTGCCCCCTCATTTGTTAGCGTGTTATTTGTGAAAACCTTAATAGGTGCGGGTGAGGGGATGCTCGATGTTTTCATGTCTTTGATTTTTGCAAGCCCATAACAGGTAGTCTGTTGCACTGTTCTGTTCAGGAAAATCATCTGTAATGGTATGAGGCAAGCTCTGAATAAAGCCTCAGTTCCCTGAACATGCCACTCTCTTGTCCCCCAGATAGTTTTTATGTCTATGGTGTCTCTCCAGTAGTCGAAACCCTGTATAGGCAGTTGGGAGATAAAAGGTACTGAATATATCAGTTTAGTATTAGTCAGCATAATCTTCTTCGTAGTTGCATTAGACTGTGCCAGTTTGTAGAAAAACGATTCTGGGTCTGATATGTGGAATCCTGAAAAGTATGCAAATTTTTGTGCGAATGTGGCAGAACTACCCTTTGGTGGTGTCGGGCAATGTTCCCATTGAGGGTACACATTAGCAGTGCGTGGTACACTTGCTCTATGCAAAAAATGATGACCATACTGCTGGTAACAAAACATGGTATCGTAGTCAGTTGTATCCTCATACAATTCCCTGTAAGAAAAAGCAGCAGATTGTTCTAAATCTGTGAGCGTAGTATCTACAGTTTCAATGTCACCAATCATCAGAGAGTGTACTGGGGGTAATGAAATCATTTAAAGAAATTTAAACAAATGATGAATTTTCAAATGTTCAGTGGGGCCATATACATCATATGAAATTTTATCCCAAACTATACCATTAGGTATTGGAATTGCTGTAATGTTCACCAGGGACAAGTCTCTTTGTTCACGGTGTGATGACATATGTGGTATCAGGACCAAGTTCACAGATGGTACTGCAGAGCGTTCTGGGAGATAATGTCTTTTTCAGAAGCAGAAAAAAGACAGTCACTGTGCCAATCCAAATTAACAGGTATACTACCCCTATTGCGAACCAAATATGCAGCCATGGTGGCACTAAGTAAGTCTTTTTGAGCAAAAGATAGAATTGTTGTAGTTTTTCTTTCTTTGAAATGGGTGGTGTTTGATCAGGTTCACTTGGATCTGAAGAGAAATCATCGAAGTTGATGAAGTAGCCAGACGCAGTTTGATCTATCTTTGGTAGCTCCACAGGTTTTGTAGAACTGGCAGAAGTGTCGTTTGAAGGCACATTAATGTAGACATAATTGTTGGGCCGCATTGCAACTTGCATTGTTGTTTCTTCTTGATGTTTTTCATTTTCAACTGGAATGATTTGTGCTCCATTATTCGTTACTGCTTCACATTGTGTAGTGGAGTCTTGAAAGGTTATTAGTCTTTCCATCTGAACTTCCTGTATAGTAGCAAGAGGAGGTCTGCGGCTACTCAGGACCCCACGTGGCCTACTGTTGATGATCGGTCACATGATGCGGTTTGATCAGATCAATTGAGATGAATCTTTTTTCTTTTTTGCCGGCAAGAGGCGGAAGAAATACTGTTCTTGTTCCCACTACCGCTAGGACAGGTACAGCTGTTCTGTAAAATGGCCCAAACTCTCTTCTGTCCACGATCTTTTCCCTGACCAGGTCCCCAATCTTCGGGACCCAGGCAGGTCTTGCCGGAACTGGTTTCACTTCCCCAGTGGCGGTGCGTTTGACTTGAACGCTGCTTGGTAACGCTCGGAATTCATTGAGTTCCTGTAATACAGCCAAATGGTCATTCAGTTCAAATGGTTTTGCATCCGCCACTATGCTGGCACAATCGAGATCAGGTACCCACATTCTTTTTTTTTTTTTTTTTTCTAGTCCTCATTCTGCCAATTTACTTGCTGGCTATACTCGTCCCCTTCTCTGGTAAATGCCAGGCCAGGTTGGAGTCCTTCCAATCAAGAGAGAAAAGCCGTTTCCAATTCCACCCTTCCCGGGAGTGCCCATAGCACGGAAGGAACACAGGACCCACAGCTCTACATTGGCTTAATCATTGGACCGCAAATTTTTGAGACCAATTTACCAACTTAAGCCATACTTTCTCTCTGCTACTACAATCACACATTAAGTCCTGCTTACTTATATGTATTACACTTTTTATACACTCCAGGAAGTGCGGTGGAAGATTTGCCTTCCATGATTTACAAATCTCTCTTCTTCCTAATAAGATTACATAAAAAATAAATCTTGCATCTAATCTACTAATGGTGATAATATTATCTTGCCAAATTCCAAAGAAGACCAGGGCAGGACCCACCTTCACAGTAATACCTGTGACTTCAGTTAAGAATTGGCATACCTCGAACCAAAACTTCTCAATTTCCGGGCATGTTAGGAACATATGCATGTCATCAGCGACAGGATCTTGACATCTTGGGCATTCATAATGTATCCCTAAAAACTTTTCTAATCTCGCCGGAGACCAATAAACCCTATAAACCGTGAAGAGGTGGTTTCGTTTTAGATAGGCGGGTTTCACACTTTCCCTCAGCAATGCAAAGGAGGCCAACCATGCTTCCCTTAAATTAATGTTCACAATTCCCTCGCCCCAAAGCCTCTGAATGTCTCCTTCTAAATCGTCTTCTGCATTAATCAGAAATTGATACCACAGAGCTACCTCCTTCTTAATAACGCCAGTTTTAATCGCTTGAGCTAACCAAGTATCATCCTCCTCTTCACTCCAATTTTGGTCCCTCCACCATGCAGAAATCTGGTAATATTTGAACCTGGTTAGATTTCCCCCCGCAATTTGATTCAGAGTTTCCCAATTGACTAGCTCAATTCCCATCTTCAGATCCCCCCAACAAGAAATACCCGAAACCTTTAATGGGAGACTTAATGAATCATTCAAGCATTCTGGAGTCCCTGGGGACTCCCAGATCGGGGCCCTAGACGCATAATATGGGATACCTAACTTTTTCCGAATATAGACCCAAGCTTTCAAAACACCCACTAGAATCTTCAACCTTACTTTTTGTAAAACTTGGGTCTCCGAACTTAAACAAAAATTGGTCTTGGCCCTCCTTTAGTTCTCCAAGCATGGCTCCAAACAAACTGCCAATAGCCGAACTATCAACCCAATTTAAAAGCATCCTGCAATTCTTAAAAGGAAAGCATATCCATACGTCCTCAAATCCGCTAACGCCAGCCCACCCTTCTCCAATCTCCTCCTCAATCTCTTCCAAGATATACGTGAGCCCTTGGAAGCCCAAATAAAACTTCCTAGTCTTCCTTGTAATTTAGCAATTTTCATTCTATCAAACGATAATGGTATTGAATTAAAAGAAACGTTATCTTCGGTAGAATAATCATCTTGATAAGATTCACCCTACCATACAAATTTAACGGAAGGTTTGCCCATCTGACCAACAGTTTCTCTACTTCTTGCCTAAACTTTTCCCAATTTACCTTTGTGACTTCAGCCAACTTCTGCGTGATTGTCTCCCAAGATAGCGCATACTTGATTTTGCCTGTATTTGTTGAACTGGTTGGTTCCATTCCATGATTTCAGTCTTGTTTATATTTACTCTGTATCCTGATACTCTTCCAAATGCTTCGGTTTTAGCCATTAATATGGGGATAGACACTTGCGAATTTAGAGTCTAAAGTAAGAGATCATCTGCATACAACGCTAACTTAATCTCAAAATTTCCATGTCTAAAAGGAATAATAGCAGGGTCTTGTCTGATCCAAGCCGCTAATGGTTCAATATATATATCGAACAAAAGCGGGGACAGGGGACATCCCTGCCTAGTACCCCGTGATATATTGACCCAATCAGTTAGCTCCCCATTGACCAGAACCTTTGCTCTTGGAGATCTATACAAAAGTTGAACCGTTTTTATTATATTAAGGGGAAAACCAAATACTTTTAAAGCTTCCCACAGATATGACCAGTGAACCTGGTCAAAAGCCTTTGCGGCATCTACTGCCACCAGCGTTACTGGAAGATTATAAGTTTCTGCTAAGTCTATCACTCCCAATATTTGAAAAGTTAACTCGTTGAGCTGCCTTTCGGGAATAAAACCCTTTTGATCTTTATGTATTATACCCTTAATAACCTTTGCAATTCTGGCGGCCAAAATTCCCGCGAACACCTTATAGTCCGTATTTAACAGTGATATGGCCCTATAAGAGTCAACCACGAGGGGATCCTTGTTAGGTTTCAATAACAATGTTACTGTTGCCTCAGCCCAACTTTCAGGGGTTCTTCTCCTCTCTTAGTATTAGATTAAAAAGTTCCCTGAACACTGGTACCACCTCATCTAAGAGGTTTAAATAAATCTCAGTTGGAAGGCCATCCGGCCCTGCAGCTTTCCCTCTGGCCATTTTCCTAAACTGTTGTCGAATCTCCTCTTCTGTTATATCCGCTGATAATATTGCCTTCTGGTCTTCACTCAAAATTGGGAGTTCGATTTCCTTAAGGAAACCTTCGATATTATCCCTCCCAGGGAAATATCCTCCTTATATAAATTACTCATATGTCTGGAGACCTCCAGCCCAATTTTAACATTAGTATCCAATGTGTCCCCTGTCATATGATCAATCAGGCATACTATTTGATTGCGCACTCTATCACTCTTGGCTTTCCATGCCAACAAGGCCCCACTCTTTTCGCCATAAGCAAAATGCTGCAGTTTGCTAACCCTCCATTTATCCATCAATGTTTTATCCAGAGCTTCTTGATATTCTAATTGCAACAATTCTAGTTGTTTTCTAAGAGAGGCCACCTTACTAAAACTCTCAAGGGAAGCTTTCTATACCTCTTGCTCTTTATTCTTAATGATTTCCAGCCGCCTTTCTTCTTGGTACCTCACGCTTCGTTTTTTACTCGCCATAATACCCGTACCTATGGATCTCAAAAGGCCTTAAAGGAGTCCCATACAATTTGAAGTTTAGCTGACCCCATGTTAACTTAAAAAAAATCGCAACCTCCTCTTTCATTTTATTAATTACCCCCTCATCCAACAAAATTGTCCTGTCCAAAGTCCACCTAACTATACCTCTCTAATTAGGCATTTTTAGTGATAAAAAAACAACCGAATGATCCGAAAGTATAACAGGTACATGCTTGATCATTTCAACCCCAGATACCAAATCATGGTTCAATAAAAAATAGTCAATTCGGGAATGATGACCGTACTTTTTACTAAAAAGGTAAAATCTCTATTATCCCCCATCTTATGTCTCCAAATATGAATCAAATTAAGCTCTCTAATCATATTTTTAAGTACTGCCATAGTTTTTGGTGGCGTAACGTAGTTGGCTTTGGAGGTTCTATCCAGACTTTTATTAAATACTAAATTGAAATCCCTCCAATTACCACTGGGGCATTAAACGGCATTAAACATGATTCTAATTTGATTAATACATCCGGGTTATCATCATTGGGCCCATAGTAACTGACTACAATTACAAATATTCCTTGCACTTTTATCTTGGCTAGGGCCCACCTTCCAGAAGAATCTGTCTGCTGCCTTTCTACTATAATGCCCGCATTCTTTTTTATAAGTATGGCCACCTCCTTGTGTTGCTACTTTGATCTGAACAGACATTATCTTGTACCCAAGACCATTTTTTAAAGGCATTCACACATTCGTGCTTTGTTAGGTGAGTCTCTTGCAATAATATAACACTCGCCTCGGATCGCTTCACAAACTCCATTACTCGACCTAACTTCTTTGCAGACCTCAAGCCATTTACATTCCAGGATACAAAGTGCACTAAATTCTTTATCATCTATCTATCCTCAAACCTCTGCTAATACCTTCCAAGTCAATCTTGTGTTGACATACACTGATACACAAATCAATATAAGTTTGTAGGGACCACCCATCCCATAGCTGAAAGAAGACTATATTTTTTATTTTTTTCCCAGATGCTCCCAACCACCCGTGTCCCCCCACCCACCCCCCTGGGGAACCCCCACCCTATCTCTAAGGCAAAAGCCTTTGAGGTCCCGCCGTGCAGAGGGGAAAAAGTCTACTATGAAAAATTATAAAATGTATCTAAACAAAAAACTTATATGTTGTATATTCCTATACATTTCCTATACTTTTAATTACTCATGTGTATCTCTTACATATAATGTGTCTAACTACTCAACTGTGTAGATTCTCTATATACACCTATATACATAAACTGACCCTATTTTGAGTTTTCCATCTGTTCTAGCAAGCCATCAACCTCCATAGGGTTTCTAATCACATGCATTTTATTATGCCACATTATCTTAAGCGTAGCAGGGAATTTCATTTGAACTTGGGCCCCCTTGGAACGCAGCTCATTCATTTTGGAGCCCAGCTCCCACTGTCGCTGAGAGGTTCTTTTACCCAGGTCCGAACGTATTTGATACGTAACATCCCCGTGCTTTATCTCTCGCTCCTTTAATGCTCGCCCCAACACCAACTCCTTGATTGAGAAAGTTAAAAAATTAACTACGATTCTTCTTGGGGCCTTTCTCCCCGGGTGCAATCTATAGGGGTCTCTATGAACCCTTTGAAGTTCTTTATCCCAGGCAATATCATTCCTATCTTGGAGCAAGTCTCCCAGGAGTTTACATATGAAACCCTTAATGTCCGAACCTTCTGCATTTTCTTGCACTCCCAAAATGCGAACATTATTTCGCCTAGCATGAAGCTCCAGCCTTTCCAGATCTTCTTGTAAGGACCTATTTTCTTCTCTAAGGCTCGCTATTTCTTTTGAGTGCCCTGTTATGACCTCGCCCAATCCCTTCACGTCCTCCTCTAATACTGTCGTACGCAACGCAATCCCATCCACCTTTTGCTCAAGAATCCCACATTTATCCTGTATAGCTTTCTGATTTTGTTCGGAGGTTTCAAACCTAGACATCATATCCTGTCTTAAACTCAGTAGAAGATCAGTCACATAAGTTGTCAAGGGGCCCCTCCCAGAACTCCATGCTCCATCCTCACACCGTCTTCATTGGATTCTGGGGGTCCCTCCCTGTTGAAACCCTCCTCTGACACAAGTTGTAGCATTGGCGTTGGCGTAGGGATAAATTTAGGTCCAGGTTTAGGCAGAGACTTAGGCATAGGAGTAGACGTGGGAAGAATATGTGTAAAAGTACTCAGAGCCTCTGGGGTACCAGATATAATTTCTTCTACGCTCTCTGCACCAATCCCCATAAGAGGAGAGAACCGATTCTCCAGGCTCAGTGACTCGCTTGAAACTTTCTGCGCTGTCTGTGTAACTGGAGCTCCTGCCCCCTTCCCTATATCCCGGAGAGACTTCTCAGTCCTTACTGGACCTGCCACTTGCTCCATGATTTTAAAATATGACCTGAGCGAGGGTGGTGGTTTAGAGAACAAAGGTACTACTTCCTTTTACACTTTCTCACTCTTCCTCCCTTTGAAGGTTTTTTAACCGGAGTTATAGCTTGGAGAGTCCCAACTTGTTTCACAATGGGACTCCTCCTTTCCGGGACAGAACGCAAAAGATATCTACTCCTTGCAGTTGAAATAAACTGTGTATGAACCTCTTCCCGGGCTCCAGAATTCTCACGGCCTCCGAATATATTTGGCCCCTCTGATACGGGCAGCTCCTGTCCCTGAACTTGTTCCGTCTCAGGTCCCCCTGTTCCTTTCTCTCCCTCTGATCTCCCAGTACTCAAAACATTCAGAGGTAGATCCCTCGATACAGTGTCCTTCTCCTTCTCCATCCACACCTGGATTTCAATAAACTTTAGAATCTGCTCATTTGATGTTATTGAAGGGAGGGAAACTCCCCTGCTCCTGCTTCTTTCAACATCCTTTTCATCCTTTTCAGCCCCCTGTAGTTGCTGAATGCGATCGCAAACAATGGAGACACAAGCCTTCCCCTCCGCTCCTCTATATATGCAATGTACCTTTGTTATTGCCTTCCGAGCAGACCTCATAAAGGCCCCTGCCCGAGCCCAGCTTCCTTGGGGGGCGGAGTCATGCCCTGCTAAAGTATTGGAGCTCATATGTATAAAAGGGGCCTCAATTGTGCCGAAAGTCCGAAAAATAAGCCCACTAAGACCACAAACTCAAAACGCACAAGATTCTCCCCGCCACGATCCTTACAAGCAACTATCCGAACCGGTGTCCCCGAGGGGGGTGGAGTTGCGTCCTGGGGTCCGACAAAACCAAGTGCTGGGGCTTACGGTAAACAAAATGAACGCAAAAAACGCACTCAGCCCGCAAAAATCCCGGGCTGAGAAACCCATTAAACCCGCCACCTCGCCTTACTTAATCTCGGCATGTATCCGCAGTTGCTCTCTCCCCTGCCGCACGGCGTTCCTCCCGACCGGCGCTAGCCAGCCGCCGCCATGTTCCCCAACCACGTGACTGAGGTACCCACATTCTTGTCCCAAACAGGATTTCATAAGGGGTACGAACTCCCAAGGATTTTCTTGGCATGTTGTTGAGTGCCCTCTGGACCCCATATAGGTGATTGACCCATTTACCACCCGAGCCTAATACCCTTGCTGTTAAGGATTGCTTTAGGTCCCGGTTTTTCCTCTCCACCACCGAATTTCCCTTGGGATGGTAGGGGGAGGAGTACCGCAAGGCCACGCCCATACCTTCCATGGCTTCCTTGTAAACCCGAGAGCTAAACGCAAGGCCACGGTCGTAATGTAACGTGCCAATTGCGTATGTCCCGATGAAGACTCGCAAATCCTTTATAACAGTTTGAGCGTTAACCGAGCGCTGGGGCCAAACCCATAGGAATCTAGAGCATGAATCCACTGCCACCAAGATGTACTTGTAAGCCCTGTCTGAATTTAAGGGGCCGCAGTGGTCCAAATAGACACATGTGAGAGGTCTGTCTGAAATCAGTAGTGGTGTTTGTGGTGGCCTGTAAATGGTGGAACCCTTCATCTGCTGGCAAATATCGCACTTCAGAACATAGTCCTTTGTTTGTTTTGTCAGCCCCGACCACCAGTAACGCTGCTTCAATAATGAAATTGTTGCAGTGACTCCTGCGTGTGCTGATCCCAGACCCTTGTGTGCAGCTAGAATTAAACCTAATCTGCGATCTTTGTTTGGTATTACTCTAGCCCTCACTCCTGGAATTTGAGCATATGGTGTGTTATGCGCATCTAACTTGTAGGAGTACTTGAGTGGAAAGCCTTTTGGCAGGACGGCAGAGCCGTTCTTTGTGGCATTGATAGCTACTATTATATCTCCGTCTATTCTCGTGTGTGAACGAGTGATTGTGGCAACAGCAGCAGTTCGCACTGTCTCCTTGGCGGCTTCATCCTCCAATGAATTCCCTTCAACGTGTATGCCAACATGCTGATGACTCAAGGTGTGAATAACTTGAGCCCGTGGCAGGCATGCTTTCAGCTTTGCCACTTGTTCCCATAACAATTTGTGTTTTATAGTGCAACCCTTGGAGTCTCTGAACCCATTCTGGCCCTAGTAGTAAAGATATTCATTGTAAGATTGCACACAGTAAAACGAATCGCACACATTCAGTGTGGGGAATTCCCAATTCGTAAACTGTAGTGCTCGTATCAGGGCTTTTAGTTCTGCCAGCTGCGCTGTACAATCTCTCAGAGATTGCATAGTCGTATTGCTAGGATGGAACTTGCCGTCCCGCATTCGACCTTTCACTATAGCACACGCAGCGCTATATTGCTGTTTATTTCCAATAGCCGGTTGGGAGAACCATCAGTGTAAATGATGGATTCATACTGGTCAAGAGGCAAGATTTCATTTGGGAGAGGGTATTCTTGTTCGTACTGCAGGAATGCTTGAGTTTTCAGTGTAGGATCATATCTGTATTTTACATCTGTTGCAGTGAGAGAATTAGCCCATTGTATCCAACGTGGATGCAATGCCTTTGCGTTTGGAATGCTGGCTTTGGTTACCGCTTCTAAAGACGGTATCGGGGTTACAATGATAATGCGTTTCCCCTGCGCTAGTGCTCTTTCTCTCCCTACAGCAGTCTGTACTGCCGTCAGTATTTTTTCTGTTGCTGCAAATCTATTCTCAGCATTTGTGTACAAATGAGATTTGTACGCAATTGAAACTGTCTCAGCTTCATTGAACGTGATGTAAGTATACCCTGATAACCTGGGGACGACCCATTTTACCAGGTTGCAGACGTTTACTCGTGTCTGCAAGTGTTTTGAAGCTATCAAGTCAGATTGAACTGAACGTAGATTGTCTGTATGTTTTTAGGAGTCCACTTGTTTGCTGTGAAATCAGGTCTGATTAAGTCATAGAAAGGTTTTACTCTTTCTGCGTAGTCTTGAATGTATGCTCTGCTGAAATTTAGAAATCCTAAAATGGATTGTAAACCCTTCTGAGTTTTTAGAGGCTGGATTAGTGTGCACTTTTCTAAAAAGTTTACGGCAAGGCTTTTGCCTTCACTTGAGAGCTCATATCCCAAAAATAGGATGCTGAGATGGGCAATTTTAGATTTTTTTGAAGTTAAATTTGTAGCCCAAATTGGCAAAACCAACAATTATGTTGTTCACCCTGTACAAGTGTTCAAGTAATTCATTGTCCGTCAGATAAATATCATCTACGTAGGACACTGCCTCTTCATCGCTTGCTTGTAATAGCTCTGACACTCTTGCCGAGAATATCCCGGGGCTGTTTTTATAGCCTTGGGGCAGGCGACAAAACTGACCCTGAGTGCCAAGGGCAGAAAATCCCGTCAAATATCGGCTTCCAGGAGCTATATTTTGGCAGAAGAATCCATTTGAGCTATCTAGTGTTGTTTTGTATTTCTTCCGCACAATGTTATTCATTAATGCAGCACTTTGTGCGTTCTGAACTGCAAATGTGTTTGTGCATTAATTCAAGTGTCTGTAATCTAAAACCAAACGATACTGGAAACAAAAGGTTGTTCATTGGTGAGGTGCAAGTTTCAATCACACCTTGGTATTCTAGTTGGTCTAAGATTTCTTTGACCTGTTTCTTTGCTTCATTTTTAATAGGGTACTGTCTCTGTGGAGTTGGAGTAGTTTTTAATGGTATTTCATGGTGTTTGGACTCCACGTCCCACCCTACATGGTTGCGGTATAATGCCGGAGCTAGCGCTTGCGCCCACTCCCGCGCATATGAGTGTTTTAAGGAAACAGCAACGAGGTCGGAAAAAGCAGGCAAAATGACGCTTTCACCTTTTGGGCAATCCATTATAAGTTCAGGTGGCCAATCTTTTTCTGCTAACAGGATGTCATATCCAAATGTCAAATTTTCCCAAAAGAGACCTTTAATTTTTCTTGAGATGTCCCCCTCTATTTGGAGATTAATTTTTTGTAGACGGTGTGGGACACTCACTCTTGTATCAGGTGTTTCCGCCATGATGTACTCATTCAATACTGCTGTCACCAGAAATTCCTTCAGGTTCTGGCGAGCTATTGTTACTTCTGCCGCGCTATCTAGCATCGTCAGAGCCCATTCCCCGTTCAGAAGCTGAGTCCTCAGTAACCTGGGCATTTCTAATTTTTAAGCCAACTACTTTCTTCTTTTTGAATTGAGTTTTTGCTTTAGGTTGCTCTTCCTGTTTGATAATGAAATCTGAAGTGCGATGTGTTTCCCTTTTTCCCTTTGGTCGATCTTCAATTTTTTGTTCTGACTGTCCTTGCCTCTCCGAGCTTTTTGATTAACCCTGCAAGGAACGAAAGGAACGTGTATCAGTATCCTGATACCTGTCAGGTTTCCTAATGTTATCACGATTCCTAAAGTTGTACCTCTTTTCAGAGGACTCCCTTTGGGGAGACCCACCCCTTGATCATGAAGTGTTTCTGTTATTGTTATTTTTGGATTGATTATTATTATCCCATTTCTTTTTAGAAAAAATGGGTGCTTGCTTTGAGTTATCCTTCTCAGAACTACTCACCTCTAGTGGTTTCCCTGGTTTGGCTCCCAAACTATCTCTGCCTAGTGAAGCATAGGTGTCTTCGATAATTTTTGGTAATGCACGCTCCTGATTCGTAGGAGGTGTTTCCCTTAGGCTTTGGCGTATAGCCACTGCTGCTGCTTCCCCCTTGATGTTGCTCAGCATAATTGCCAAGACTTGGTCAAAATTACCGATCAGTTTCATCCCCAAGTCCAGGGCAGGTCCTGCCCCGTACTCATTCTGTATCTGTTTAAATACTTCAGGAATAACTGATATGGTTGGGGTACTGTATACTGCAGCAAAGATTGTTCCCCATGTGGTACAATCCTCAAGTGAGGGAACCATTCCCATTGGCAAGCAAATTGTTAACATTCTGGGGTCGATTCCGATTCGGGCCGGAAATTTCTCCGACCGAGCCGGACCCGGAGAGATTTCCGACCGAATCGGACCCGTGCAGTCCGACCGAACGAGTACGATGCGGCCGTATGTTATCGGACTCGAGTCGGTCGGACTCCCATTGAAGTCAATGGGAGCCGGTCGTACAACGCGTACGCGGGCTCCCATTGACTCAATGGGTGCGAGTCGGACAAGGGCGCCCCTACAGCGGGTACGCGGCGAAGCGATTCGCGCCGTACACGCACAGGTAGGGGGACCCATGGGTCCCCCTGTGTGCGACTCGCGCGGCTACGCATACAGGGGGTCCGACACGGACCCCCAAAGTACGGCTCCGACAGCTCTTTCGAGCCGGAGTGCGCGGCTCGGTCGGACTGCGCTCGCGGCGCGCATCGTACTTACCCGGCCGGGAAACGTCTCCATTGTGCGGTGCGAGTCGAGTCCGAGCGAGTCGGTCGGAGTGGTTCGAGCCGGGAGCGAGTCGGTCGGAGCGGTCGGGACGCCCGGACGAGTCGGTCGGCGATTTCGCATCGTACTCGCTCGGCCGGACCCGCGTACGGTTCGGTCGGGAAACAGGGCTCCGAATCGGATCCGGTAAAGCCGAATCCGATTCGGAGCACTACCGGCCGAGATCGGAATCGGCCCCTCTGTGTTTTTCCGGCAGACCCGTACGGGGAAATACTGCTTCCAACTGTGCTATTTTTTGAGCAATCCAGAATGGTACTTGATCCCTTTTTGATGGGAACGCACCCATTATTGCTTTTAGTGTTTGTGGACTAATTATTGGTATAGGCTGGGTCTGGACTATTCCAGGTGGAGCAGCTCTCGCAGGTTGCAATGTGAGTGTTCGCATGACGAACTGGACAATATGTCTGTATAGCCTGACTACTTCTTTGTAAAGTGTACGCACTTCCCCTATTTGGAGTGTGTCTATCTCAGGATGTGGAGTGCTAGTCACTAAGACCGGCCATGGCGCTCCTCCTATGCTGAGCGGACCGAGTCTTATGACAGAAGTTGTGTGATTTAGGGCGCCTTTAAACCAGTTTTTATGTTGCTGGTAAGTTAACGGAACTTCAATGTCCTCGTATGGGATGTATTCTTCCGGTGGATCCAATTCAATGTATTCATGAAATAAATGTGTCTATGGATCTGCAGGTGGGAATTTCACCCAGGAATAGAATACCTCTGATCCGAACACCTCGTGTGCCTCAATCACGAAGGTAACATGGCCACCTGTTGTAGGTAATTCATGTTCTAACAATTTCTGAGTTACTGTCTCTCTCAAGTTCTCTAATGTTAAGAGCGTTATCAAATTCGTCTCCTACCGTACTTCCACTGCTACTCGCAGTTTCAGTCATTTTGAAAGGAGAAGAAAGTAAAGGTTTAAGAGGTAGGGTTTAGCACAATATGGGAAACTTTAATCCTTACAAGCTTGTCTAAAACCTTCAGCCAATACACAGGGTGTGCCAGCTCAGCTGAGGCAGATATTCCTTCCCACTTCAGACGTCTCTGAAAAAATGTGAGTAGGATTTGTCTGAGAAAGCACGACTGAACTACTCAGATTTTACTGTTAATATAAGAACCTAACAAACGCTAGCAGCGCCATGTCGTGTAGTTCCTAGGACCCCCCAGGTCCTGCACGTTTTGGATGACCTAAACTGAGGGCTTGGTGTGCAGACAGACTCTGGACACCCCCACAGGATGAGTCAGCTGTTTGACCAGCTAGCTCTACGGTGCCACTACCACCCCCCTGTATCCTACAGTGGTGTATGTAGTTTCTGGCAACCACTGAACATGACAACCCTGATTCCTCAGGTATCGTGGAAAAAATACGGTATCTTTCCCTCAGTCACTCGTACGTACTTTTCTCAGAATACATATAAAATGACGATTGGAACGGTTTCAATAATTATTTATTGGTCAAGCGTCAGTCTAGTATGAAACATGTTAGCTGCGACAATCAAAAGACAGGAGCAGACAAATGTAATCGCTAGTACCAATATCATAAAAAGTAGATACATTTCTTACATAGTGCTAATAAGATGAATAAAAACATATTATATAAAACAATAGCATTGACGTACTCCTACGATGCGTAGCCTACCTAAATGTACCTAGCCTAGGTATGTGGGTGAAGGCTGTGTATGTAAATGTCAGGATAGATCTAAATGGAGCCAAGAATCCCCCGGGGAAGTACTAACCCCTCACTTGATGGTTCTGAATGAAGGACCCCGTCTCTGCGTCGAGGATGGCACCCCGCAAGGGATGTCAGGTCTCTGCCTGTCGAAGGATCAGCCTGCAGAGTCTCGGTCCAGCCTGAGTGAGGGTCTTTTATGCTAAAGTGGTCACTCGAGGGTTTTTCCAGAATCAATATGTTTTTAAAACATTCACTAATCCTTTGCTAATCCTTTTCTAAACAAAAACACTCATGCACAGCTGGCTGTTGGCCATGGATGAAAAAAGTGGTGACCCTTATACAGAATAAATCTACCGTGCCTGGGGACATGTTTATGTACGTCAGGTACAGTGATTAAGATAGGATACCGAGAGCCTGGTTGTCAAAGAGACAGAAGTAAGCTACTAGGTAAAAGGTCACCTGTGTTTAGGACCGTTATGTCGTGTGGATGGGACACAATGCATGTAATCAGTATGTACATGATGAGACTATCCTAAAGGACATGATATAACCCCTTTGGTGGTTCCGTCATGAGCACCTGTGCTCCTGTGCTCATGACGGAACCATTCAGTCATGTGCACAGGCACACAAAATCCCTCTGCTGCAGAGAGCAGAGGGTTTTCTTTTTTTTAAATTTTTGCCTCGCAGGTGAGGAAGAGCTTCCCCAAAGTACCAAGCCTTTTTTTTCAATGTAATGCTGTTCACGGGCATGACAAGCTGACGTCATTACATTGAAAATGAAACTTAGTGTCAGTTTCATTGTTTCGGTGCTCGTGGGGCTGTCTCAGCCCCCGAGCACCGAATTACATGGGAGAGGCATCGTTGGAAAGGGGAGAATCTCCCCTGTGCAAAGGTACCGTTCCCTAGTGGATCCCTGCTTGGAGATTGCCCCAGGAGGGCGATCCACAAGCAGGGATCCACCCACTAGGCATCAGGGAGGGAGAGCGGACCCTTGGGCAAGGGCCTTTGCTCCCCCCAAATAAAAAGTGGCATAATCAGTCTTTCTGCCCCCCCCGGGGGGACAGAAAGCACAATAGGTGTCAGGGATTCTTTTTTTTCGGTCAGGGGTGAGGGCTAACCAGAATGGGCATGCCAATGCCCCCACCCTTCCCCCCCAAAAAAGGCAGAAGTCTTTCTGCCCCCTCAGGAGGCAGATGGGGGCAATAGCCCCTGATCTGCCCTTGGGGGTGCAAAAAGCCCACTAGGCACCAGGGATTAGTTTCTTTTATTTATACCTAGGGGTGGGGGCTGCCCAGAATGGGCCTGCCAATGCCCCCACCCCTCAAAAAAATTGCCACATTCTTTCTGCCCCCTGGGAGGTAGATGGGGACAATAGCCCCTTATCTGCCCCCTGGGGGGCAGAAAGCCCACTAGGCACCAGGGAATTTTTTCTCCAAAGTTCAGGGGTGGGGTGCCCCTACCCCACCAAAAAAATGCCACAGTCTTTCTGCTCCCCCAGGAGGCAGATGGGGGCAGTAGCCCTTATCTGACCCGTGGGGGGGCAGAAAGCCAACTAGGCACCATGGTTTATTATTTTTTTCATATGTAGGGGGTGGGGTTGCCCCCAGGAGGCAGATGGGGGCAATAGCCACTGATCTGCCCCCCAGGGGGGCAGAGAGCCCACTAGGCACCAGGGATTACGCTTTTTTATATGTAGGGGAAGGGGCTGCTCAGAATGGGCATACCAATGCCCTCACCCCCCAAAAATAGCCAGTCTTTCTGCCCCACTTGGGAGCATATCGGGTCAATAGTCCCCGATCTCCCCCCCCGGCGGCAGAAAGCCCACTTGGCATAGACCTTTTTTTTGCAATGTGCCTAGCTGTGGATTTTGGGCCCTAGCACAGCCGGCACCTAGGGAAACCTATCAAAAACTAGACACCAAGGGGAATCCAGGATGGGGTGACTTGTGTGCCTCTCACCAGGTTCTGTTACCCAGAATCCCTTGCAAACCTCAAACTTAGTAAAAAAAAAATAATGTTCTTCTCATTTCTGTGATGGAAAGTTCTGGAATCTAAGGGGAGCAACAAATTTCCACCAACCAAGCATTCCCCCATGTCTCCCGATAAAAATGGTACCTCACTTGTGTGCGTAGGCCTTGTGCCAGCGACAGAAACGGCCCAGAACGCAACGTGGACACATCACATTTTTCCAGTGAAAACTGACCCTTTTTTGGCAATGTGCCTAGCTGTGGATTTTAGACCCTAGCTCAGCCGGCACCTAAGGAAACCTAGCAAACCTATACATTTTTTAAAACTAGACACCCAGGGAAATCCAGGATGTGGTGACTTGTGTGGCTCTCACCAGGTTCTGTTACCCAGAATCCCTAGCAAACCTCAAACTTTGTGAACAAAAACACATTTTCCTCACATTTCTGTGATGGAAAGTTCTGGAATCTGCGCGGATCCACAAAATTCCACCCACCCAACATTCCCCCAAGTCTCCCAATAAAATGGTACCTCACTTGTGTGGGTAGGCTTAGTGCCCGTGACAAAAGATGTTGTAAAAGATTTTGTTTAGTAGTGCCTAATATTGACATGTAACTGCTTAAGAAGAATAGTGATTGAATTTATAAAGAGAAGGTGAAATACAATTATTAAAGTGTGATTTATAATAATCATAACATGGTAATGATTCAACGAAATTTCATGTAGGCCTCAGATGCTTTTTCTTTCTTGCTCAAATTGCAGAATCGAGCTGAATTAGTCACTTTAGATGCTGTGAGAACTTTCCGTGCAGTTTCTTTGTATTCAACAACAACGGGCTCACTTTTGATTTAGCAACATTCTTGACAGAAATGTATCAATATGATTGCAAACCCAGGGAAATCGCCTTGGAACGGACAGACTGTGAGTAAAGGGAAGTTTCTTACTTCCGTGGAGAGGATGGACATTTGGAGCTTAATGAACTTTGCAAAAGGATTACTTACTGCTTCCGGATTTCTTAGTGAGGTATTGATCACACCATAAGCAGCCCACCATGAGCAACCAATGGAAATCATATGGGCTGATTGAAAGGATACTTTGTGCGTGTAAACCGTGAACTTTTGTAAGTATAATTGCCCCTTGGAGGAGGAGTCGGGGCTGGCTGTCATTTTTCCAATTCCGTGCCTGGCATGCTGTCGGATTGAACTGTGATTCCCCTCAATGCCAAAACCTTTGAACTAAACTTTCCTGACTGTCCTGAACCTTCACTTTTTCGGCTGGTAAAGTTGAGCAGGAAAGAACCTTTTGGCTGAAGAGTTAACTGACTCCATCTGTGGTACGCTGTGCTGCAGTTCTGATTTGGCCAGATCCTTATCACGCTGTGCTGCAGTTCTGATTTCGCCAGATCTTTATCGAAGACGGATTATATCTCAACCATATTTGGTTTGTATGATATGACAACTGAATCTCGAATTTCTATTTTATTTCTCTCTCTCTAGGCAACGAGTAAATGTTCATTATTGAATCTGGTTTGTAATGTGTGTGTATTTGCACTAATTGACTGCTATTAAATCTGATATGAAATGCGATTTCATGTACTATTCCATTCAATTGAGGCTTTAGATAAATGTTTTCCATGAGTAAATATTCACGTATTGTGTGTCATTTCTTTGGGTCATGATTTTCTTATCTTGTCAGGGTCTGATGTCTACTGAGAAAAGTGATGAAATAGACATGTATTTGGCATTTCTTTATTCCAAGTCCTCATAAGGAAATTGCCTCACGTTCTCTAAATATCCAAGTCCCTGTTAGCTCAACAAAAAGATCCATTGGAGGACCAAGGTTTGATGTTTATGATGGTGGATGTATTGTAAGTTTTTGGGCCCAGTTAGTGATGATGAATATAAGTGTTTTGGAGTTATGAAAATTGGTATGTCTTCCACTCCATCAGTTTTCTAGTAGCAGAGGATGGTTAGTTTGACTAACTAAACTAGGATATGAGGAGACATTGTTAAAAAAGGTGTTACTAGTAGCTTAGAAGAAATAGTAGGTTTCTTACTAATGGTGAAAAACGTGACTCGACAAAGACTGAAATGAACCTGTGATCACAGAAGTATTATGTCATATTGTGAAAATTGTACGTCTATGCTGTATTGAGTTTAGGTCCGTCGAGGCCTAAGTGAGTATGGGTCGCCGAGGCCTTAGATCCCGGGATATGCACCTACGGGTGGGTCTTAGTGTGGCTGTTATGTGAGTACTGTGCATGAGACGTCATTGCCGGTACTGAGAAAGGGAACTTTGAAGCGTGACAAGTTGTAATTGTTGAGGTTTCTTCAGGAAGCGCACCTGGAGTGATCTTGAAGATTTTTACTTAAAGAGGGTGAAATCTCACTGGGCGAGGTTTCACTGGAAGCAAATGAGAATTTTCTGAATGAGTGGGTATCTATAATACTTTTAGTGAAGCAGACAAGGTTCTTTCATGTTCGTATTTGTTTTGCGTTAAATTTGTTTGGAAAAGACGAAAGAGGAAAAGACGATGAAATAGTTTGTGAAGGGAGGGTCAGTTGAAGTGAGGAGTTAGACTGACGTCATACAAGTGCCACACTGGTATCGGTGGTTGGTGTGAAGCTGCGCTGGTATTGGTAGTTGAGAACAAACAGTGATTGGAAGTAAAAACAATAATACGGAAGAGAGTTTGCAGGAATAAGAGCAGACTGCATTGAAAGAAAGAAATCATGAATTCTTTAAGTTGTGAAAAGCTTTACTACGTAAAGATGAGCCTATTTCTACTAGGGAAGGAGTTCTAGTGGCTCCGGAAGGTACACCTGCTTTGCAAATGTCATTAGAGAGAGGATATCACACTTGTACCTGGTTGGAGAATTGGGTAAAATATACTGAGAAGAATGGTCCTTTAGCGTTTCCACAGTATGGGACATTTAATGTAAGGATTTTAGAAAATTTGAGGAGACGAATGATATGAAACCTAGTCCTAGACCCATGTAATATGAGGCTCTTGAAGAATGGGAACACAAAGCCCATCAAGAGAAAAAGAGAAATGTCAGGGGGAATATAGAAATACCTTAATTCGATATGCAGAGGCAAAATGGGATTCCCAGAAGAAGATATGTAGTCAAGATGTTGTTTTGGGTGCCCAAATATATCCTGTAATGGTAGCTGGGAATAAAGAAGGGGAAAAGTGTAATGAGAAAAAGAAACATACCGAAGAGCCAAAAGCTCAAGTGCTCATGACAGATGAGAATCTGGAGGATGTAGATGATGAATTGTTGAACAAACTATTACTAAATAGACCTCCACCTTATCATGAAGAGCAGAATAGTTCAGGTACAAATCCGTTTGTGGGTTTAAAGCCAGAAGCCCCACCTGCAAATTTAGATCCAGCCTACAAAAGTATTTTCTTGGATGGAGATCAGACTCCTGAGAGAGCAGGTTTTTCAACTACTGTTATGACAAAGAGTCCAGATGCATTATCAGTGCCAGTAAGTATAGGTCTGATTGTTCCCTTATATCAAACAGGATAAGGAATTTCACAAGTTCATGGGACAAGGGAGAAACCCATTCCTTGCATGAGAGGAGTGAGAAGACGAGAGGTCAAGGAGCATTATCTACATCAGGAAGAACTGAAACCCATGAGTGTGGGGTAGAGATGAATAATAGAATGAGTTCCACCATGGAAGGGGGAATAGAACCATTAATAAGCATTACTGAAAAGAGTCTTGAAGCATCAAGTAGAGGTCAGCGAATAATTTATGGAAGTGTTTTGCAAATGGGAAATCAGAAAACAAATTCACAGGTAATGCAGAGGGCAGGAGAAACTAGTGGAGAATCTCAGAGATCAGAAACGAGCACATTGATAGGGCCATCACTGGAAGAAATTGAGGATTAGGATTAGAGATATAGCTCCTACTGGTAGTGTACAGAGTAATGCAAATCAAGACATGAGCATAGATGTAAGGAAATTAAAAGTGGAACTAGAAGAGATGATATTGGGAACAATCAGTCCAGAAACACTAGCGAAATACTGTCATGAGGAATTACTATTTATGTGCAAAGATATAACATGAAAAGCTAGGAATACACATGAGAATTTTCTGAGGTAGCACAGAAATATGGGGTAGATGTAGAAAAGTCTAAAGCCTTATAGAAAACATATCGATTGGATTTCAGTGATAGAGATTTGGAGAATTTGAATCCTTCTGGAAAAGACTGCAGATTAAAGAGTTACTGACTACTTTAAAGTGATGGGGAGAAGTAGACAAATGGGAAGGCAGATGGGCTAAAAAGAAGGAAGATGCAGCAATGGGTCTGCCTTTATATCCCCAATGATAGAAAAGGAAAAGGGTGAGTCAGACGCAATGGCACATTCCATGAGAGAAGTTCCAGGAGGAGTGTATGTCCATGTCCCCTGGAACAGACAGGATATTTTCTCTTTTATGAATGATTTTCCAAGATTGAGAGAGAAGATCATCGAATGGTATAAACAAGTGGAAAGAGTTGTGAAGGTTTCAAAGGTTTTGCTAAAAGACTTAGGGGTCGATTACGATGGCCATCGCATTGCCAAAAGGGACCACCCGCCATAGGTGCGGCGGTCCCGCTACACAAATCAGGATGCGCCCGCCACACTGGCGGGCGGATCCCGTATATTTTACATTGCGGCGGCGGTGCTGCAAGCAGCACCCGCCGCACTGTAAAATAGACATGTCGTGCTTTTACATGCACAACGTGACAGGCACCGCGCGGTGCCTGCCACATTGTACATGCAAATGCAGGGGGTTACCATAGGTACCCCCCATGTGCACCCACCACCCCCCCAACTATATGGGGGCCCGCTACGGGCCCCCAACAGCAGGAACCGCCAGCCTTTCCATGGCAGCAATGCAGCCATGGAAAGGCTGCTCTCACCCTGCATCGCAATATGGATGGCGGTGTCTTCTAGACACCGCCTCCATATTCAACATAGCTCTCCGCCGGTCGACGAGTCGACCGGCGGAAAGCCGGCGGACGGTCTTTCCGTCCGCCGCGGACCCCCAGCCATCATGATATGGCGGGGGGTCTTTGTTGTCTGGATGGCGGGCGGATCGCCTCCGCCGGGCCGGGCGGTGACCACCGCCGGCCCGGCGTGGGCGATCCGCCCGCCATCATGATCGGCCCCTAAGATGTTTTATTTGATATAGTGGTTCCAACAGATTTATGGGTGGAATGTAAAATTGCTGTTGATTAGCCAGATACAGAACCTGCTTGAGATCCAAAAACAGGTGCACCATCAGTGGAAGTGATGAAAAAGTACAATTAGGTCATTAATGGATTGGGTAGAAATAGACAGGACTACTCAAGAATTGAAAGAGTGAGTTCATGCATACTACGAGAGACTTTTAAAAGTGTTCAAACAGTATAGTGGAATTAAGAATGTGTCAGAAAAAGATATGAGACATTTTGTGTATTGTTTTGTGTATGGTTTGAGGCCTGAAATTAGTGCCATGTTTCAGCAATATTTAGGGGCCGATTCCGATCCCGGTCGGAGGCGCACCTAACACCATTCGGCCGGGGAAAAAGCCAGGCGAATGCCTGTTTCCCGACCGATTCGCACAAACGTCCGAACGAGCAAGTACGATGCGCACAACTGCCCAAATCCCGACCCAGTCGTACTCACCCAATACAGGTCCTGTTCTCCGACCGAGGCGGATCCGGAAACGCAGAATCGAGTCGCACGGAAGCCAAAATGCAGCCCCGTCCGTCCGGACAAGTACGATGCGCCATCCGTACGCGCCAAACCCGTCGCTACGCACGGCACGTCAAACCATCCGGGAGAGGCGCACATAAGCTCCGATTCGCGCCACAAGACGATCCACGGCTACGAGACGAACACGCCAACGACGAGGACGAGGCGAAGCAAAGAGAAAGACGAACGAGACGAACCAACCATGAATCCCATCGTGCCGATCCGGATCACTGACATAATATCGACTACAAAAATATCGAATATACAAAATATCGGCGTCTAAATATCGACTACAATAATATCTACTACCTATACTTATTTATAAAATTACTAAAATATCGAGTACACAATATCGTAAATAAAAAATATCGTTCACCACAATATCGAAATGCTAAATATCGTTACATTAAATATCGTTTAAATTTTTATAACATACAACATTACAAAAATATCGAATACCAAAATATAGACATCAATAATATCGACTTTTTAGAAATATCGACTATATAAAAACTGCTCAATTAAATATATCTTTAGCACCAAATATAAATTCACATTATAAAACAATATAAAATACTTAAACAACATAATAAAATAATTTGCAAACACATCAATATATAAAAAAATATATTTTGGCTAAACAAACATATTACAATAATTAAATATAAACTTTAAATATATAATACTTACATTATTTCACATTAAAAACAAAATTTAAATTATTTACAAAAAGTAAAAAGATAAAATATTTACTTTCTACTAACAGTTTCTTAATTAGCGTTTCCCTTATATGGAAAGAAAGTGCCAAAACAATAAAAACAATTAACTTCAACGAATAAAACGCTTACATTTCAAAATACACCAATAACATTAAGCAACCAATTAAATAAACACTATATAAACATCAAACACATACATCTCTTTTACACTTAAAAACTACAACAAAGAAGAAGGTGAAACTGTGCCCAACTGTTTCCTGAAAGAAAACTTTCATTACTAAAAAAGAAATTTAAAACTGCACTAAGTAAGTAAAACTGTTTTTAAAATATTACAAAACTACTAACCTGCACCAAAAATTATTTCTAAAACCTAATTAACTATTCTTTCATTCCTTACTTTTATATCACCTCTACAGATATCCTACAAAGCCAGAAAATTATTTCAAAAATACTCACCAATAAAAAAACAATAAATGTAAGTATATTCTATTTTTGCCAAACAGACCTAAAAATATTTTCAAAACGTTATTCACTAATATATATTTTCTTTTTCATCTATCTCCTCTACAGCCAACAGCAAAAGCCTCCAAAATAATTCTACAACTACACAAAATAAAGACAACTAAAAAGTAAGTATATCATTTTCCATTATTAAACAACGTTAAATACCCACCAAAATAACCCTTTACCCCTAAAATGCCTATCATCTACAAACAATATAATAAAATTATTAATTATTAATATGTTTTTTCCTCTTCTCAACAGAAATTACATCAAGTAAATAGAAAAGAAAGCTTGAAATTATTTCCTAACCAATTTCATTTACATCAAACTAAACATTGTAAGTATATTCACTGAGATGTAACAGTATTTAATAAACATGTTGTATTTATTATATTAAAATATTTTCTTTTTGAATTTTCCCTAGCATAAAACAAAACAACATGACTGAAGGTGCAGAATTTGTAATGTCACAAAAAAATAAAATGCTATTATGTTATATGGGGTATGTGTATACACAGGAGAAACAAATTGGCCTTAAAGTATTTTGGAAGTGTAGCAAATACTACTCTAACAAATGCTATGGAAGAGCTACTACTCAGGAAACCACTGTTATTTCTGTAAAAGAACATAATCACCCCCAAACATAACAGAGATTGAGGTTAGAGATGCTCTTGAAAGTATAAAAGAAGCAAGCACTAGTACTGACAAAGCAACTACCCAAATACTAAAAGAGCAACTATTAAAATTACCTCAACATGCATCAGGACAATTACCGTCCATAGCTTCTTTAAAAAGAACAATTGCCAGACAAAAAAAAGCTACCACAACTACTATACCTGCCCCTAAAACATTTGCAGAAGTAGTTATTCCACCAGAATTAAGCATTACTCACAGTAAAGAACCATTTATTTTTTTTGATAACAAATGCCCAGAAAAAAGAATAATTATGTTTGCTACTGCAAACAATTTACTTAAATTACAGAAATGTGACACCTGGATGATGGATGGAACTTTCAAAGTCTGTCCAAAACCATTTTACCAGCTGTACACAATACATGGATTATACCAACACTCAAATATTCCATTCATCTACGCACTATTACCAAATAAACAGCAAACTACCTACATTGATATACTAACTAAAATAAAAGAAGAAAGCAATAATTATTTTCCTTCAAAAATAATTATTGACTTTGAAATAGCCATGATAAATGCTATACTAAAAAATTATCCACACACAGCAATTCAGGGTTGCTATTATCATTTTAATCAGAGTCTCTGGAGACATCTACAAAAATCAACCCTAAGTGTACAATATGCTACAGACAGTACTTTTGCCTACCAAATAAAAAAGCTAATAGCACTAGCATATGTACCTGTAACAGATGTAGCAGAACACTACAATATTCTAATAGAAAGCCCCTATTACAAAAGAAACGAAGACAAAATAAGCCCACTACTAGACTACTTTGAGGACACCTGGGTGGGAAGATTGCATAGATCAGGGCATAGAAGGCAACCTAAATTCCACATTCCTTGGTGGAACGTGTACCTAAGTACCTTAAACAAAGAATCAAAAACAAATAATAGTGTTGAAGGATGGCATAATGCCTTCCAAGCAACAACAAGCAGAGGTAAACCTACCCTACAAAAACTTCTAGAATCTATACAAAAAGAACAAAGCTATCAAGAATTACGGATGGAACAATCTGTGACTCAAATATGTCCCAAATTAACTAAACAAACTAAAAAAATGTTTCAGCTACTGCAAAGTCAGGTTACCCTATACCCATCTACAAGAGGCCTAGATTACCTATCCCTAATAGCCAAAAGCATTTTATAAACAAAAGTTCCACAGGTATTATACTTTTTTTCGTTCATAAAACAGAAACTTTACACACATATATTAATATTATATTTTCACAAATATTACTTATTTGTCATATATATTTTCTTAAATTAAAAATATATATTTACAAATAAATAATAATTATCAAAATATACTATAAAACACAATTAATTTTCAAAACATTTCCCACCCAATTTATTAAAATAAAATACACTTACGGTTTATGTAGCTGTAGAAAATGTATTCCAAAAAGAAATAATGCTTCCATCTATGGGGCCGATTCCGATCTCGGTCGGAGGCGCACCCAATACCATTCGGTCGGGAAAAAAGCCATGCGAAAGCCTGTTTCCCGACCGATCCGTACAGCACACCGAACGAGCAAGTACGATGCGCACAACAGCAAAGAATCCGGCCGAGCCGTACTCACCCAAACCAGGTCCTATTCTCCGACTGAGGCGAATCCGGAAACGCCGAATCGAGTCGCACGGAAGGAAAAATGCAGCCCCGTCCGGCCGGACAAGTACGATGCGCTTTCCGTACGCGCCGAACCCGTCGCTACGCACGGCACGTCAAAGCATCCGGGAGAGGCGCACATAAGCTCCGATTCGCGCCACAACACGATCCACGGCTCCGAGACGAACACGGCAGCGACGAGGACGACGCGAAGCGACGAGGACAACGCGAAGCAACGAGAAGGACGAACGACACGAACCAACCATGAATCCCTTCGTCCCGATCATACCAATATTCTACATTTACTACCGGGACAGGCACGGACGCGTACGGCGCAGAAGGTAAGCCAGACACCAACCACAAAACACATACAACACGTACACGACACATCACACACACACACAGGGATGCAGAATATACTTACACCAGCAACAGCAGCACCATAGGGGCGGGATGCCCATCACCAATGCCACATATGCACACAGGGGCCTGAATGCGCACCACCACCCCTATCCAGGGGTGGCAGGATGCCTACCACCACTACCACCCTCACCCAGGGGGGCAGGATGCCTACCACTACTACCACCCTCACCCAGGGGGCAGGATGCCCACCACTACTACCACCCTCACCCAGGGGGGCAGGATGCCTACCACTACTACCACCCTTAGCCAGGGGGCAGGATGCTTACCAGTACTACCACCCTCACCCAGGGGGGCAGGATGCCTACCACTACTACCACCCTCACCCAGGGGGCAGGATGCCCACCACTACTACCACCCTCACCCAGGGGGGCAGGATGCCTACCACTACTACCACCCTCACCCGGGGGGGCAGGATGCCTACCACTACTACCACCCTCACCCAGGGGGCAGGATGCCCACCACTACTACCACCCTCACCCAGGGGGCAGGATGCCTACCACTACTACCACCCTTAGCCAGGGGGCAGGATGCCTACCACTACTACCACCCTTAGCCAGGGGGCAGGATGCTTACCACTACTACCACCCTTAGCCAGGGGGGCAGGATGCCTACCACTACTACCACCCTCACCCAGGGGGGCAGGATGCCTACCACTACTACCACCCTTAGCCAGGGGGCAGGATGCCTACCACTACTACCACCCTCACCCAGGGGGCAGGATGCCCACCACTACTACCACCCTCACCCAGGGGGGCAGGATGCCCACCACTACTACCACCCTCACCCAGGGGGGCAGGATGCCTACCACTACTACCACCCTCACCCAGGGGGGCTGGATGCCTACCACCACCCTTAGCCAGGGGGCTGGATGCCTACCACTACTACCACCCCCACTCATAGGATGGACAATGCATGACACAACCAGCACACCACAACCTAGGGAATGCAAGAAGAAAACATCCCCCAACACCATGACAAGCGTGTGTAGACTGTGTCAAATGCCTACAACACCGAACATGACTTTGAACATACAATGTGACCCCCTAGCACATGTGCCACACATATATGTGTGTGGCACCCACAATGCAAGCAGGCCATGACCATTGTGGCAATGGGGTCCAAACCCCCATCATTACAGTGACCAAAATGTAAGTGTGGGGTCCATAGCTGAAGCACATTTTGAACATTGTGGCAATGGGGTCCAAACCCCCATCATCACAGTGACCAAAAGGTAAATGTGGGGTCCATAGCTGAAGCACATTTCGAACATTGTGGCAATGGGGTCCAAACCCCCATCATCACAGTGACCAAAATGTGAGTGTGGGGTCCATAGCTGAAGCACACTTTGAACAATGTGGCAATGGGGTCCAAACCACCATCATCACAGTGACCAAAAGGTAAGTGTGGGGTCCATAGCTGAGGCACATTTTGAACATTGTGGCAATGGGGTCCAAACCCCCATCATCACAGTGACCAAAATGTAAGTGTGGGGTCCATAGCTGAAGCACATTTCGAACATTGTGGCAATGGGGTCCAAACCCCCATCATCACAGTGACCAAAATGTAAGTGTGGGGTCCATAGCTGAAGCACATTTCGAACATTGTGGCAATGGGGTCCAAACCCCCATCATCACAGTGACCAAAAGGCAAGTGTTGACAAAGTAAGAGGTGCAACTGCCAAACTGCATGGATGATTCCTGGTCACAGAACAACAAACACATCAGTGGCAAAGTAGTGTATGTGTCCCATTGCAACATAAATTGGGGGAGCCAAATCCTGCAGTGCAAATAAGACATAACTTTGGTCATGTGCAGATAAACAACACCCATGGGGGCTGACACCGTCAACAATCATCAATGACACAATGACAGAAGTGACCATCCGAATGCAGACCCACATATTTGCACCAATGGGCACACACATGCAGATACCCTGTGGAGACTGCAGATGTGAGGCGAACAGATACCATACCATGGCAGCAATGGGACACACAATCAACAATTAGCAACAAATGAGGGCTCCCGTCCCATCAGCCTGGTCATGGAAGTGCCAACGGAATCATCAGCACAGATCCAACACACTTGTATAGCAATGTTGCACTGACAACACAGATGAGTCCTTCCCCATTGATGCTCAAACCTGCATGTTCACTGGAGATGGCCACACGGTCAGGGAAGTAGACGAATAGAACAATGGCAGGCACAACAGATGTGCAGGGGTGGAAGCCACAGATGTGAAGTTGCCAATCTAAGTAGGAAATCTCATTGCCAACTACTGAACACATGACACCCTCAGATGCTGCTATGGATGACATGGATACACCACAGGATAGGACACATAACCCCTGGACCACATGGGTTCCTGCACAGTAACACTTCATTATCATGAGACCAAATATCACCATCACTGCAGCAAGGGCATTGTTAGCATCATCAACATCATGTACATCAGAAGCAAAAGCACTAGAGAACAGAAAGTTGCTTTATTCAGCATATGTGGCATTAAAAGTAGAAGTCCGGTAGAACATAAACAAAGGCCAATGGCCAGTCCATCAACAAAGTCACAAGTGGGTGACAGTGGCAGATGCCACCCTACACATGCCTGCACAAAACCAGGGACAATCCACTAGGAGGGGCAACCGGGGGGTAGGCCAGGCACCGCAGGGACAGGATCAGGGCTCACCAGGAGGAAGCAGGGAAGGGGTGGTGGGTGCTGGAGATCCACTGACAACTGCAGTGGAGGTGTCTGACATGGTGTGTGCCGGCACAACTGGGGGGCATGGCTCAGATGTTGTGGGTGCCGGCACGACTGCAGTGGACCCTGCAGATGGAGTGGACAGGTCCGCCACTGCAGTGCCCAAGTCAGACAGGGTGGTAGTGGACTCCACTGCAGTGCCTACCACCAGGGGAGGAGAATGGGGAACAGGCAAGGTGGGCTGGACAGAGGGGGAGGACACCCTCACCACATCAGTGGCACAGACAAGCGCAGCGGGGTGTGGTGCCGGGAAGAGCAAGTGGCAGGGGGAGAAGGCCGGAGCCTCTTGGGGATGGTATATCTGTGGGTGGGGGAACCTGGGGCAGGGTGTGGCGGGGGCACCTGTGGAGTGGGGGCCTGAGGGATGGAGGAAGGTGACCTGGTGCTTGAGCTGCAGGGTGGCGGCGGGGTCTTGCTCTTACCACTCCGGGGGACTTGCGGGTGGGGGCCTCAGTCTGTCTGCGCCTGGGGGAGGGTGTCCGGGGGCGAGGGGCACTCTGCTCCGTGTGGGGGGCTTCCTCTTCCCCCTGGATGCTGGGGCAGCTGGATCGGAGGGGAAGAGGCCGAGGTCACTGAGGAAGAGGCGCTGGGTCTTTGGGGTTGCAGGTGAGGCAAGGGAGGGTGCTTTGGAGGGAGAGGCAACTGAGGACTGCGCAGTGCCCGTGGATGCGTGTGTGTGTACCAGGGCCCCATCCCCTGTGAGTCTGGTTTCAGTCCCCTGACTGTGCGTGCGTGTGCGTTTAGTTTGTGGCGTGTGTGTCTGTGTGCTGGATGTGTGTGTGCTGGTGTGTGCCTGTGCCGGTGTGTGTGTGCTTGGGACGGGCAAGGTGCTGGGGAGTGTGGATGGAGCAGAGGCAGGAGGGGTGAGGGACTGTCTGAGTAGGGACACTGCTGCCGTCAGGGAGGAGTCCATGGACCTGTTGCCCCTCTGTAGGTCAGACATGCCCGATGAGATGCCCTCCATGAACGACACCAGCTGAGTCAACAGTGCGGTGTGCGCATGGAGGACACTCAGCATGGCTGTCTGCCCTACATGGAGCTGGCGAAGGAGGTACACAGACTCCTCACTCAGGGCAGCAGGGGACACAGGGGCAGGGGGTGCGGTGCCTGGGCCAAAGGAGACACGCTCCCGAACATGGGAGCCTCCACGGACCTTGGGAATGGGAGCCGATGGGAGGGCGGTGGTGGTGCTGGTGGTGGCGGGGACAGCAACACTAGCTGGGGTGTGGTGGCTGCTGACACCCGCCTCCACAAGGGAGTCATCCTCCGAGTTGCTCTGGTCCTCAGCTGAGGTGGATGGTGCTGAGGATTCCTCGGTGTGGCTCCCCTCGCCCTCCGTGCCACTGGGTCCCTCCGACCACTCCTCAGCTGCTGACCCAGTCTGGCTCTCTGGCTCCTCCTAGTCCGTGGAGCTGTCCCCTTCCGTGGCCGTGGATGTATCTGCAAACAATGGGGAAACAGACAGACATCAGTCACCTGCACCAAACACACACACCACTGTGAGCACAGCACATCACAGAGCAAGCCCTGGCATCATTAGTTGTACATTGCTAAAAGTGCCCTAACTGAACAGGAGAAGCCAATTGTCAGTCTGATGCCAAGCATGGCACTCACATCCCACATGGCCTTGCACCCATCTGTCTGGTGTCTGTTGGATTGCAACACCCCATTGTGGACACATGCACCAAGTACACAGTAGTTGGACAGTGCAGAGGACACGGTGTGGACACATCACAGCTCTTGCCACTGAGTCAGTACAGGTTTCCGGATGAAAGGGATGCCCAGAGTCAAATAGGAAATGCATGTGATGCATACCAGCGACAGACACCATGATGCACCCATGTCCTGATAGCCAGCGCCACTATGGTGTGCATGTAGCACATGTCACTCCCCTGCAGGACCACAAATAAGTTGACACATGCCTTGGCAGAGGCATGACTGTTAAGTCATACATCACTGTCTCAGTGATGTATGACTTGGCAGCCAGACAACAACACTATGCACTGTGTCACAATAGTAGGTCATGGGGAATGCAAGTCCTGGAGCTGCACAAGTGCACATGTACATCCCCCACACAACACATCATCTCAACCCTCATCTGTCCAGGTCACACCTATTGGACATATGGGAGACCTGTGACACTACCCTCTGAACCTGAGCCCCTCACAATTTGCTGTGAATGGGGAACAGCTGCCTGAACATCACATTCGCATACCCCAGTCTGCACGGGCAGCTGATCAAACACCTATGTGACACACAAGTATCGTCTCCTATGGTCACATCTCCAGGGGCATGCTGAGCCCCTACCAAGAAACACCCCAGCAGTCCTGGCAACTAATCCACAGCACACTGACACAGAGGCAGACACCGGAGGGGTCAAATCACTGTGCACAATGTGTCAGCTGATACACGGGAGTGGGAGTACAGAGTGCATTGCATGGCCTGGAGTAGGCATGACTGTCCTGCTCCACATGAATGAGGGATGTGCCCTGGACAGTGGATAGCTGGCTATGTATGTGTGACACACGTAATCTGCACACTCCTGGGGCCCAAACATTGTTCCCACCCGCTGCATGGGCGTGTGCCACATACCCCAGGCACATGTGGTGGCTCAGCTCAGCAAGTGGACCGCATATCAAAGCAACACGCAGATCACATGTCCAAACCCAGGCGTTGTGTGAACAATGGACCCACCCATGATGCCCACAACAGATTTAGGGAAACAGATGCTGTCCCCCACCTTTAGTGAAGCAAACTGCAAGGACACAGTCCCAAGTGACACAATTCCCTGACTGTAAGGGCCACACCTGGGTATCAGATGAGCAGTGGGCAGTGCACAATAGAGGGACATGGCTCCTGGACAACATGACTGCTGCACTGTGGCAGTTGAACCAGGCCAGAGGAGGGCACAAAGCATGTAATACAGAGTTCACAGTGCAGTCTTTGACTCACCCCTCCTTGCTGCTGTCTGGCCTTCAGCTGCCCATCCAGGTCTGGAAAGACCACCGCCAGGATCTGGAGCATGTGGGGGTCAGGGTCCGTGTTCCGCCCCTCCTGCGAGGAGGCGACAGCTTCAGCTGGACCCGTGCAATCCTCCGGGTCCAGCCCCGAAGGTCCTGCCACCTCTTCTGGCAGTTGCGGATCCGGCGCTTGTAGACCCCCACGGACCGGACAGCCCGGACGATGTCCTTCCAGATTTCCTGCTTCCGATGGGCATTAACCTGTGAGGATGACAAAGTGAAAAGGCCATTACCACACATGCAACATATCCGTGCATGACACAGTTGTATATACATGTCTCAATCACAGGGGCACATGATGTACACAGGCAGTGCAAAGCTGCCCATGGACAGTTTGCCAGACGTCACTACATGGTATCATTGCATGGGAAGTAAAACCATGTTCAAATGCACTGTCACTGCACCATACCTGTCCAGTGCAAGTCACTACACACTATGGGGGGTGACAACTACTCAGTGAGCCTGCTAGCCAGTGGCGTGCAGACTCTCAGCCTTGCTAGTCAGACAAAATGCACATTCAGAAAGGCAGTGCACAGAACACTCACCTGCTCCCCTGGTGTCCCATACAGCTTGCTGTACTGTGGAAGTAGGCTGTCCAGCAGGGCCTGGTTCTCTTCAAGGCTGAAGGCTGGGGCTCTCTCCACAGTACGTGCCATTGCAGGGTCCAGAGGGGCAGAGACAGCAGCAGTGCAGTGGCAGATGTCGTCTTGGAGCATGTAGTGCAGGCAAGTGGGCTCTCAGGGGAACAGCCAGCAATATATATGTGCTGGAGAGGCAGATACTGTCCCTTGTGTCCAAAGTGATAGGTCCAAGTCGTTTGCATCTTCTGAATCTGGCCAATCCATGGAATAGCAGCACCAAAACACGCCCACAGCATCCTTCAAATCTTCAACTTCATGACATACATGATTTTGCAACATTGTTGTGGGTGACCAACTGATTTTCCAGCAACCGACTCGTTCGAAATTCGAAAACGCGTCCGTTGCCAGGCAAGCCCATTGTCAATGGGTGCGCACCGATCGGTCCATTGCGGTACAACGCGCACAGGGGTACAACGCGTACCCGCACACATTGAAAGCAATGGGCCGGCCGGAGGCACCGATCGGTCCATTGCAGTTCAACGCGCACAGGGGTACAACGCGTGCACCGCACACATTGAAAGCAATGGGCCGGCCGGAGGCACCGATCGGTCCATTGCAGTTCAACGCGCACAGGGGTACAACGCGTACCCGCACACATTGAAAGCAATGGGCCGGCCGGAGGCACCGATCGGTCCATTGCAGTTCAACGCGCACAGGGGTACAACGCGTACCCGCACACATTGAAAGCAATGGGCCGGCCGGAGGCACCGATCGGTCCATTGCAGTTCAACGCATCACTGTACATGTGACTGGCATATGTCAGCATGCCTGTCTCAGATGGACATATGCCAGCCACAGATAGCTCCCAGGGAGTGAGGGGCACACCTACATCACGACAGCCTGTCCAAACTTTATCATAAGGCATGTAAGGCTGCATTTCCTATTGTGTGTATGTTGGTGTACATGTTGTCCTGTGGGTGTCACCTGTGGGCAGCCACCCCCAGGCTGTGCACGTGTTCATGGGGACAGGATCCTGGGTGTTACGTGTACGTGACCACTGTGATGTGCAACTGTTCATATCTGTGCATGTGCCATGGTCACATTTCACAGTGGTGTATGTGTATGTCATGTCACATACCCCGTGAGTCCCATGTGGGACGGTATGTTTGAGCCAGGGTGTCCCAGTGGCACAATAGTGATGGTCCTCCACAGTCTTTGTGCATGTGGTGTTTACAATGTCTCTGATTTCATGTGCACAATGGGAGACAGTCTCCACATCCACGTTGTGTGTGCATGGACTCTGATGTTGTGCGTGTGTGTCACAGACGTCCATGTCTGTCCTGCCGTGGCAAGTGGGGCCACTACCTGTGGGGGTCATGGTTGTTTTGCTGTGGTGTATACATGATACTCCATGTAATGCCAGTGTCCATGTGGCATTACAGGGTCCCTGGGAATGTACCTGTCGTTGAGCTGTGGTGCCTGGGGCACATCTGTCCTCACATGTCCCTGTGGGGGGTTATTGTGACACGGCAGCAGGAGATGGGAACTGTGACACGGCCTCATGATATCCAATGGGCCAACCTGGGACTAATTGATGCCACCTGTTGGACCGTGTTGACAGATGTTGGCCATGTATGTACCATACATGTCCTTCCGGTACTGCACACTTCATGTAGTTGTGCCTCATAATGATGTATGTTGGGATCTTGAGTGTGTTCAATGACGCATATGTGGGGTGACTGACAATCTTGCTTACTTCTCCTCTGCACTGCAGGGCTCCTGCTGTCCATCGGCCATTCCCAGACCTGGCAACGATGGTGGAACGGGACAGCATCCGACGGTACCGCTTCACCAGGCAGCTGATTGAGGATTTGGCAGTGCAGTTGTCCCCACATTTGCAGCCTGGCCGGCCGTATCCTACAGCGCTGACCCCCAAGGTGAAGGTGATGGCAGCCCTACACTTCTTTGCCACTGGTACCTTCCAACATACTGTGGCGACTGCTGGTGGGATGTCACAGACCATGTTCAGCCGTGTGCTCCGCGATGTTTTGGCGGCAATGTTGCTCTTCCTGAACCGGTACATCTATTTCCCTAGACTGCGACGACTCACTGACGTGAAGAGTGACTTTTATGCCCTGGGGAGGATGCCGCATGTAATTGGCTCCATTGATGGGACACATGTGGCTTTGGTACCACCACAGGCCCAGGAGCAGGCCTACAGGAACCGCAAGCACTACCACTCGGTCAATGCACTGGTGGTGTGTCTTGCAGACATGACCATCACACACGTGTGTGCCCGTTTCCCTGGTTCAGCACACGATGCCTTTGTGATGAGGAGTAGTCGCATCCCCAGGATGATGGCACAGATGCAGAACCAGCGTGCCTGGCTTGTCGGTGTGTACTGACTTTGTGCCATTGTGTGTGATCTGATCTGTAGTATTCCGCACACTTTTCCAAGTCAGCTAATGTGCACTTGTCTGTCCGTAGGTGACTTGGGATACCCCAACATGCCGTGGTTGCTGACACCCCTCAGGAACCCTGTGACACCTGCCCAGATGCGCTACAATGAGGCACATGGTTGGACCAGGAGAGTGATTGAGCGGACCTTTGGTCTCCTGAAGAGTCGCTTCCGCTGCCTGGACAAGACCGGAGGGCCCCTCCCATATGCCCCTGCGAAAGTGTGCAAGATTATCATCGTCTGCTGCATGCTCCACAACCTGGCAGTGCGGAAGGAGTTGCCTCTCATCCAGGATGACAATGACCAACATCCGCCACCTGTGGAGGATCCTGGCCTGGACCACGATGCCAGTGACGATGATGATGATGATGATGGTGATGGTGATGTCCGCACACAGCTCATCACCAACTTCTTTAGCTGACTGTGAGTATCCTGAGGTGTCATGTCAATGATGTGAGTTGGCATGATGTGTGGGTGGTGCTCTGGTGCTGTGGGAGTGTGTCCATGGGCCACTTGACTGGATGTGTGTTGCGATGTGTGGTGACAGGTGGGCTGTACTCCCCAACAGTGTTGACATGCTAACTTGGTTCTGGGTGGGTATCTTGTAACATGTATTGTGCATGTGTTTTGCTGTTCTGTCCTGTACTCCATTGCTTTTGACTGTGTGTCATTTCTGTCCTTCACAGGGTACTTTCAGATTCGTTTGGTCAACTGTGTCCACCGACGACGTGATTGCACATCCAGGCTGGTAGCTGTTGTGTCCCTACAGGTGATGTGCGCCACACCCATGGACTTCCTTCCGTCTACAGTTGTTGACTGTGTGCCCGCTGCCAGGTGGGGTTACCTTGCATCTGTAGTGGTTACGGCATGTTGCAACTGTGTAATAAACCTGTGCTTCACTTTGTGATGTGCGTTGTCTGTGGTCACATATTTGACTGCCATTTGCTTACTGCACCTGTGGGCTACTTGACTACAACTGGGAATGGGTGTGGTGTCTGTGCATTGCACCGTCTTCCCTGGCAACATCAGTGTAGGCAATGAGTCAGATGGCCTAGGTGTGTATGTGTCGTGTAGCCCTGGTGGTGTGTCTTCCTCATGTGTGTCACGTTTCCTGTACTCACATGCCTGTGTTGTTCTTGCTGTTGCAGTTCGCATACACAGTGTAATTTTGCAGTTCATCATCCCCATAACAGCACCCACGTTGGAATCACGACAGAGGCAAGTATGGTGTATTAGTGTGTTTATTGTGATACATTTGTGTTAATAGTGCATAGGATGGGTTGTGCTGTACATGAATCTTGCAATCCCAAGTTCCTAGGTGAATTGAAAGTCCGGGTAGACAGGATCCCCAGTATCGGGGCCACAGTTGTCTGACACATTGGTCCAACTTGTACTCCCCATGCAATGTGTGGGAGTAGTGTTGCCGTCAACAGGGTGAACAGTCTGTGCACAAAGGCGAACATCCAGAACAGGTTCAGGCTTCCTGGGAGTTGCGCTTGGCCATCGGCCTCTCACTTTTCCCTCCTCGGACGACCCCTCTTCTTGGGGGGGCCCTCAAGTGCAGGCTGCTGCGGTGCAGGGGACTCTCCGCCAGAGTCCTCCTCCCTCCCTGTGGCAGTTGCAGTTTGTTCGGCACCAGATGTTGTTGGCACACAGGGAGGTGTGGACTGGTTGCTGTTCATCTGGCGGAGGCATTGTAAAATGTCCCTGTGCACCGCCGTCATCTCATGCAGTGCATCCCACTTGTACTCCACGCGGACATGTGTGAGTCCACACGGGACATGTGTGACTCCACGTGGGACATGTGGGAGTCCAAGCGGGCATGATGGGCAGCCTGCTGCTGTTTAATGTCTCTGAGGAGCCCCACTACCTGGCTGAGCTCTCCGGTGCTGGACTGGTACGCATCAGCTATGCGTACCAGTTGTGGGTCATCATGCACACCAGCAACGTCTGCAAGCAGCGACCTCTGTCTCCCACCCCTCCCACCACCCCTGCTGACATGTGCAGTGTGTGCAGTGGCACGCACAGATAACCCTGGTCCACCTTGGGGGTTGGTGGTGGTGGTGGTGTCCATGGCCCCAGGTTGGTCCAGGGTCACTGTGCTGGTGTTGCTCCTTATTCTGTCCATGTCGGCAGGGATGGTATTCGTGGTGACAGTCGTTGTAGGGGTGGGTGCAGGGGTGCAGCTGGTGGTCCTGCTGGTGCTGCAGCTGGTGGTCCTGCTGGTGCTGCATGTTGACTTGCACCGGATGTGCCAGGTTGTTCTTCATCGTCCGAGGAGGACAGAGGCTGTACGACGCCAGTGAGCTCGGCATCCTCTTGAGCCTGGGACTGGGACTCCTCAGCGTCTGCTGCTGTGTCCCCATCATCACCTGTTTTTGGGAGACACAAACAATGTATGTCATGTTTCTGCAGGCATCAATGGTTGACACACATGACAGTTGTGACTGTGCCTCTGGGTGCGGGCCTGTACATTGCATTGTCCTGAGTCGTCACAGTCAGGGGTTGATATTGGTGTGGCACATTGTCCTGCATTATTTGGGCATTTCTATGTATTTTCTGGGGTGTGAACATGGTCTGCATTGGTTGTGTTTGGTTGGCAGCCGGACCTCCTTCCCACCCACCCAGCCAGTCAGTTATCCCACCATGGAACGTGCTTGCGTTGCAGGGAGTGTAAGTTGTCTCTCAGGATGTCAGTCAGTGGTGTCCTGCTGTTTGTTGGTGCACAGTTGGCAGCAGGGCCTTGTGCTCCCACAGCAGTAGCCAGTGTCAGCCATCTTGTGAGTCCTTCTCCACTCCCTGTGATGTGAGCATGGTTCAGGGTGGTGTTGATGGGACAGTTGTGGGGGTGACCAATATCAGTGACTACGACTCCCATCATGCTATTGCCTCCACCCCCTTCCCAGCATGCCCATGCTTCCTTCCTTTTGACTCTGCTTCCCTGTGGGGTGGGCTGGCTGTGCTGACAGGATGGCTGGGAGTGTTGTCCTGGCAGTTGTTTGGCTAAGAGTCCCAAGAGTGTCCCTGTGCTTCACACAACATAACCCAGGGTGGTGGTTCTTTGTGGGATCTTGTGTTAGGATGGAGGGCATTGCATTCTACCAGGTGGGTACTGTGGAGTTTGTGTTGGGGGGTGTGAGGGGAGGTGCTTGTGACTATAGTCAGTGCTGCAAGTCCCCTTCCCACCCAGCCAGCCAGCCAGCCAGATATCCCACCATGGAACGTGCTTGCATTGCAGGGAGTGTAAGTTGTCTCTCAGGATGTCAGTCAGTGGTGTCCTGCTGTTTGTTGGTGCACATTTGCCAGCAGGGCCTTGTGCTCCCCACAGCAGTAGCCAGTGTCAGCCATCTTGTGAGTCCTTCTCCACTCCCTGTGATGTGAGCATGGTTCAGGGTGGTGTTGATGGGACAGTTGTGGGGGTGAGCTATGTCTGTGACTACGACTCCCATCATGCCATTGCCTCCACCCCACTTCCCAGCATTCCCATACTTACTTGCTTTTGTGTGGAGTTCAGTGTGTGTGGGTGTGAGAGCAATGGCAAGATGGCTGACAGTGGTGTCCTGCTGTTGGTTGGTGTGCAGTACCCAGCATGCCCTTGTGCTCCCCACGACACAGCAACAGTGTCAGACATCTTTGATGGGCCTTTCCACTCTCTGTGGGATGTGCATGCATGAGTGTGAGCTTGCTGGGCCATGTGGTGGGGGATGTAGAGCTGTGACTACGACTCCCATCATGCTATTGCCTCCTCCCCCTTCCCAGCATGCCCATGCTTCCTTCCTTTTGACTCTGCTTCCCTGTGGGGTGGGCTGGCTGTGCTGACAGGATGGCTGGGAGTGTTGTCCTGGCAGTTGTTTGGCTAAGAGTCCCAAGAGTGTCCCTGTGCTTCACACAACATAACCCAGGGTGGTGGTTCTTTGTGGGATCTTGTGTTAGGATGGAGGGCATTGCATTCTACCAGGTGGGTACTGTGGAGTTTGTGTTGGGGGGTGTGAGGGGAGGTGCTTGTGACTATAGTCAGTGCTGCAAGTCCCCCTTCCCACCCAGCCAGCCAGCCAGATATCCCACCATGGAACGTGCTTGCATTGCAGGGAGTGTAAGTTGTCTCTCAGGATGTCAGTCAGTGGTGTCCTGCTGTTTGTTGGTGCACATTTGCCAGCAGGGCCTTGTGCTCCCCACAGCAGTAGCCAGTGTCAGCCATCTTGTGAGTCCTTCTCCACTCCCTGTGATGTGAGCATGGTTCAGGGTGGTGTTGATGGGACAGTTGTGGGGGTGACCAATATCAGTGACTACGACTCCCATCATGCTATTGCCTCCACCCCCTTCCCAACATGCCCATGCTTCCTTCCTTTTGATTCTGCTTCCCTGTGGGGTGGGGTGGCTGTGCTGACAGGATGGCTGGGAGTGTTGTCCTGGCAGTTGTTTGGCTAAGAGTCCCAAGAGTGTCCCTGTGCTTCACACAACATAACCCAGGGTGGTGGTTCTTTGTGGGATCTTGTGTTAGGATGGAGGGCATTTCATTCTACCAGGTGGGTACTGTGGAGTTTGTGTTGGGGGGGGGGTGTGAGGGGAGGTGCTTCTGACTATAGTCAGTGCTGCAAGTCCCCCTTCCCACCCAGCCAGCCAGATATCCCACCATGGAACGTGCTTGCATTGCAGGGAGTGGAAGCTGTCTCTCAGGATGTCAGTCAGTGGTGTCCTGCTGTTTGTTGGTGCACATTTGCCAGCAGGGCCTTGTGCTCCCCACAGCAGTAGCCAGTGTCAGCCATCTTGTGAGTCCTTCTCCACTCCCTGTGATGTGCGCATGGTTCATGGTGGTGTTGATGGGGCAGTTGTGGGGGGGCAATATGTGTGACTGCGACTCCCATGATGCTATTGGCTACACTGACTTGGCCAGCATACACAGAATTCCTTCCTTTGAGTGTTCTTCACTGTGTGTTGGTGTTGTTGTGGTTGCTACATGTCTGGATGTGTTTGTTGGTTCTATTTGTGCCACTGCCTAGCTGTAGTTGTAGTTGTTTGTACATGTGATGGCACAGTTGGATGTGACTTTTTTGATGGCATGTGTTGTGTTTATCTGACTGACATACACATTTTGGGATGATTCTGTTCTGGTTGCTGTGTAATTGCTATGAGTGCATGGTTTGACTCTCCCCTTGACAGTGATGTGTGTGTGTTTTGTGGCAGTATATTGTGTACATTTGTTGTGTACTCACCAGGCTCTGGGATGTCCTCTAGTCCATATACGCTCACTGGCGGAAGGATGGCCCGCACCTTCTCCTCCCAGGGCCTGAGGTATATTGGCTTGGCAGGAGGGCCACTGCCGGTGTGTTGGCTGTTGATGTAGTCTTGCTTCAGCATTTTCCGTACCCTCCTGCGCACGTCATACCACCTGTTCTGGATGTCGGTCTTTGTGCGCCGACATGGTGATTGGGCGTTCACCCTGTTGATGATCCTCTCCCACATCTTGGTTTTCTGCGACATGGGGGTCTGTTGGACCAATGTGCCAAACAGCTGTGGCTCCACCCTGAGGATCTCGTCTACCATGACTTCCAATTCACTATCTAGGAACTTGGGATTCTTCTTGGGGGGCATGGTGATGGGTGGTGATGGTGGGTGATGTGTGTGTTGGTGTGCAGGTGAGGGTGTGTGAGTGTGTGTTTTGCTGGGTGTATGTGAGGTAGGTATTTGTTGGTGTGCTGATGGTGTGTGGCTTGTGTGAGGGATGAGCTGTGGGTGTGTGGTTGCTTTCTCTTGGGTGCTGGCAGTGGAATGGCATTTGCAAAGGCTCATGGTAGTGATTTGTGTCCTTTATATAGGTGGAGTTGTGGGTGTGTCTTTGTTCTCTGTCCCCACCCCCAGTATTTATTGGCTTGGTAATTGCTTGTTTGGCCTTTTTTTGGGTGATTTTTCCTTTGTGCTTTTTGTGTATGTTGGAAACGTTCTTGTGACCGAGTCGGACCCTGCATTGGTCTCGTACGGTGTTCTCCGTTTCGTTCACGCTGTGTTTGTGCAGTTTTCTATGCTGCGTACGCGTCGGTCGCGGTGTATTGTGTTGCTTCGGCTCGGTTTTGTATGCGTGTCGGTCGTACGGCTTGGCCTCCGTCCGACTCGCTCGTGGTTTTCGCGCCTTGCATCGTACTTTGCGGTTTGGAGTTCGCGTGTACGTTTCGGTCGGATTTGTTCCGGGTGCGTGTCGGTCGGTTGGATTTGCGTGTTTTTCCGGCCGGATTGCTGCTTTCCGTGCGGCTCGGTCGGTCAACTTTGTTTCAGTACGTGTCGGTCGGATTTTTCGCGCCTTGCATCGTACTTGGCGTGTCGTGCGCCACGGGTACGTGTCGGTCGGTATTTTTCCGGAACCGAGTCGGTCGGTACTTTTTCCGGCCCGAATCGGAATCGA